>OY992537.1:97901124-98303136 GCA_963921195.1 Pegoplata infirma | reverse complement strand
CCTTTCGACAGCATATAAAGCTAAACAATTTAAATTATCTTTATTTTTAACTAAACACGAGTTGTTCAGGCGCGAAATTTTACCAACAAGTTGTTCGGTGGTAAAATTTCGCGCCTGAACAACTCGTGTTTAGTTAAAAATAAAGATAATTTAAATTGTTTAGCTTTATCTGTTATTGAAAGGAATATAATTGATTAGAATTATTGTTGTTAAATAGAAATAACAAAACTAATAAATTATTTTGTATTCATTAAAAAATTAAATTTTTAAACTTTAATAACTTTTGAACGGGTAACAACAAAATTAAAATTTTTGGACCATTTTTCTCAGATGTAAGTATTTTTTCATTGTATATTAACAAAAAAAAATATTTTAATTTTTTTTTTATAAAAATTACTTTTTTGGACCACTCTAATCATGCATTCTGGTGCATTCCAAAAACTAAAAAAAAGCTTATGGGCCTAAGTTTTCCTGTAGAATCGAAAAGTGAAGTCAGATTTGACATATATTCAGCCGTTTTTGTTGTATGTGAAAAGGGACCCAAAATCCGCGATTTGAGTCGCCTATAGGCACGGGAAGGAGTTGGAATTTAAAACAAAAAAATACGCCATTATTTTTATTGATACAAAAACCTTCTAAAAAGTGATGATATCCTAAAATCTATTTTTCAAAATTAACTCTAATATATATATATGGTAATGTGTTATATTATCACTACCTATTACCAAAGTTTTGCTGGGATGTTTTTTTTTGTATTTTTGTTAAAGAAATTAAACATTTTTATGCTAGAAAAGGTTCTGCACTTGGATCCAGACGACTAAACATTTTTACAGCCCGCCCCCTTTTTGGGCGTGGATATCACAACTTTTGGTTTAAAATGCATAATTAATGCATTTGTAAAAATTTACCGTGAAGGGAAGCTGTCCCAAAGACCCCTGTCGATCCCCGCTTTTGTTTTAAAAAAAAAATTTGGCAACCCTATATGTTTCTAAAAATATTGTTAGCATTTAAAAAATAGCATTTACAAATAAACAATATGTTTCTTTTTTCAAAAATATACTTAAATTTTATTCAGTTTATTTGGATTATAAATTCTGAACTATTTGTTCAAACATTTTTTGTGTTGATGGAAAGTAGTAAAATTTTTGATTGACTACATTTGACGAGATATTGAATGATATATTGAAATTAAAATGTTGTCTATCTAAACATTTTCAATTTGCAGTGAACAATTTAAATAAATTTTAAAAAATCAACATGTTAATGGTTTCAATAGCCCACCTAGAAATTGGAAATATTAAGAAAGAAATTCTAAATCCCAAAAACGATGACTAATTTCTAAAGAGTTCTCACAGATTCCTAACGAGTTTTCACAGATCTTTAAAACATTTTGGCAATATTTTAGGTGACCAACAATTGGAAACAAAATTGAGATTTTGACTGTAAAATGACTATGATTGAGATTTTTACTTTAAAATAATTATTGAGATTTTAACTACAAAGTATCTACGAGAAAAATAATTACTTACTACGAAAAAATAACAATTATTGAGATTTTAACTACAAAATATCTACAATTGAGATTTTGTCTACAAAATAAATGTAATTGGGATTTTGACTACAAAATAACTACGATTTAGATTTTAGCTATAAACTGGGTTTGAGATTTTGACTATAAAAAAATTACTACGTTGAAATGATTACTACGAAAATAATAACAATTATTGAGATTTTATCTACAAAATAACTACGATTGAAATGATTACTACGAAAAAATAACAATTATTGAGATTTTAACTACAAAATAACTACGATTGAGATTCAAACTACAAAATATCATTAATTGGGATTTTGACTACAAAATAACTACGATTTAGATTTTAGCTATAAACTGGGTTTGAGATTTTGACTGTAAAATGACTGCGATTGAGATTTTGACTAAAAAAAATAACAACAAATTTTGAGATTATAACTACAAAATAACTACGCTTGAAATGATTACTGCGAAAAATATCAATTATTGAGATTTTAACTACAAAATAACTATGATTGAGATTTATTCTACAAAATTACATTAATTGGGATTTTGACTACAAAATGATTACAATTTAGAATTTAGCTATAAACTGACTAGGTTTGAGACTATAAAATAACTACAATTGAAATGATTAACTACAAGTTCTAATAGATCTTAATAATATTTTTAGCTACATTTAAGGGGACCAACAATTGGAAAAAAATTAAGATTTTTACTGCAAAATGACTACGATTGTGATTTTAACTATAAAATAACAATTATTGAGATTTTAACTACAAAATAACTATTATTGAGATTTATTCTACAAAATAACATTAATTGGGATTTTGACTATAAAATAACTACGATTTAGATTTTAGCTATAAACTGACTGGGTTTGAGTTTTTGACTATAAAATAACTACGATTGAAATGATTACTACGAAAAAATAACAATTATTGAGATTTTAACTACAAAATAACTACGATTGAGATTTATTCTACAAAATAACATTAATTAGGTTTTTGACTACAAAATAACTACGATTTAGATTTTAACTATAAACTGGGTTTGAGATTTTGACTGTAAAATGACTGCGATTGAGATTTTGACTAAAAAAAAATAACAACAAATTTTGAGATTATAACTACAAAATAACTACGCTTGAAATGATTACTGCGAAAAATATCAATTATTGAGATTTTAACTACAAAATAACTATGATTGGGATTTATTCTACAAAATTACATTAATTGGGATTTTGACTACAAAATGATTACAATTTAGAATTTAGCTATAAACTGACTGGGTTTGAGACTATAAAATAACTACAATTGAAATGATTAACTACAAGTTCTAATAGATCTTAATAATATTTTTAGCTACATTTAAGGGGACCAACAATTGGAAAAAAATTAAGATTTTTACTGCAAAATGACTACGATTGTGATTTTAATTATAAAATAATAATTATTGAAATTTTAACTACAAAATAACTACTATTGAGATTTATTCTACAAAATAACATTAATTGGGATTTTGACTATAAAATAACTACGATTTAGATTTTAGCTATAAAACTATAACTACGATTGAAATGATTACTACGAAAAAATAACAATTATTGAGATTTTAAATACAAAATAACTACGATTGAGATTTATTCTACAAAATAACATTAATTGGAATTTTGACCACAAAATAACAACGATTTAAATTTTAGCTATAAACTGGGTTTGAGATTTTGACTATAAAATAACTACGATTGAGATTTGTTCTTCAAAATAACATTAATTGGGATTTTGACTACAAAATAACTACGATTAAAACGATTACTACGAAAAATAAAAATTATTTAGATTTTAACTACAAAATAACTACGATTGAGATTTATTCTACAAAATAACATTAATTGGGATTTTGACTACAAAATAACTACGATTTAGATTTTAGCTATTTATAAACTGGGTTTGAGATTTTGACTAACTACGATTGAAATGATTGAAATGATTACTACGAAAAAATAACAATTATTGATATTTTAACTACAAAATAACTACGATTGAAATGATTACTACGAAAAAATAACAACTACTCAGATTTTAAATACAAAGTGACTATGATTGAGATTTATTTTACAAAATAACATTAATTAGGATTTTGACTACAAAATAACTACGATTTAGATTTTAGCTATAAACTGACTGGGTTTGAGATTTTGACTATAAAATAACTACGATTTTAAATCATTACTACGAAAAGAATAACAATTATTGAGATTTTAACTACAAAATAACTACGATTAAAATGATTACTACGAAAAAATAACAATTATTTAGATTTTAAATACAAAATACTTAACTACTATTGACATTTATTATACAAAATAACATTAATTGGGATTTTTACTAAAAAATAACTACGATTTAGATTTTAGCTATAAACTGAGTTTGAGATTTTGACTATAAAAAAATAACTACGATTGAGATTTTTACTAAAAAAATAACAATTATTGAGATTTTAACTACCAAATAACTACGATCGAGATTTATTCTACATTTTTATTACTTATTTTATAACTACGATTTTTACTACAAAATAACTACGATTTAGATTTTAGATATAAACTGACTGGTTGTGAGATTTTGACTATAAAATAACAAGCAATTGAAAGGATTACTACGAAAAGACAACAATTGGGATGCCGACTATAAAATAACTGATATTACAATTTTAACTATAAAATAACTACGATTGAGACTAAACAATTACTTCCATTTATAATGTTACAGCAAAACTATGATTATGATTTTCCATAAAATATATTATAGTTATAGTTGAAATCTTAACACCATTTAAGATTTAAACTATAATCTAACTACATTTCCGTTAATAAATGTAAAAATATTTCTTTAAAAATTTAAATTTAAAACTGTTAAAAAAAATTGCTATTCAAAAATGTTCAATTAAATTGATTACAAATAATAATTTGTTTTTCCAAGATATTTTGTGCAAATGTTTGCAATTTGTCATTTTTAATTATAATTATATTGTAAAATATATCATTCAAAAGAGTACTTGTGGTATAAATACATATAATTATGTTAATTTTTTTTTTAATTCTTTACAATTTCCAACTTTAATATCTGTTTTATATTCATTCGTTTGTCAGATAAACTCTTAAAATACTACGTAGTCAGTCTAATAGACAGCTGTCGATTTTAATCAATATACATATTTTTTGTGCTTTCGAGTAGTTGTTTAATATTTTACAATTCAAGTGCTCGTAGTTATCTAATGTGAAATTTTTTTTTAAGTTTTAAAACGTTTCGTTGTATTTTGTTCTTATTAATTCAAATAATTGTTTTATATGTTTACCAACATACTTAAGTATTCTAAACAACTCGGTACTGTCTATCAATTATAATGAAAAATTAAAAAAAAAAAAATCTAATCGTTAAATAATATTAACTAAATAATAATGACTATTAGTGCGGGCTACAACACCATTTTAAATATAGTTGTTTTTATTGCTATAGTTTGAAAATAATTCAATAAATGTTTGTAGTTTTTCTTTTTTGTTGCTTTTATAGCCGTAATTTCAACAAGCAGATAACTATCAGTGCATAGATATCTACCGTGTAAGTAAAATTTCGTAAACTTAACTCTTAGGTAACTATAATTTTCAATGTTAATTTACCGGCTAGGTTAAGATATCTATTAGGTATTTTACACCCGTAGTTACCTACTTGTTGAAATTACGAGCATTAGTAGTTCAAAGTTTATGCCGCAGTTAGTTTTTAAAAATTGAATGTAGTTTTTGATTAAATTCGCGACTGTAGTTCTTTTATAGAAAAATCCAGTGTTGCAAAAACTTGTCAGATAAAAATAACTAAACTGTCTACAAAAAAAAAAATCAAAATATTTTTCACTACACTCAGAAAATTATGTAAGTTACTACATGTTAGTTATTTGTATATTTTACAGTAGTTAGTTGTTTTCAACTACAAAGTCAGTTGTTTCTGTATGAAAAATATCAAACAACTATTTCTGTTAGTTATTTTAAGTCGTTTTTTTGAACAACTAACAAAAAAGTACTGTGATGTAGTAACAGTTATTTAAAGTAGTTAATTTTATTTTATTTATCTCTGAAAAATTTTCAAAGTTTTTTTCCAAAAAATAAAAAAATAATTTTTTTTTTTATTTTTCACAACTTTTTTTAAAAAAAAAAACTTGGAAAAAATTTGGTCTTCAATTTTTTTTCTGAAAAATTTATTGAAAAAAAAAATTATATATTGATTATTTTATTTTTACTACATTTTATCTGTTTTAACTACAAATGTAAGTAGTTTTTACTACATAAGTCAGTTGTTTTTTGTCAGTTAAAATAACTAACATTGTTAGTTGATTTAACTGAAAAAGTAGTTGACCCCAAAACAACTTACAAAGTAGTTATTTTAACTGACATTTTCAGTTGATTTTACTAACATAATTTTTTGAGTGTATGATACTGCTACTATTTTGCTTATGGGTTTATAATAAAATGATTACGTTAGAAATTTTAACTATAAATGAACAATGGTGAGGATTTTAACTGCAAAATTACTACGATTTAAAGTATAGCTATAAATTAACTATGTTTGAGATTTTAACTATAAAGTAACTACACTCAAAATAATCACTCTGTTAAATTACAGAGATACTCTGCTAAGCCAGCAGAAAATACCTCAAATTTCCAACCAGCAAGATTTTTTGTTATTTTACGAAGAAAACTCTGTAAAAGGATTTTGATAAAAAAAACTATAAATTTATAGAATTATGTATCTGTAAAATATTGATAAATCCCAAAATTATTTTACCAAAAAAACTCTGTAAATTTACAAAGTTTTAGTTAAATGCATTTTATGAGTTCAAAATTTTACAAACAAACTCTGTAAATTTACAAAGTTTTAGTTAAATCCATTTTATGAGTAAAACTTTTCTACATAAAAAACATTAATTAAAATTAAAAAAAAATTAAATTAATTAAAATTAAAATTTTGTTAAATTTGCCCGTTTTAATGCGTCCAAATTGTAAATTTACTTTTTTATTTTTGTGAATGTTACGAGATTTCACAAGTAACTCCAATTTTACACGTCATCCTCGTAAAATGTACCAGTTTTTATTGTAATTTAAGACACTTTTTAAAGAGGGGTTTATCGGTCATATTTAAAAAATTTTTGAAGCGATTTTAATAAGTAAAATTACAAATGAAATTTAGTATTTTGATTACGAGAAAAAACAAAGTATTTTTCTAAAATCCGTATTTTAACAAAAAAAAACTGTTTATTATCTGTAAAATAGAGATTACAAAGTAAAAAGTAAAATTACAGATAAAATTTTGTTTATCGGTCACAAGAAAATACAAAGTATTTTCTTAAAATCTGTATTTCGACAGATAACTTTGTCAAATATCTGTCGAATTGAGATTACAGTCATTTTACAGAGTATTTAACAGAGTAATTATTTTGAGTGTACGTTTAATATTTAAACTAAAAACAAGTAGAAAAGTTAAAATCGACTTGGCCGAATCTATGAATACCCTCCACAATGCCCATTTTAAGTGATAGTAAATTTTCTAACGTGAAACAAATAACAGTTTTGATTAGAATTAGATTAGAAATATTTTATTTTGTGTAAAAAAATTTTTTTTAGTAATTTTTGAAAAAAAAAAAAATAATTTACTATTTTTTTTGGGTGTAAAATTTTTTTTTGAGTGTAAAATTTTTTCGAGTGTTTTTTAATACCCTCCACTCTAGTGATAGAGGGTATATATAAGTTTGACATTCAGTTTGTAACACCTCGAAATATTGGTCTAGGACCCCATAAAGTATATATATTCATGATCCTCGATCGATTTTAAGACGATCTAGCGATGTCCGTCCGTCCGTCCGTCCGTACATCCGTACGTCCGTCCGTCTGTCCGTCTGTCTGTCTGTCTGTCTGTTGAAAACACGCTAACTTTTGAAAGACTTTACGGAGGCTCCTGAAGTTTGGCATATATGTTGGGTATTTACCTGGTCAGGTTGGTATTGCAATCCAGCGAAATCGGTCCAGTGGTTCAAAAGTTATGAGCAAAAGACTGAATTTCGGCAAGGGAAATTCAGTCTTTTGCTCATAACTTTTGAACCACTGGCGCGATTTTACTGGATTGCAATACCAGCCTGACCAGGTAAATGCCCAACATATATGCCAAACTTCAGGAGCCTCCGTAAAGTCTTTTAAAAGTTAGCGTGTTTTCAACAGACAGACGGACAGACGGTGGGACGGACATCGCTAGATCGTCTTCAAATCGATCGAGGATCATGAATATATATATACTTTATGGGGTCCTAGACCAATATTTCGAGGTGTTACAAACGGAATGACAAACTTATATATACCCTCTATCACAAGAGTGGAGGGTATAAAAAAAAATATTTTTAAAAATAATGAAAAAAAAGATTTTTTCCAACATTTTGCTTTATAAGCACCACAAAAAATTTCTAAATAAATGTTTTAAAAATATGTAATTGTTGGACAGGTCGCTAGCAATAACTTTGCTTTTACAGATTGAAAAAATATCAATTAGTCGACGAGTTATAGTCAAAAAACCATATGCTAAAAATCGGCATTTGACTACAAAGTTCGAAGGTCGATTAAAAAAAAAATCGAACTAACTTAAACAAACGCCGCGATACGGGTCTTCTAATTTAGCCTCTATTTTCACCCCTCACTCTCAGAATCGATCTAACTTTTTCTAACCTGAATTTGTTCCGCAGTGTTAGTGCATTAACTATTTTTTTGCTACACTAAAAAAAACTTGTAAAACGAAAAGAAAAGTTTGTAACTTTTTTTTTGCTACCTCATATTTGACAACAATTTCTTGTAATTTTACATGCTTTTTACCAATAATTTTGTAATTTTGCAAGGTTTTTACCAATAAAATTGTAAATTTACGAATTTTTTGACACAATAAACTTTACAAGGAGGTTTCGTAATTTTACTAGATTTTTTGCTACCTCCTGTTTTAGGAGAATTCCTCGTAATTTTACAAGCTTTTTACCAATAATTTAGTAATTTTACAAGCTTTTTACCAATAAAATTGTAAATTTACAGTTTTTTGGCGCAATTAAAATTACGAGGAATTTTCGTGAATTTACTAGATTTTTTTGTAAAAGTTTGTTGAAAATTTGTAAAATTACAAAAAAAATTGTAAAATTACAAAAAAAAAAAAATTAAATTTCGATCCAAATTTGTTTGTTAAAAAAAAAGGAAAACTGTCAAATATTGGTAAAATGGGATTACGAGACTTGTTCTAGTAATTTGACAAGTTTTTTTTTTTGCAAATCTGAAATATATGAGCCATTTGCTAGTGATATATCTTATATGGTATATTCCACTTAAAACGTGCTGTTTGTCAACATTTAGGCGGAAAATGTTTTCCAAAGTCTCCCGCGAGACTTTGTAAATTTTTTAAAGTTTTGACGGTATAAAAGATTCGACACAGCCGAATTTAACAATCTCTTTTGTTTAATTTAATTATGTTAAAAAACAGTGAATTTCGTTTTCTAAAAACAATAAAAAATTTTAAAAAATTATTGTCTTAATGCCGACAGCTACAAATTGTTTAAAATGTTTGTTCTAAAATTATTTTAGTTTTCTTTGTTTTTCATGATCATTTGTACACGCAAAGTTTAAGTTTTTTTTTTTTTTCAAGTTAATTATCTTTAGTTTTGAAAAATAAAAATGAAAAAATAAAAACTGCAAAAGACTATCAAATTAAAATTCTAATGCGTTTTCTTGACTTTTCTCGTACCAACAATGTATTAGTACATACAAAAATAATAAAATACTTAATTCTTGATTGACATTTGTAATTGTACGTAAATTAAAGTGAATTATTGTAATTTTATTTTTTTTGAAAACTCAAGTACGGTATAGTTTGAAATTGTTGTAATTATATAATAGAATATTATTTAAGAAATATTAAGTTTAAATACATTGTACTTAAAGATTTTTTATTTGTATTTTTCAATACAGACTGAATTTTTTGAAAGATTAGGAGTTTGAACAGATCAAACATGGCACGATTTATATCATGATCTCAATAATTTTTCTAAATTTTATTAAAAATCTTGTTTTAATAATGAAAATCATATTGTTTTTTTTTTTTTTGTATTCTCCAATTCTAGAATATAGAAAATACTGATCTTGCTTAACAATTACACAGTGATACAAAATCGACCTTTTCGAAATGACCCTCAAGGTTATTTTTAGTTTAGTGCGAGATTTTTTTTATAAACGCGTTTGAAGTTGGTGATTTTAAAGCAATTTAAAGTTTTTATATACTAAATATGTCCAACTTTAGGGACCTCTGGTGGCACCCTTATTTTACATGTGGGGTCCAGCATCCAAACTTAAGATCGGAATTACGTTAGCTACAACCGGTATGACTTTCGCTGCAATCGGTCCAGTAGGTACTCACTGAATGGCCGAATTATTCAAAATAAACCACTGTGCACCGTTGCGTATGATTGTTATTTAAAGGCAATAACAAAATTAAGTATACGCCTCTTATGCAGTTTTAAAGTAATTATTATTATAACTATATGTTAATTATAATAATAGTTCTCCAACTTCAAATGCTTTTTAAAAAAAATCTTGCTTTAAACTAAAAAAACCTTACGAGTTTTGTTATGGAAAATGTCAACTTTCAATTTGCTTTTGGTTTCATTCCATTTCCATTTTTGTTGTTGCACTGTGTTATCAATTACTACCGCAAATAAGCAGTTTAGAAAAAAAAAAATAACAAATTGCAATTAATTTACAAAACTACATCTTTAAACAAAATAATATACAAAAAGGTTAAATTGCTCACGTAGACCTAATAAAAATTAAATAAACATTTCAAGCGTCTAGACTTGAAATGGAATTCTAGACCTAAAGTACGATACAATTAAACAAACGCAAAAGCAAAATAAATACAACTTCAAATAATTTCAAATAATAAACAAGTAAGAAAGTTATAGTTGTTTCAAGACTGACCATATAATGGCCCAGTCGGCAAAAAAATAACCCTGACATTAGAGTGACATTTTTTCTTCAACTTTTGATGTTCCTAAATCCTTGGACAAATTTTCATTCTACTAGACCATAAGGTTTTTTGTTTCAAATTTAAGGCCAATCGGATTAAATTAAGCTGTTTTCTAAGTTTATTTTATAAAGTGTTAATTTTTTTTTTGTTTTTATGCAATCAGAACAATATTTTTAAAAATATTTTTGAACATATTTTTAGTAGATTATTTTGTAATTTTACAGAAATTGTTTGCCGTCATCCTTTTTTCAAGAAAACTTTCTTAAGTATTTTTTTTTTCAAAGTGTAAATATGTTTTTGTTTCTTATAGAATTAAAACGATTGAGAGTAATAATTGACAAAGCTAAAAAAAAAATCAGTAGATTATATTGTTAATTTTACAGATTTTTTTAAATTTAAATTAAAAAAAAATGTATTAAAGTTTTTAATGAAACAATTTTTTTAAAAACAAACATTTTCTAGAAAATGTCTTAGCAGATTTCTCTGCTGACACATTTTTCTGCTGACGCATTTCTCTGCTAATTTCACCTAGATACTCATGACTGATTTCCAGCAAACCGTGTCTGCTAAAATCAGCAGATTTCTCATATGGCTCAAAATGTGTGTATTTTCAGCAGATTTTTCTGCTGATTGGACAGAGAATTTATTTTGAGTGTACTTTTACCGTAAAAAATCTCTTGGATGAGAAGAACGTTCTACATGTTAAATTTCCAGATTTTGGGATCTAAGTCGAATAGGTTTAAACAAGTACCAAATTTCCCTTTTTACACCCTTAGTATGAAAATATGCAAAAAAAATTTCAGAATGTTTTTTTTTTTGAAAGATTCTAGATTTAAAATTTCAAGTTTATAAGACCCATCATTTTAGAAAATTTAAAAAATACCAAAGTACTATTTTTTACTATTCTTATTATCAGAGATTTCTAACATTTGTTTTCATACAGCCGTATTCAAAACGAAAAGTTGGCATGAATTTAACAAGTGTTTTATTCATAACTAATTTAAAAACCCTTGCTAAAAAGAAAACAAAATGTTGTTAATTCTTGACTAAAGTTCTCTCAATTAATGTTCTCAATTGAGTAACGTTCTCTCACGACAATTAAATGTTTTTCACAATGCAGCAGCAAGCAGAAGACAGCAATAATAATAAAAATTGCTGTATTTACTTATAATTGTAATTAAAAGGGGTATTTTTTGTATATGCAGCTTGGTGTATGCTATTTTCTATTTTCATATAATGAAATACAAAATACGGCATTTATTTCTAATTATAATTAAATAGAGCACTTTTTATTTTTGTTGCCTACTATCTGCTGCTTGCTGCTGCGTTGTGAAGAAACTAAAGGCAGTTGATTTTCCAAAACAGGGTTGTTCTTAGTCAAACGATTTTAAAAATCATTATGAATAAACTCTATGCTAACATTTTGCTAAGGAAAAAACACATTCTAGTAAGCAGCTCGTTGTCTGCGATGTATAAGCAACTGCTAACTTTTGCTTATGAATACAGCTGATAGTGTTTAGTTTCCATGGAGGATCCAACCTTCCAAAAAATTAAGTTTGTATGAAAGTCTTTCATTAGATCAAAAAAGTACCAAAGTACAGTTTTTTAACTTCTTAGAATTAAAACTTTATAAAAAGTACTTTCGTCAGCATGTTGTTTTTTCGCTAAATGGTGCTACATTGAAAATTGAAAATTTTTATAGTTCTTGATTTCTGGAGATAGAAAAAGTACCAAAGTACTATTTTTTACTAAATTCTACCATCTTATTATTATTTTATTAAATTTCTATACGTATGTTTTCATAGTGTTTAGTTTTCATTGATAATCCAACATTCCAAAAATCAAGTTTGTATAATCGTTATTTCAGTAGATCAAAAAAGTACCAAAGTAGGTACACTTTTTAACCCTCTTAGAATTAAAACTTTATAAAAAGTTCTTTTGTCAGAATGTTGTTTATTTTTCGGTGAATGGTGCTACATTGAAAATTTCAAGTTTTTATAGTTCTACCCAGCAAAATGTTCGATTCCAAAGAATCGGTTGTGGAATCAACTATACTACCCTGCAATCGATTCTACTATGCATTGCATCATCGATGATTTTTGTTTGAGATTGTCACGAAAGCAATACATCCTTTTCCTCTAAACTAGAACACTTATCTGTTCTACGGAATCTATTCTAGAATATGTTGCATGTAGTGGTACATGAATGGATTCCGCGATTTTTTAACGGTTACATATCTGTTCCATGTAATGCATTATGGATTGGTTCTGAATAATTAAATGATATTTTTTTTTACATTTTTTTTATTTATTTTTCTTCCTTAAAAACATTTTAAAACTAAATACACAAGTATATAGTATAAATTAACAATTATTTTATCACAATAATCTTATCAAGAGAAAATCTATGGTCTTATGTATTAAGGAATAAAACAACCAATAAAAAAGAATGCACATTTTTTCTAAAGAGAAATTGTAAGATTCTGAGAAATTTTTCCAATAGAAAATGTCTCAAATTCTGAGAAATTTTGTAGTAAAAAGTAAAATGTGTCAGCTTCTAAGACATTTTTGCTAAGGAAAAAGTCTGAGATTCTGAGCGTTTTTTCGTACTGAAAAAATTTTGGATTCTAAGAATTTTTCTATTTTTATTTAAAAAAAAAAAAATGTCTCAGATTCTGAGAAATTTTTCTGCAACATTCTTCGTGTAGAAAAAGTCTCAGATTCTGAGACAATTTTTCCTATAGAAAAGTCTCAGATTCGGAGGCATTTTTCCTATAAAAAAGTTTCAGATTCTGAGACATTTTTTCTATAGAAAAAGTCTCAGATTCTGAGACATTTTTTCTATAGAAAAAGTCTCAGATTCTGAGACATTTTTTCTATAGAAAAAGTCTCAGATTCTGAGACATTTTTTCTATAGAAAAAGTCTCAGATTCTGAGACATTTTTTCTATAGAAAAAGTCTCAGATTCTGAGACATTTTTTCTATAGAAAAAGTCTCAGATTCTGAGACATTTTTTCTATAGAAAAAGTCTCAGATTCTGAGACATTTTTTCTATAGAAAAAGTCTCAGATTCTGAGACATTTTTTCTATAGAAAAAGTCTCAGATTCTGAGACATTTTTTCTATAGAAAAAGTCTCAGATTCTGAGACATAGGAAAAAAATGTCTCAAAATCTGTGACTTTTTCTATAGGAAAAATGTCTTAGAATCTGAGACTTTTTCTAAAGGCAAAATGTCTCAGAATCTGAGACTTTTACTATAAGCAAAATGCCTCAGAATCTGATACTTTTTCTATAGGAAAAATGTCCTATTTATTCTCAGATTCTGATAATTTTGCCTATAGAAAAATGTCTCAGATTCTGGGATATTTTGCCTATAGAAAAAGGTGATTCTGAGACATTTTGCCTATAGAAAAAGGTCCAGATTCTTAGACATTTTTCCTATGGAAAAAGTCTCAGATTCTGAGACATTTTTCCTATAGAAAAAGTCTCAGATTTTGAGACATTTTTTTCCTATGTCTCAGAATCTGAGACTTTTTATATAGAAAAAATGTCTTAGAATCTGAGACTTTTTCTATAGGCAAAATGTCTCAGAATCCGGGACTTTTTTTATAGGAAAAATATACATTTTCCTATAGAAAAGGCTTAGATTTTGAACCATTTTTGCTATAAAATTCGCCACATTTTCCCTTAAGAAAAAATATCGGACTTTAAAACTTTTTGTACCTATAAAAAATTATCTTAAACTGTGGATACATACATGGTACAACCCTGATCATTCCTTAACAATGAATATAATATCCCACGCTTTTAGTTTTGAGAAAATGGATAGAATATGCTTCTTAATATTTCCATCAGTACAGCCGACAGCATAAATGTACATAAATTTTTACAATCTGAAAGAAACCATGAAACAAATTGTAAGTACCACGTAGATATACCAAATTAAGATGTGTACTTACGGTTTTTCTGCCATATGTATCGAGAATGTATTAAAAAGCACAATTAGTGCTGCGAAAATCCATAATTTTGTCACCAAAAAAATAACAAATAAATTGTTTTTTTTATAAATTTTATTTTCAGTTTGACATTTTTTCCAAAAATTATAAGTTTTTTTATCGATTCCGTGGAAACAGTAGAGGAATGGAGTAACATTACTGGGGAATCTATTCTAGAATACATTGCCAAAGAAACGATTCCAAAAAATTTTGCTGGGTAGTAGATAGAAAAAGTACCAAAGTTTAAATTTTTTACCTTTTTACTTCATTAAAATCAGAATTCCTAAAAGGTACCTTTTTCTTAATGTTTTTTTTTCTGGTTGGTCCTCCGGAAAAGGAAAAAAGTACTAAAGTACTTTCTTTTTTTGCCCCTCATTTATAATTCAAATTTTCAAAAACGTACTTTTTGCCTTCTTGTTTTTCTGCCGAAAGATCTTAGATTAAAAGGTCAAGAAACCGAAATATGAGATAATTTTTGAAAATTTTCTTGATTATAGTAAAATAAAACCTCCCTAAAAATCAATTTGGACCACTGAAACTACTTTTTTCAGAAAGTTGTTTCTTTCTCTAAATGGTCCCACACTAAAAATAAAGTTTCTATGGTTCTAGATTTTAGGAGATAGAAAAAGTACCAAAATACAAATTCTTAACCTTTCTACTCCATTAAAATCAAAATTCATTTTCTGAAGATTTTTTTATTTTGCTGGTGGGTGCTATATTTAAAATTTCAAGTTTCTATGGGGATAGAAAAAGTACCAAAGTTTAAAGTTTTAACCTTTTTACTTTATTAAAATCAGAATTCCTTTTCAAATGGTTTTCTTTTGCTGTTGGGTACTATATTTTAAATTTAAAGTTTCTATAACCATTATTTCTGGAGAAAGAAAAAAGTACTTTATTTTTTGGTCCTTCTATAATCGAAATTTTCAAAAAGTACTTTTTCCAGTATGTTTTTTTTTCGCCGGAGGATTTTAGGATCCCAGATTAAAAGGTCGAAAAACACAATTAAGAGCTCATTTTTAAAAGTTTTCTTGATTTTAGCAAAAAAACCCCCTAAAAATAAATTTTTGTTTTTTTTTTATTAAATTATTTATATTTAAAAAATTTAACACTTTTTTTGTATTTTGTTTTTATTATTATTTATAATTTTTTTGCTTAACGCCATACACAAAACTGCTAACTATCACGTGAATTATTAAATAACGTGTATGTTTTAATTTTAACTAATTAGAGTATTTAGCACTTTAAAAATATTTGCTTGATTTTTTTTTTCAAAATTTCTTCCCAAATATTTTTTAGCACTTTATTGTTATATCCCCAGTTATTTTCCATAGATTATGTTTTGTATGAGACTTGCTTACGTCTGTCTGTATTAGGGATGGAAAGTCTGTATTTTAAAATGGTACTGAAACTTAACCAAAAAAGTACTTTTTCGCACTCTATGGTACTAAAAATAATTAATTTAGTATAAAAGTTTTTAAAATAATTAATTCAGTATAAAATTACTTGAATTGATGATATCCTTATCCAATTTTTTATTTTTTTGAGAAAACCCCAATAAATATTGATAACTTTTTTTTTTATTAAAAGCTTTTACTTATAGCATTTTTCCAATGAAAATCGATAAATTTTCTGAAAAGATTTTTAGATTTGGTAGAAAAATGGTTAGAAAACGTTTGGTATAGAAAAGTTACTAAACCAGTCGCGGGGGTATAACGATATCTTAGAAAATAAAAAAGTACTGAAAAAAGTACTAAAGTATTAACTTTTCCATCCCTGGTCTGTATGTATTTCAGTATGTCTGTTTAAATAATAAAATTCATTCATTCAAAAATTTAGATATTTTGCATAGTATCGTCATTTTATTGTATTTGCTCCTCCAACTGGCTTCTTTTTTTCAACAATGATACTTTTGAAGAAAAGAGAAAAAACCTTGATTTTTGTTTTGAATTTATCGGTCAATGTTCGTTTTGTTTAGCAACTATGTACAGTGGAGCAGCATTTAAAAATTAAAAAATAAAGTAAAATTTTTAGTAAAACTTTTATCCAAATATTTGTTTAATGAAAACAATTGCTAAACAACTGTTTTTGCACTTTAATTTATTTGTATTCAAAATATTTTGGGCATTCTGGCGGATATACATGGATTCGGCAAAGTCGAATTCTACTTTTTTACTTGTTTTATTTTTTTTTTCAAAATTTTAACATAAAACTTTAACAAAATGAAGGATTTGGATGTGTTATATATTCCAGAAACAAAAGATTCGGAAATATTCGGATCTACCAAAAAATAGATTTACTAATGCTGGGTTTTTGGAAATCTGATTCTAAATGGGTAAAAAATGCAGTTCTGGTACTTTTTTATATTCCTGAAATAATGTTCCCAGAAACTTGAAATTTACTTAAACTTTAATGTACTTTTTGGAAACTCCGAAAAGTACTAAAAATTCCAAAAAGTACCTTTCTCCTGAAGTTATAATCATCGAAATTTAAAATTCAAAATAAAAGACCATCATTACACTCAAAATAATAACTCTGTAAAATACTCTGTAAAATGACTGTAATCTCAATTCAACAGATATTTGACAGAGTTTTCTGTCAAAATACAGATTTAAAGAAAATACTTTGTATTTTGTTGTGACAAAAAAACAAAATTTCCTCTGTTATATTACTTTTTACTTTGTAATCTTAATTTTACAGATAATTAACAGAGTTTTCTGCTAAAATACAGAATACTTCGTATTTTTTTATAACCAAAAAAAGTTTTCTGTTTTGAGTAGTTTTTGTTTTTGTTACCAAACATTAAAATTTTATCTGAATATTTTTTTTTTTTTTTTTTTTGAGGAAAAGTCGAAAAAGTAGCAAAAAAAGTTATCAAATTTTTTTTTCAGAAATCTTATAAAAGTTTTATAAAATAACATGCATTTAACTTAACTCTGTAAATTTACAGAGTTTTTTCTGTAATTTTTTTTTTTGCATCAAAGGTATTTTACAAATATATAGTTTTCTTTGCTAAATGGTGGTATAGTAGTTTTCTTTGCTAAATGGTGGTCTATTTAACCAATATTTTACTAGAAACTCTGTAAATTAACAGTTCTTTTTGTCCAAATCATTTTACAGAGTTTTATAGTAAAATTACAGAGTTTTCTCTGTAAAAAAGCTTTCATATTTAACCAATATTTTACTATAAACTCTGTAAATTAACAGTTTTTTTCTGTCAAAATCATTTGACAGAGTTTTTTTAGTAAAATTACCAAGAAATGTTGTTAGCTGGAAAAGTGTGGTGTACTCTGTTAAATTAGCAGAGTTTTTCTGTAATTTAACAGAGTTATTATTTTGAGTGTACAAAAAAAGTTAAATATTCTAGAAAAGGTACCTTCAAGGAGTTCCGAGGGATGAAAAGTTTAGAAATTTATACTTTGGTACTTTTTTCATCTCCTGAGATAATGGTTCTAGAAACTTGAAGTTTAAAAAAAAGAATCCGCTAGAGAAAAAAAAATCATTTTGACCAAAGTACTTTTTAAAAAGTTTCGATTCGAAGCGGGTAAAAAAGTGTACTTTGGTACTTTTTCGATTTCCTGAAATAATGGTCACAGAAACTTAATTTTTCGCAAGCAGGATCCTCCATCAAAACCAAACATTAGTGTCCGACCGAATACACCTTTTTTGGCCGAAGCCGAATATTCGGCTAAACCGAAGCCGAATATTAAAAAAAAAAATTTTTAGTTGCAAAAACACTTAGTAAAACGTTTTTGTGGCTTACTAATGTGATTCAAAGTTAGTTTAGTGTGTTTTTCAACACGTGAGCACAAATATTATACAATTATTTGGTATTCGGCCTATTCGGCCAAAATTGTGGCCGAAGCCGAATAGTGCCCGAATATTCGGTCGGACACTACCAAAGATTCAAAAAAAAAACGTTTGGAAATTTTCGATAATAAAATGTTAAAAAGGGGTAAAAAATTGTATTTTGGTACTTTTGGCAAAAAATTTGCTAAACTGGAAGACGGTTTTGGAAGGCAGTCAGGGGTTAAACAAAGGGTAAAGAATGCCAAAGAAATTATGCAGTGTTGTTAAAAAAAAATTTTATTTCATTTAAAAAAAATGGCGCCCAACCTGGGGCCAGATTCTAAATACTAATGTGGAAACGTGGAAATCACGGCCAACGTGTAAAAGTCACATTGATCACAATAATATTCTGATTCTGAAATATGTTTGCATAAAGGTTTCAGTTTGTGAGTCATTTTTTTCTACAGAAAAGTCTGGTTGTTAGAAACGAAAGTGTAGTTAATTTTGAAAGTTAACATTGCATATACTAATATTGTGATTCTAAGACATTTTTCCTATTGAAAAAGTCTCAGATTCTGAAATATTTCCTCAAAAAAAGGTCTCAGAATCTTAAACAGTGTTAATATGGAAAATGTCTGTGATTCTGAAAAAATGTTGCAATAAAAAAGCTTTCAGATTCTAAGTCATTTTTTCTACCGAAAAGTCTGACAAGGGAAGTATCTCAACCCTTATGAACCGATTTGCTTGAAACTTAAAATATATATAAAAGAGACGATTTTAAGGTTGGGTTGTCTCGGCTTTTCGGCTATATCAGTGTTTTAAAATTTAGTTGTCCCCTTATGAAACAATGTGGACCTCTGGAAAAATTTCGATAACTCCCGAACTAACAGGAATATCCTCTAGAGAAAAAATACGTGTCGACTTAAATTTAATAAAGATTATTTCGTATTCATTTGGACATCGTAGGTCTATGTATTCATACAAATAGCCCCCAAAATGTATACATTTTCATAAAAAAAAGTATTTAACGAAGCCAAACTTTTACAAGGTTATGCCACCGTTAGATAGGCATTAAAAAAACCTTTCTTCTCATATGTAAACATCATATAGTTTCTTACAAGGGAAGTCTCCCTGGTGTCACCCTCCGATCTTCATGAAATTTGGATATGTTGTTAAGAACGAAAATTAATTCGACACGTATTTTTTTTTAGCGGCCCAAACTCATTTCTAGGTGGGGTCGATTTGTATGGGGGGAAATTGACCTTTTTCAGTTTTTTACGATTTATGCCTATTTAAACAAAATTAATATAGGCATGTGTGGTATCAGATTAAAGGTATTTAAAATACCTATCTTTTGGAGCTAACAACGGGTCAATGAAGGTAATGTTTTTCGACTTATTAACAAAAATGTCCTAAAATTTTGGTATTTTACTCAATATGACGAAAAGTTGTGCATGTTTGGACACGTTCTTAGCACACGTAGATAGATTTTCCAAAGACCTTTCATTTGGTATGCAACATGACTAGGTTTCTTTGCATAATATAAGAGTTAAACGAAAAAAACTGAAAAATGGCCTTGTCTTCCCCCCTCCTTTTTACCCCCTAAATATGAATTTGGGCCGCTAAAAAAAAATACGTATCCCTTTATTTTTTCTGCTTTACAAAATAAAACCAGTTCCATAAAGATCCGCGGGTGACACTAGGGAGACTTCCCTTGTTAGAAAAAAATAGCTGAAAAATCCAAAAACTTATTTTTTTTTCTACATTTTTTGACCAATTTTTTGAACCCCTAAATCCCCGATATGGCCGATAAGCCGAGACACCCCAACCTTAGAATTGTCTTTTTTATCTATATTTTACGTTTCATGCAAATCGGTTCATAAGGGTTGAAATTCTTCCCTTGTGAGTAATTTTTACTGGACAAAATTTTCGGTGAGATTTTTCAGATTTTTCCTGCAGAAAAATTTTTAGATTTTGAGACTTTTTCCCTTAGAAAAATTCTACGATTAAAATTATACTTACAGTGTAAGTAAAGAAATTCTGAAAAATTTTATTTCATTTAAAAAAAATGGCGCCCAAGCTGGGGCTAGATTCTAAATCACAAACTGGAAACGTGGAAATCATGGTCAACGTGGATGAGTCCGATTGAGTGGATGAGTCAGATTGGTCAAAATAGGATTCGGGCTAGATTCACGGCAGCAACTAAAATTTGTCTGCAAATATTAAAGTAGGTACTCAGCAGGGTTTACGCATTAAATTAAAAAGACACAGCTGGCGGATTAACTGTAGAAAAAAAATTGTGTGAGACATTTTCTTACAAAAAACTCTCAGATTCTGAAACAGTGTTAATAAAAAAAGTCTCGGATTCTTTAAAATTTTTGCAATAAAAAGGATTTTAAATTCAGGCATTTTTTTCTACAGAAAAGTCCAAGTCATTTTTACTGAAAAAGTTTTCTGTATGAAAATTCTAATTTTTCAGATTTTTTCTGCAGAAAAATTTTTAGATTTTGAGACTTTTGCCCTTAGAAAAATTCTAAGATTAAAATTATACTTACAGTGAAATTAAAAAAATTCTGAAAAATTTTACTTCATTAAAAAAAAAATGACGCCCAAGCTGGGGCTAGGTTCTAAATCGCAAAGTGGAAACATGAAAATCACGACCAACGTGGATGAGTAACATTGGTCAAAATAAGATTCGGGTTAGATTAACAATAGCAACTAAAATTTGTCTGTAAATATTAAAGTACTCAGCAGAGCTAACGCATTTAATAAAAATGATACAGCTGGCGGATTTACCATAGAAAAAATTCAGGACATTTTCTTACAAAAAAATTATCAGATTCTGGAACAGTGTCATATAGAAAACGTTGCTGATTTTAAAAATTGTTTGCATAAAAGTTTTAAATTGTGAGTCAATTTTCTATAGAAATTTTAAATCATTTTTGCTATAGAAAAGGTGTGAGATTTTTGACAAAATTTTCTGTATGAATATTCTAATTTTTCTGATTTTTCCTGCAAAAAAAAATTAGATCTTGAGACTTTTTTCCTTTAGAATAATTATAAGATTCCGAAACAATTTTCCTTTAAAAAAATTAGAGATTTGTAGGCACTTTTCCTAGATTAATTTTTTCTGATCATATGATTTTCTCTTTTCTTTCTTTCGCCTTCTTCTCAAACTTTTTCTATAGAAAAATTATGAGATTTTGCCTTTAGAAGCATTTTTCCGAAATTTTTTTCTTTCGAAAAATTCTAAGGTGCCGAGACATTTTTGTCATACACATTTTTTGAGATCATTTTTTCGGTCTGTCTGTCTGTCTGTCTTTCTTTCTTTTTTTTGTTTTTTTTTTGTTATTTTTTTTTTTTCATTAATTTTTTCCTTCGAGTTCCGTTTAGGTGGGTGGAGGCAGTTTTGGGGCACGTTAACCCCGTGATTTCGCGCCTGTATTGATTTTAAAAAATATATTTGTATTTAAAACTTTAGCACATGAACTACAAATTCAATTCTATTTCCATTACAACTTCAATGGCAATTGCAAATCTTTCAATGATATATATTTTTTTTTTGATTTTTCTAATTATAAAATTTCTTGTAGCTTGAAAATCTTAAAAGAAACAAGTTTAACATTAAAAAATCCCTTTTATGTTTAAGAAAAAAAAAAATGTATTTAAAATCATTTTGTATTATTCAAAATTTAATGAGTCATTATTTTAGATTTATCTCTTCTTTAACAGCAATAGAACGATAAACATAAACAACTCATATATTTAGAAATAAAAAAAAAAAATTGCATACATGCAACAGAATAATAAAAAAAAATAAAGCGAAACATAACAAACACACGGTGCATGCAACATATTAAGTGAAATTATTGCAATTAGTTGCACAAGAAAAGTTTAATATGAAAACAGCTACAATAAAAAAGAAAACGACTACCTACAAATAACATGAAATGAAAATGACAAGCAACAACAGCAATCAGTACACATAAAAGCGGAATCATCAATTAACCCATTAAGTGATATAATTTGCAAAAAGCGATAGGATTTTGTTATAATTTGATTTTGATAAATTTGCTCCAGATAATTTTAGAAATTCCGAAAAACTAAAATTTTTCTTTCAAAATGGCGCCCAAGCTGGGGCTAGATTTTAAATCGCAAAGTGGAAACGTGGAAATCACGGACAAGGTGGATGAGTATCGATTCACTTAGCAGGGTTCGCGCATTTAATTAAAAAGACACAATAACATAAAATGCCAAGCAACAACAGCAATCAGTACACATAAGAGCAGAATCATAAATTTTGCAAAAACCGATAGGCTTTGGTTACTATTTGGTTTTAATTAATAAATTTGCTCTAGATAATTTAAGAAATTCTGAAAAACTAAAATTTTTCTTTTAAAATGGCGCCCAAGCTGGGGCCAAATTTTAAATTTCTAAGTGGAAATGTAGAAATCACGGCCTACGTAAAAAGACTTGCTGCATTAAGATTCGAGTCAGATTCACGACAGAAAACTAAAATTTGTCTGTTAAATACCGATTCAATTAGCAGAGCTTAAGCATTAAATCAAAAAGGCACACAATAACATGAAATCAAAATGACAAGCAACAACAGCAATCAGTACACATAAATTATCAATTAACCCATTAAGTGATAAGATTAGCAAAAAGCGATAGGCTTTGGCTACTATTTGGTTTTGATAAATTAATAAATTTGCTCTAGATAATTTAAGAAATTCTGAAATATTTATTTTTGTTATAAATGGCGCCCAAGCCGGGGCCATATTCTAAATCGCAAAGTGGAAACGTGGAAATCACGGCCCATGTAAAAAGACTTGCCGCTTAAGATTCGGGTCAGATTCACGACAGCAAACTAAAATTTGTCTGCAAATATTAAGGTAACGATTCACTCAGCAGGGCTTACGCATTTATTTAAAAAGTGACACAATAACATGAAATGAAAATGACAAGAAACAACAGCAATCGGTACACATAAAAGCAAAATCATCAATTAACCCATTATCGAACGGCTTTGGTTATTATTTGGTTTTGACAATTTGCTCTAGATAATTAAAGAATTTCAGAAAATTTTAATTTTTCCTTTATAAATGGCGCCCAAGCTGGGCCAGATTTTAAATCTTAAAGTGAAAACGTGAAAATCGCGGCCACATTCAATTTCGGGCCAGATCACGACAACAAACTAAAATTGGTAGGGCTAAAGCAATAAATCAAAAAGGCACACAATAACATGAAATGAAAATGTCAAGCGTCAACTGCAATCAGTACACATAAAACAGAATCACAAATTTACCCATTAAGTGACAAAGTTTGCTAAAGCGATCGGCTTTGGTTATTATTTGGTTTCGACAAGTTAAAAAATTTGTTCTAGATAATTTAAGAAATTCTGAAAAATTTAATTTTTTTTATAAATGGCGCCCAAGCTGGGGCCAAATTCTAAATCTCTCAGTTGAAACGTTAAAATCACGGGCAACGTAAAAAGTCTGGCCAGATCACGACAGCAAACTGAAATTTGTCATTTGCAAATCGCTTTTGCAAAGTTAAGAAGTTTTCTGATTTTTTTTTATATAAATGGCGCCTAAGCTGGGGCCAGATTCTTAATCACAAAGTGGAAATATAGAAATCAAGGTCCATGTGGGACCGAATATTAATGAGTCTGGTCACATTAATATTCGGTCAACATTCACGACAGCAAGCTATAACTTGTCTTCAAATATTGAGTACCGATTTACTCAGCAGAGCTAATCATTTAATAAAAAAAAAAAACAGTACCACCAATTAGTCGGTTGTTAAGTGACAAAATTTGCAAAAACGATTGGCTTTGCTTATAATTATGATTTGAAAAGTTAAGAAATTTGCTCTAGATAATTAAAGAATTTCTGAAGAATTATTTTTTTTTTTAAATGGCGCCCAGGCTGGGGCCAGATTCTAAATCGCAAAGTGGATATTACGGCGAACGTTGACGAGTCTAGTCAAGTAAAGACTACATTGACTATTGATTCACTTCACATGTTTCGATGGGGCCAGGTTCAAATCGCAAAGCAGAAACGTGTAAATTACGGACAAAGTATATGAGTCTGACTGCATAAAGATTCGATCCAGATTCACGACAGCAAGCTATAATGTCAGCAAATATTAAAGAACCGATTTACTCGGTAGGGCTTAAGCATTTAATCAAAAAGATAACGCTGGTGGAAACAGTGTTGAAAGGTAGATATACCTACTGCAGGATTTCTTGTAGAAAAAAAATTCTTGGTTTTGTTGATATTTAAATCGATAAATACAAATAAAGCAATGTCAAGCATCCATTAAGAATTAATTATTTGGTTTGAAAGAGTCAGAACAAGAAAAGAGTCCGCAAAGTGGAAACGTGGAAATTACCGCGAACGTCGACGAGTCTAGTCAAGTAAAGACTACATTTCACTATTGATTCACTTCACATGTTTCGAAAATACTATATAAAGTTTTATTTTTTTTCTATAAATGGCGCCCAAGATGGGGTCAGGTTCAAATCGCAAAGCAGAAACGTGTAATCACGGCCAAAGTAGATGAGTCTGACTGACGTCGTCGACTGCAGTAAGATTCGATCCAAATTCACGTTAGCAAGCTAAAATTTGTCAGCAAATATTAAAGAACCGATTTACTCAGTAGAGCTTAAGCATTTAATCAAAAAGATAACGCTGGTGGAAACAGTGTTGAAAGGTAGATATACCTACTGGAGGATTTCTTGTAGAAAAAAAATTCTTGGTTTTGTTGGTATTTAAATCGATAAATACAAATGAAGCAATGTCAAGCATCCATTAAGAATTAATTATTTGGTTTGAAAGAGTCAGAACAAGAAAAGAGTCCGCAAAGTGGAAACGTGGAGATTACCGCGAACGTCGACGAGTCTAGTCAAGTAAAGACTACATTTCACTATTGATTCACTTCACATGTTTCGAAAATACTATATAAAGTTTTATTTTTTCTATAAATGGCGCCCAAGATGGGGCCAGATTGAAATTACAAAGTGGAAACGCGTAAAACTGCATTAATATTCGGGCCAGATTCACGACAGCATGCTAAAATTTGTTAGCAAATATTTAAGTGAATCACTCAGTAGGGCTTAAGCATTTAATCAAAAAGATACCGCTGGTGGAAACAGTGTCGAAAGGTAGGTATACCTTCTGCAGGACTTACTGTAGAAAATTTCTAGATCTTGTTAGTACTTAAATCGAAAAATACAAATAAATAGATAAATAAAAAAACGGGTATCCATTAGGAATTAATTATTTGGTTTAAAGCTGTCAAAACAAGAAACGAGTACCCCCAATAACATAAAATGAATATGCTTAGCAACAACAAAACAGAACCATCAATAACACTATAAGGTGCCAAAATTAGCAAAATCGATCTATTTTAGAAATACCAGAGTTTTAATAATTTAAGAAATTTGATCCTGATAATTGTGGAAATTCATAAAAATAAATAATAAAAAACTTCATAAAAAATTTTGGAATTTTTATTTTATATATAAAACCCCATAACATTAAGCCAAACTAAGCTCATCAAACATTAACAAAAATTGATTTAATGCCTACAGAGTGAATCATTACTCAATGTTTCGAAAACTCAATTTAAAGTTAGTTTTTTTTTTATAAATGGCGCCCATATCGGGGCTAGAATCTAAATCGCTAAAACGAAACCTGGAAATAACTGCCAACGTAGATGAGTGTGGCCACATTAAGATTCGGGCCTAACATTTTTCTGCCAATTGTAAATACCGATTAACTCAACAGTCTGCCTTCTGTTTTTCAATAATTTCAACATCGCGATGCATCAGTTGGAACGAAAAAGTGCAAAAATCGTAAATTAAAACATTGAGCTCGAAAACTCGTATTTAAAATTCATAAATTTTAATCAAATTCAAAAATGTAGTTCAAAGATTTAAATTTAAATTCGAAAAATATCAATTAAACTTCAATTAATCTTTTATATTCTTTTACAAATTTAACAATTTTTTTACTCAATATTACAAATATTTTAATCAAAAATGTTTTAAAATTTTTTTTCTGTGTTAGTTATAATAAATCTGCAGTATTATGAATATTTTTTTTTTTTTTTGCATATTTCTGTTGTTTGTATATTGTTATTTTCTCTTTTTTATTAGTACAACTGCAGTTGACACATTGTAGACAGCAGCCTGTATTGCTTGCCAAAAATAATAATAAATTATTGCAACAAAACTCTGTTTTGTGCTGTTAAAATAAAACCAAACAGCAAAATATAAAGTAGATATTTTTAAATAAGAATTTATTATTAGTTTTGTAGTTTCTTTGTAGAGAACAAAAAAAATATATTAACCCTTTGAAAAATTATATTCTCAAATGGGAATTTAAGAGGCAGAGAATTTTTTAGTCGAAAGATATTTTTTAAAATGTGTTAAAATTTAAATTTAGTCAGAAAATTTTTCTAAACGAAAAAAAATATCTGAAAATCGAAATTTTTTCCTTTCTATACAGAAATATGTCTAATAATGTCTAATATTTTTTCTAAATCTAAAAATTTTTCAGAAACTGAAAATTTTTCTATCCTGAAAAATTTCTCTGAAAATCTGAAAACTTTTCAATATTTAAATTGTCTTCGAGTCTGAAATTTTTTCTTTAACAGAAATATGTTTAAGAATTTGAGACTTTGCAATACGAAAAAAATGTTTCTAAATCTGGGGGCTAATTCTCGCAGTCGATAGCGATCGAAATTCTACTCGAACGTGCAATTTTTTTTCTTTTGGGATGATATCACTCGTGATCGAGTTATTTGTATCGAAATTTCTAATGATGTCATTCGATATCGAGCGAGTGTTTATACGTTATCGTGCGGTATTTCATTCGATAGCAAATTAGCTTTCGATATTCCGTTTATTTCTGTATTTTATGATATTACTGTATTAATTTTTTTTATAAAATTACAAATAACATTTTTTAAGAGACAAATACAAAAAAAATCGGAAAATCTTGTTCAACAAGTTGAACTTTGTATTTAATGCTTTTAAAGTGTGTATTAAAGATGGGCGCTGGTCACGTGATTTGCGTGAATCACGCGTGAGTGATTTTTATTTCAATCACGTGATTGTGAGTAAGCGTGAGTTGAAAAAAAATCTGGCGTTAGTCACGCGTGAACAACTTTTTTTACTCATGTGATTAGTAAGTGAGCGTGATTAAAACAAAAAATTTACGTGAGTGATACGCCCATCTCTCTGTATGATACTTGCTTTTTTCAAGTAATTTATCAGTTGTTTATCATACACCTGGTAATTAATCATACACCCATGCGCCACCATACAAACGAAATAATTTTGGAAGATAGAATACGATATAAAATTAGTTTGTTTGTCAAAATGTATAATCAAGAGTTAGTCTAAAAATTATATAATTAAAATTTAAGTCAAATCGGACAATTTTAGCCCTTCACTTATTTTTTTTAATTAAACTAAGCGTGTAAATAACTCCACATTTTTGAAAATATATTGATAAAATTTTATTATTTAATACAATTTAGCTTGACGGCAAAACATTTTTTTACAATTAAAAACTCATTTACAATGTATTGCATTTAATATTATCTACCCGAATTTTCGACGTTAACACATAGCCGTGAACTTTGTATGGCAGAACATTGATAAGTATGCCAACAAAAAAGGCTTGTTATAATTCGAAATTATTAAAAAAAAAACTAAATATTTATGATTGCATATGTTAAGGCTGAGCGACAAAAACATGTTTTACATTTAAAACAAAAACAAATCATACGTTATTACATGCCTAAAACTATGCTTTAAAAAATACAAAAACACTGAAACATAAAATCGAATCGAAAAGTAACGAGTCCCATCATCCGCAAATTTCGAACTATCGATATTTAACTCGAAACAAAATAATTTCGATCACGACTGCGAGAATTAGCCCCCTGAACATTTTTCTATACTAAGAAAATTTCTCAGAATCTAAAAATTTTCTTTACTTAAATGTCTCAAAATCTGAGACTTTTTCAATACTGACAAATTTTTCTATACAGAAAAATGTCTCAGAATTTGAATTTTTTCTATACTGAAAATTCCCTGAGCATCTGAAAATTTTTTATACTGAAAAATGTCTCAGAATCTGAAAATTTTTTATACTGAAAAATGTCTCACAGTCTGAGACTTTTTTCTTTACGGAATAATGTCTCAAAATCTGAAATATTTTCTATACTGAAAAATGTCTCAGAACTGAAAATTTTTCTATACTGAAAAATATTTCAGAATCTGAGAAATTTTTATACGGAAAAAAGGAATCTGAGAATTTTTCTTTACGGAAAA
Source organism: Pegoplata infirma (assembly GCA_963921195.1). NCBI lineage: Eukaryota > Metazoa > Arthropoda > Insecta > Diptera > Anthomyiidae > Pegoplata > Pegoplata infirma. The sequence goes on along the minus strand of OY992537.1, from coordinate 98,274,373 downwards.
ATGTCTCAGAATCTGGGTCTTTTTCTGTACGGAAAAATGTCTCGGAATCTGAAAATTTTTCTATATTGAAAAAGGTCTAAGAATCTGAGACGTTTTCTATACGGAAAAATGTATCAGAATCTTAGAATTTTTTTATACGGAAAATGTCTCAAAATCTGAGAATATTTCTGTCTGGAATGTCCAAGAATCTAAGAATTTTTCTATACGGAAAAGTGTCTCAGAATACTTTTTCTATACCGAAAAATGTCTCAGAATCTGTAACGTTTTCTATACGATAAAATGTTTCTGAACCTGAAAATTTTTAACGAACAAATGTTTCGAAATCTGAGTATTTTTCGATACGGAAGAATATCTTAGAATCTGAGACTTTTTCTATACGGAAAAATGTCTCAGAATCTGAAACATTTTCTGTACGGAAAAATGTTCCTGAATGTGAGATTTTTTTATACGTAAACATGTTTCAGAATCTTCGACATCTTCTGTATCTTCTATATCTTCTATATATGGGGCAAAACGCGTCAAAGGTCCACACCAAAAAACAAATGTTGTCCAATTTAAGTATAATTTTGGTAAAATAGTAGGTTAATGATAGGTATTCTAAATTACAAATATAAAATTTTTTGATGAAATATTGGCAGAGTTACAGGGTTGGAAAGTTTTGATGTTTTTGAAAAGAACATATTTTGGTGAATTTTAATTAACATTTTAATGAAACAAAAATTATAATTTAAAAAACGACTTTTAAAGTATTTTTGACAACATTTAATATGGCATTTGTGTTTTTTTTGAAAAAAATAAATTTGACCTTAAAATTCAAGGTCAAAATATTAAATTGTAATTATCTTATAAGGGTCGCACTTTTAGATTTTTTTCACTAAGCCCACAGGAAGGGTTGACATTTTTTTTAATTTCGGTTTTTTTAAAAAAAATGGTATGTATGATACTTTATGAGAAATCAATTTTTTTACGAGTACATAACACCCAAACTGTACTGATTTCTTTATTTTTTATGCGTGCAACGTTTGTTGTGTGTGTTTACAACGCACACTTTATCTAAGCATTGATTTTTGTTGTTGTTATTATATGCTGATTAAAGCGTTTTCAGTACAATTTGAGTGTTATATACTCCTAAAAAATTGATTTCTCATAAAGTATCATACATACCATTTTTAAAAAAAAAACCGAAATTAAAAAAAATGTCAAGCTTTCTAATGGGCCTAGTGAAAAAAATTTAAAAGTGCGACCCTTATAAGATAATTACAATTTAATATTTTGACCTTGAATTTTTAGGTCAAATTTATTTTTTTTCAAAAAAACCACAAATGCCATTTTAAAGGCCATCAAAAATACTTTAAAATTAGTTTTTTAAATTATAAGTTTTGTTTCATCAAAGTGTTAATTAAAATTCACCAAAATATATTCTTTTCAAAAACATCAAAATTTCCCAACCCTGTAACTCTGCGAATATTTCATCAAAAAATTTTATATTTGTAATTTATACTACCTATCATTAACCTAATATTTTGCCAAAATTATACTTGAATCGGACAACATTTGTTTTTTGGTGTGGACCGTTGACGCGTTTTGCCCCATATATAAAAATGGATGTGTGCATGTATATGGGTATGTATGTATGTTCCGTATGGACTCGAAAACGGCTGGACCGATCTTGATGAAATTTTCAGGGAATATTCAGAATAGTCTGGCGAGTAACACTGTGCTGTCAGATTTTCGATTTTCTGCCTGTGGGCGGAGGGGCGTGGCAAAATCGAATTTTCACATTGCACCACTAATGACATCTATATATAAAAAACAGATGGACCGATTGTGATGAAAAGTACTAACCGAGTACTAACTATATGCCAAATTAGAGCGTGATCGGACAAATGGGCGTACAATGCCATGCTTTTTTGCCTGTGGGCGGAGGGGTGGGTAAAATCGGATTTTTACATCGCCACCACTAATGACATCTACATATAAAAAATGGATGGACCGATTTTAATGAAATTTAAATCAACGATAGTACTAACCAAGTACTAACTATGTGCCAAATTAGAGCGTGATCGGACAAATGGGCGAAAAATGTCATGCCCCTTTGTATTTAATTAAATGTTATTTCTGCATTCTTCGCAATAACACAAAAACTGTTGATTCGAATTTAATTAAATTTTCAGCACTGATACTGTTAACCGAGTGCAGAACTATAGGCCATGTTATACTACAATTAAAAAAAGGGGCGTAAAATGCCACGCCCCTTTGTACTATACTGGACGTTGTCTGTCTATTTCGCAATCACGCAAAAACAGCTGAACCGATTCTATTGACATTTTCACTACATACAGTGCTAACCAAGTGCATATGTAGGTCATATAAGATCGTTATTGGAAAAAGGGTACCTTTGTACATTTGTACTATACTGACCACGATTGAACAAAGAGGCGTAAATTGCCACTCCCCTTTGTTTTATATTGAACGTTATATCGCCTGTTTTGAAATCACGCAAAAACGGATAAGCCGAATCAGTCACTGCTAGATAGAACTAACCGAGCGGGAACTGTAAGTCATATGTTGAGCGCGATTCGGCAAAAGGATATAAAATGTCACTCCCGTTTTTCATAAATAAAAAGTTATTTCCTCCTCTTTCGCAACCACACAAAAACGGCAAAACTGATGTCAATGAAATTTGCAGCACAGATAATACTAATCGAGGATGCAGCATGGAACTTTAGACTATCAGGATTCGATAAAAATGAGTTAAATGACACGCCCCTTTGTACTATACTTAAGGATATGTCTGTCTGTTTCGAAATCACGCAAAAACGGCTGAACCGATTTTGTTGAGATTTCCTATAGGTAGTGCTAACCGAGGGTGGAACCAAAGGTTACTTGCTGCACCCGGACCCGTGCTTTAATTTTGTCCGACACTATATTTAAATTAAGATGCAATATAAAACAGTTTTTTTCTTAGGGCCAGCAACGCGGACCGGGTATAGCTAGTTTTCTATACGAAAGAATGTCTCAGAATCTGAGAATTTTTTATACGGTAAAATGTTTTTTTTCTTATAAGAATATTCTTGAATATTTTTATAAGAATCTGATACTTTTTCTTTACGGAAAACTGTCTCAGAATCTGAGACTTTTTCTATACGGAAAAATGTTTCATAATCTGAGAATTTTTCAGAATCTAAAACTTGTCTCAGAATACGAGAGTTTTAGAGAGTATAAAGAAAAATGTCTCTGAGTCTGAGACTTTTTTCTATACAACAAAATTTCTCAGAATTTTTTTATACGGAAAAATGTTTCAGATTTGGAGAAATTTTCTACACGGGAAAATTTCGCAGAATCTGAAAATGTTTCAATCTCAGAATCTGAAATTTTTTTTATGTTGAAAAATGTCTGAATCTGAGAATTTTTCTATACGGAAAATTGTCTCAAAATCTGAGACTTTTTTGAGTCGCAAAAATGACTTAGAATCTGCAATTTTTCCAATACGGAAAAAAGTTTGAAAAGTTTTTATACGAAAAAAAGTTTTAGAATCTGAGATTTTTTCCATACGGAAAAATTTCTGAGAATCTGATTTTTTTTTTTTTTTTTACACAAAAATGTCTCAGAATCGGAAAATTTTTCTATACTGGAAAATTTTTAAAAATTTGAGACATATTCTACACACAAACTTTTTTTTTGTCAAATTACTAGGAAATGTCTCGTAATCCCATTTTACCAATATTTGTCAGTTTTTTTTTCTTTTAACAAATCGAAATTTACATTTTTTTTTGTAATTTTACATTTTTTTTTGTAATTTTACAAATTTTTAAGATAATTTTACAAAAAAATCTAGTAAATTTACGAGAATTTATTGTAATTTTATTTGCGCTAACAAAAATCTGTAAATTTACAATTTTATTGGTAAAAAACTTGTAAAATTACAAAATTATTGGTAAAAAGCTTGTTAAATTACTAGGAATTCTCGTAAAATAGGAGGTAGGAAAAAATCTAGTAAAATTACGAAACCTCTTTGTAAATTTTATCGTGTCAAAAAATTTTTAAATTTAAAATTTTTTTGGTAAAAACTTTGTAAAATTACAAAATTATTGGTAAAAATCTTGTAATATTACTAGGAATTTTTGTCAAATAGGAGGTAGCAAACAAAAAAAGTTACATGTATTTCTGGTAATTTTACAAGTTTTTTTTTTTTGAGTGTATACCTAAATTTGTCTCAATATCGGAAAATTTTTCAATACACTCAAAAAAATTATTACACTGAAACAATTTTTTTTTTTAAATAAAAAAAGAGTGTTTTCAAATAAAATAAAAATTTAAAACCACTAAAAAAAGTTTTTGCACTCAAAATCGTTTATATTCAACCTGTTTTGGGCATTTTAGAGGGCATACATGGATTCGGCCAAATCAAATTAATTTTTTTTTACTTGTTAATTTAAAAAAATATATTTTATTGTATTTCCCAATCTAACTTGTCAAATTTTTCTTTTTATTTCAGGTATGTCAAAAATATTTTAATGGGCCATAGATTATATATCATTTGAAAAGTAAGTTTCTTTAGCCGATAATTATTATATATCACCTTTTTTTGTTGTTTGCTGCTAAAAAAACTAAATTTTGTTAGTAGTTTTTTGTGAGTGAACCTTAAAATTAGTTTTAAGCGAATTCACAAAAAATAACTTTACGGAAAACTTTTGACTGCATACATTTATTCATGATCCATAGTGTATCTCTACTCAATAAAATTTACAAAAATGACAAAAAATGTTTTTTAACCAAATATTTTTTAATCTGTACACTCAAAAAAAAAAAAACCTTGTCAAATTACTAAAAAAAGTCTCGTAATCCCATTTTACCAATATTTGATAGTTTTCCTTGTTTTTTTAACAAAAAATGTTCAATCGAAATTTGCATTTTTTTTTTGGATTTAATTTTTTTTTTTTTGTAATTTTTCAAATTTCCAAGGTTTTTTTACAAAAAAATCTAATTGTGCAAAAAAAATGTAAATTAACAATTTTATAGACAAAAAGCTTGTAAAATTACAAAAAAGATCGTAATTTTTACTAGGACTTCTTGTAAAACTGTAGGTAGTAAAAAAACTAGTAGTCACGAAACCTCCTTGTATGTTTTATCGCGTCAAAAAAATGTAAATTTACAATTTTATTAGTAAAAAGTTTGTAAAATTACAAAATGATTGGTAAACAGGAGGTAGCAAAAAATAAAAATAACAAGTTTTTCTTGTCATTGTACAAGGTTTTATTTTGAGTGTAGCACTACGCGGAGAAAACAGATTAGTTGTGCCGGTCCAATTAAGAGCCCATTAAATGTTTCGATTGCAACGATTGCAACAACGAAATTTTTCATTTGCGATTACCAAAATTTGTTTATGACAACTTAACTTCTGTTGGTTGAACTAAATTTCGGTATTCGCAAACCGAAAATTTTAGTTGTTGCAATTGTATCATTAATCAGTTGGTTTAACATTCAGTTGGCACAACCAATCTGTTTTCTCTGTGTAAATAAAATTAAATTGTGTTCTAAAAATTGAAACATTTCTTGGGTTAAATATAAAATTTAAAATCACTTAGGCGTATGATTGTTATGAATTTGTTGAAAACAAATAAATAACTCATACGCTGTGTTGTATAAAATATTTTTTTTTATATAAACTTTGATTTTAAATAAGTGTGTTGTAGAAATTTATTGTGTAAAATTAATACATAATAAATATGTATTGCATAAATACATTTATACAGCTTATATCTACTACATTAGGGTGTTGCATCGAATGCAACCAATGAATTTGCAAAGATTTGTTGGGTGATAAAGGGGTTTCCCTTTTGCCGCATCCCTTCCTTCCCCTCATTCGTACTTATCAAACATTTTGTTGAATTAAATATTCTCACTTGTTCATTTTATAATCATTACTGTATTACATGCTGCGTATTACAAAAAAAAAAAAAAATCCAATGAACGATTTTCATAGTATTTATGAACAAATTCATACAATTTATTAAATTTTTCATAATACTTATAAATTTTTTCATAGTATTTATGAAAAATGTAAAACAGTTCTTAAATTTCACATATTATGATTTATTCATAAATACTATGAAAAACCTTAAAAGTATTATGAAAACGTTAATAAATTATATGAATTTGTTCATCAATACGATGAAAGTAGTTCAGTGCAATTTTTTTTGTGCATAAATGTATAGAGTATAAAATATATTTAATCATACGCACCGTATACTGAAGTAATGATAATAATACAAAATCTCTTTCAAAACTCGATTTAATTTTTTGTGAATAAGTTGCAATTCGATGTTTGTTTATCAATAAAATGATAATTGGAACGTCATATATTGAATGAAATGAGGGTGCTGTGGCCTAGTGGTAAGCCCGTTGGACTACTAGCCAGCAAGCCCGGGTTCAATTCTCAGCTCAGGCAGAACAACATTTTTTTCAGATATTTATTAGTTTCTATATATAACTAATATCTATCGCAGCACCCTCCTTCGTTGATAAGTAGCACTAAACGTCAACGAAGTAAAATAAATGAAATAATGGCTATAAACACAGCTTCAAAAATAATTCGTCAGATCAATAACAGATGGCGATGCAAACACGCGCAATTACAGTGTTGCCACACTGAAGCCCTTCTATCTTTCAAATCTTTCGTCTCTCGTCTATCCCCTTTCCGAAAGAAGCATCACGGTTGCATTAGTAATTAATAGGCAGCATTGCCTGAGTGTTGCTTCTTTAAAAAAAACAAGTAAAAAAGTTAAATTCGGCCTTGCCGAATGTAGTGATACCCTCCACAATTTCAAAAAGATTATTGCAAACAACTTTATTTAAAAGGAAATTACTTTTGAAAAAAAAAAAATTTTGAAAAAAAATTTCCGCGAAAAAAAATTTTGGTAAAAAAAAAATCCGCGATTTTTTTCTTTTTGTGTCAAAAAATATGTTCGTTCTTGTTTAAATACCATTTGGTGTTCAATTATGTGAACATATGTCAACCAGAAGCCGAATTAAAGCATTTTGTAGTTTTAGGTTATGTTGAATGTACTGAAATTTTTGAGGTGTGCTTACATTTTCGTTCATAACTTTTGAACCGCTGAACCGATATCGCTCAAATGCAATACCAAACTTCTCGGGAGTACTTCCAATATATATGTTAAGTTTCAGTCATCTCTGTGCAATATTTTGTCCGCGAGAGCATTTTCCACAGACAGACAGACAGACAGACGGACATCGCTAGAATGTCTTAAAATCGATCGGGCATCATGAATATATATACTTTATGGGGTCCCAGACCGATATTTCGATGAGTTACAAACGGAATGACAAACTTATATATACCCTCTATCACTAAGTGGAGGGTATAAAAAACTAAAATTTTCAATCTAGTTGGTATCCTATTTGGTTACCACCTGCTAACCTAGAATAAAAGTAAACACCGCTGAAATCAGCGTATTTTAATTTGGGTAGTCCGCCAGTTGGCTGCATGTCGGGAAAATATTTTTGCCAAATACCGAATTGTGGACAAACCAGGATTTTTTTTTTGTCGAATATTGGATATGTTTTCGTTAAAAATCGAATATTTATTCTGACTTAAAAAAATCCAAAAATTACTTTCGGTGATGCGCCCCTAATCTTTTTACATATATTTTCTAAAAACAATAAATTTATGTTTTACATAAATACATTAAATAATTTTGTATGTATGAAATTATATATAGAATAATAGTCAGTTTGTCTAGACCTGTTATGCATTCTATTTAACATATTTTGTATGATTGTATTTATTATCATTATTATTTGCTTGTTATGTATATTCAAATATATACCAAAACTGATGACTCGTTTGACAGATTAAAAAAAAAAAAAAATAGGAAATTTTTATACCTTCTACATAACCTAAAATTATACAATTCTTTGATTCGGCTGCTGGTGCACAATGCAAACGGAATTTGGGGAATTTGTCACAAACTTTCTTTGCAGTCAAAAAACCGTTTCTTCGATTTTTTTATTAAAAAAAAAATTAGTAACCGAATAATTAAGCTCGAGGCCTTAGTTTTTAATAAATGACACCTTCAGATCTTTACTGTACAATAAATTTGTAACTCATTTAAAATATAATTTCTGTATTTTTTTTTCAAGATCCTGAAGATGTCTTCTGAAGAATGGCGAAACATTGAATAATAATAATAATACAAATAAATATAATTTACTAAAAACTAGTGTCCGACCGAATACACCTTTTTTGGCCGAAGCCGAATATTCGGCCAAATTTTCACTATTCGGCCAAACCGAAGCTGAAGCCGTATATTAAAAAAAAAATGTTTTTAGTTGCAATAACACTTAGTAAAATGTTTTTGTGGCTTACTAATGTGATTCAAAGTTAGTTCAGTGTGTTTTTCAACACGTGAGCACAAATATTATACAATTATTCGCTATTCGGCCTATTCGGCAAAATTGTGGCCGAAGCCGAATAGTGGCCGAATAGTGCTTTTTGGCCGAAGCCGAATATTCGGTCGGACACTACTAAAAACTAAAGCCTCGAAGTTATTAGCAAAACCGTGAATTTCAGATTAGTTTCACCTTAAATTCACGTGTTGAAAACCCATTAAACATGTTTTAAAAACATTGGTAAGTCACAAAAATATTTTACAACGTATTTTGGTCACTCAAAAATATTTTGACACTAAAAAAAAAATACACTCGAAAAAAATTTTACACTCAAAAAAAATTTTGTAATTTTTTTTTTTTTTTCAAAAATTACTAAAAAAAAGTTGTTTTACACAAAATAAAATATTTCTATTCAAAAATGTTATTTTTCTTACGTTAGAAAACTTACTATCTCTTAAAAAGTGCATTCAAAGATTCGGCCAAGTCGAATTTAACTTGTTAACTACTTGTTAAAGTTTTGAATACATTGGAATTTAATTTTAGCGATATCAGTCCAGCAGTTCAAAAGTTATGAACGAAAATGTAAGGACACCTAAAAAATGTTGATACTATCTACATAACCTAAAAATACAATATGCTTTAATTCAGCTGCTGGCGGATGTATGCAAACGTAATTTGGCACAAACTTTTTTTGCAGACAAAAATTTTTTTCCCCGATTTTTTTTTATTAAAAAAAATTAGTAAATTAATGATTAAGCTCGAGGCCTTAATTTTTTATAAACTTTATTCAATATTTTGTCACATATTCTGATCATTATTGTACAAAAAGATAGGATGTATAAATTTTTTCTCATTTACTATAAATTTCTGTAATTTTTCAAGATCCTGAATATGTCATCCGGAATTCAGGGAGTCACTGATGTGGGGTAATTTGTAATCGGTCTTGACCGACTATAATTTTCTTACTTGTTTTTTTTTTTTTTGTGTTCTCTGGGGGAAAGAATGATATATATATTTCATTGAATAACTTCTTTATCATAAATATTTCATTTAATAAATCTAACCTACATATGTATGACATAACTGTCCAAGACAGATTGTAAATCTGTCTGCTATTTTCGTCTGCCTTTCATTTACTATAAAATTATTATCATAATTATTATTTAAATTGCAATAATATTTGCATTATATTAAAACAATGGTTGGCATGTTAAAATTTATATATATTTTTTTAAACTTATTCCTATTTTGTGGTTTTATTAAAAAAAAATCCAGTCAGTTTTAAGTCGATTTTTGTATGTGTGACTAACAACAAAATGTATATTAAAGTTTGTGGTTACACATTTAAACAAATAATTAATTTATATAAAAAAAAAAATGTAAAGTTATTTATAAATTTTATTATATATAAACATGGTGGTAGAAAAAGGATTTTGTTGCGGGAGAGAAAGGTTTTTTTTACCTGAAATTTTACTAAGAATCTCACAGATTTTTAATCGGTCAGAGGGTTTTTGAGATATCGCTATTTGAAATTTGCAAAAAATTGAGTTTTTTCCTACGTTTAAGAAATTTTTTAAAAATATCACAATTTTCTTTTCCTTAACCTTATCATAGAGCTTGAGACAGTCTTTGTTATAAACTTAATTTGAGCCGAATCCGATAATTTTAAATCCGATAATTTTAGCCCTTCGATAAAAGTTTTGGATTTTTTGAAAAATTTTCTCCAAAATTTTGGATTTTTGAAAAATAAAGAAGTAAACAAAAAAAAAATATCTTGCGACACACTTAAATCGGTCGAGCGGTTTTCGAGATATCGCCATTTGAAATTTGTTAACAAAATTGTTAACAACAAAACAACAACAGCAAATTTGTCAACAAAAAGGAGTTTCAATCAAAAAATTAATTGAATCCGCGTTTTTCGTGATTGAAATTCATTTTCAATTCTTTGTGTGTATTTTTTGAGGTCCTGAATCATATTGTTTTACATAATGTGTTACAAACGTAATGACAAATAATTTATCACCAATTGTTAGTGAAGGCTATAAAAATTTAAAAATACTATTTTAAAAAAAATTTTGTAGACTGTAGCTAGTCAGATTTGACCACAACCGCAATATGTACTAGTACAAATGAAACCTGCAATCACTTGTGTCAAATATTATTTATTTTTTTTTCTATTTTAAATTTTTTTTTTATTATTATAATAATGTAAAGTTGTTCTTAATTTATTTGAATATTGTGGTTTTATTTATGTTAAATGACATGAAGTTTATTAAGCGGTTTCTATACATGGATCAAATTAGTCATAATTTAATAATTTTATGGAAATATAATTGTCATTATATATTAAATTTTTTTAATTTGCATTGATTTTACATTATTAAATTCTTAGATCCTGAGAATAAAATTTTTCATAAAAAAAATTCTTAAAATCTGAGAAATTTTTCCGTATAGAAATATATTCAGATTCTGAGACATTTTTTCCGTATAGACAAATTTATGAATTTGAGACACTTTTTCGTATAGAAAATTCTAAGATTCTGAGACATTTTTTCGTATGCGAAAATTTTTATATTCTGAAACATATTTCCGTTGAGAAAAATTCTTAGATCTTGAGACAAAAATTTTTAGATTTTGGGACATTTTTTCTTATAAAAAATTCTTATATTTTGCGACATTTTTCAGTACACAAAAGCTATTAGATTTTGTGACATTTTTCCGTATTCCTCAGATTCTGATAACTTTTTCCGTATAGAAAAACTCAGATTCCGAGCCATTTTTCTTTAAAGAAAACTCTTAAAATTTGGGAAATTTTTTCGTATGTAAAACTTCTTACATTTTGGGACAGTTTTCTGTATAGAAAAATTCTTTGATTTTGGGACATTTTTCCGTATAGAAATTTTCTAACATTTTAGGAAAAATTTTTATATTTTGGGACATTTTTTTAGTACAGAAAAATTCTCAAATTCTGAGACATTTTTTCGTATAGAGGAATTCTTCGATTTTAGGACATTTTTCCGTATAGAAAAATTCTTACATTTTGCGGCATTTTTCTATACAGAAAAATTCTTTGATTGTGGGACATTTTTTCAGTATAGAAAGATTTTTAGATTTTGGGAAATTTTTTTAGTATAGAAAACTTCGCAAGTTCTAAGACATTTTTCTGTAAGAAAAATTCTCATATTATGAGACATTTTTCCTCATAAAAAAATTCTTAGATTCTGAAACATTTTCGGTATAGAAGAATTCTTCGATTTTTGGGACATTATTCCCCATAGAAAAATTTTTAGACTTTGTGTAATTTTTCAGTAAAGAAAATTCCTCAGATTCTGATCATTTTTTTTTTCTGTATGAAAAAATTCTCAGATTCTGAGACATTTTTTCTGAATAGAAGAATTCTGAGATTCTGAGCCATTTTTTCGTGTAGAAAAATTCTCAGATTCTGATACATTTTTCCATAAAGAAAAATTCCTAAACTTTGGGACATTTTTCCGTATAGAAATAAAAATATAAAAATTCATAGATTTTGGGACATTATTCCCCATAGAAAAATTCTTACACTTTGTGTAATTTTTCAGTACAGAAAATTCCTCAGATTCTGATAATTTTTTTTTCTGTATGAAAAAATTCTCAGATTCTGAGACATTTTTTTCGGAATAGAAGAATTCTCAGATTCTGAGCCTTTTTTTCGTATAGAAAAATTCTCAGATTTTGATACATTTTTCCATAAAGAAAAATTCTTAAACTTTGGGACATTTTTCCGTATAGAAATATTCTTAGATTTTGGAACATTTTTTTAGTATAGAAAAATTCTCAAGTTCTCAGATTATGAGACATTTTGCCGTATATAAAAATTCTTAGATTTTAGGACATTTTTCCATATTGAAAATTTTTTTGTTTTAGGACATTTTTTCAGTATAGAAAAATTCTTAGTTTTTGGGAAATTTTTTTAGTATAGAAAAATACTCAAGTTCTGGGACATTTTTCTGTATAGAAAAATTCTCAGACTCTGAGACATTTTTTCATATAGAGAAATTCTCAGATTTTGGGACATTTTCCGCATAAAATTTTTTTTAGATTTCGGTTCATTTTTTCATAGATTAAAATTCTCAGATTCTGAGACGTTTTTGCATATAGAAAAATTCTAAGATTTTGGGACATTTTCCGCATTAAATAAATTCTTAGATTAGGGGACATTTTTCCGTATAGAAAAATTCTCAGATTATGAGACATTTTTCCGCATAGAAAATTTTTATATATTAAATCCTTTTTCCGTAATGAAAAATTTTTCGATTTTAAAATTTTCTAACATTTTGGGAAAATTTTTTAGATTTTGGGACATTTTTTTGTATAGAAAAATTCTTAAATTCTGAGAAATTTTTCTGTATAGAAAAATTCTCAGATTCTGAGACATTTTGCCGTATATAACATTTCTAAGATTTTGGGACATTTTTCGTATATAAAAATTCTAAGATTTTGGGACATTTTTTCGTATAGAAGAATTCTTCGATTTTAGGACATTTTTCCGTATAGAAAAATTCTTACATTTGGGACATTTTTCTATATAGAAAAATTCTTTGATTTTGGGACATTTCTTTAGTATAGAAAAATTGTTAGTTTATGGAAAATTTTTTTAGTATAGAAAAATTCTCAAGTTCTGAGACATTTTTCTGTATAAAAAAATTTTCAGATTATGAGACATTTTGCCGTATATAAAAATTCATAGATTTTGGGACATTTTCCGTATAGAAGAATTCTTGGATTTTGGGACATTATTCCTTAATTCTTAGACATTATTCCTTAATTCTTAGACTTTTTTTTTTGTATGAAAAAATTCTCAGATTCTGAGAATTTTTTCTGAATAGAAGAATTCTCAAATTCGGAGACATTTTTCTGTATAGAAAAATTCTCAGATTTTGATACATTTTTCCATAAAGAAAAATTCTTTAACTTTGGGACATTTTTCCGTATAGAAATATTCCTAGATTTTGGGACATTTTTTCGTATAGAAAAATTCTTTCATTTTGTGACATTTTTCCCTACAGAAAAATTTTTAGATTTTTGGAAAATAGTTTCTATATAGAAAATTTCTAAGATTCTGAGATATTTTTCTGTACAGAAAAATTTTCAGATTTTGGGACATTTTTCTGTATAAAAGAATCCTTCGATTTTGGGACATTATTCCGTATAGAAAAATTCTTAGACTTTGCGTAATTTTTCCTTACAGAAAATTCCTCAGATTCTGAGAATTTTTTATTTTTTTTTTAAGAAAAAATTATCAGATTCTGAGACATTTTTTCTGAATAGAAGAATTCTTAGATTCCGAGCCATTTTTCGTAAAGAAAAATTCTCAGATTCTGAGAAATTTTTTCATATGGAAAAATTCTCGCACTTTAAGACATTTCTCCGTATAGAAAAACTCTAAGGTTCTGAGGCATTTTTCCGTAAAGAAAAATTATTAGACTTTGGGAAATTTTTCCGTTTTGAAAAATTATTTCATTTCGGGAAAAATACTTAGATTTTCGGAAATTTTTTTTGTATAGAAGAATTTTCAAATTCTTATACATTTTTCTGTATAGAAAAATTATCAGCTTCTGAGACATTTTTCCATAAAGAAATTTTTTTTAAAATTTGGGACATTTTTCCATATAGAAAAATTCTTTGATTTGGTACATTTTTTAGTATAGAAAAATTCTTACATTTTGGGGCATTTTTTTGGTATAGAAAAATTCTTACATTTTGGAACATTTTTCTGTTTAGAAAAAAATTCTTCGATTTTGTGACATTTTTCCCTACAGAAAAAAAATTTTAGATTTTGGGACAATTTTTTAGTTTAAAAAGGTCTTAGATTCTGAGAAATTTTTCAGCATAGAAAGATTCTGAGACCTTTTGCCATATAATAAAAATTCTTAGACTTTTGGGGCATTTTTCCGTATAGAAAAATTCTTAGATTTTGGGGACATTTATATGTATAGAAAAGCTTTTAGATTCTGAGACATTTTTCTGTATAAAAAAGTTTCTGATTCTGAGACATAGTTCCGTGTAGAAAAATCTCTGATTCTGAAACATTTTTCCTTATAGAAAAATTATCAGATTCTGGGACATTTTTCCATATAGAAAAATTATCAGTTTCTGAGATATTTTTCTGTATAGAAAAATTCTGAGTTATTTTTCTATATCGAAAAATTCTCAGATTCTGAGGCATTTTTCCTAAAGAAAAATTCTTTTGGGACATTTTCCGTGTGAGAACATCTAAAATTTTGGGACATTTTTCCATATAGAAAAATTCTTCGATTTTGGAACATTTTTTCATATAGAAAAATTCTTAGATTGTGGGACATTTTTCCGTACAGAAAAACTCTTAGATTCTGAGACATTTTTCCTTATAGAAAAATCTTAGATTCTGAGCCATTTTTTTCTCATAGCAAAATTCTTTGATTCTGAGACATTTTTTCTGTATAGAAAAAAATCTCAAATTATATAGTTTTTTCCGTATAGAAAAATTCTCAGATTCTGAGACATTTTTTCGTATAGAAAAATTCTCAGATTCTGAGACATTTTTTTTCTGTATAGAAAAATTCTCAGATTCTGTCACATTTTTTCATATACATAGAAAAATTCTCATATTCTGAGAAATTTTTCCGTATAAATAAAAATTTTCAGATTCTGAGATATTTTTCCGTATATAAAATTTCCCAGATTCTGAGACATTTTTGCGTAGAGAAAAATGCTTAGATTCGGAGATATTTTTTTTTATAGAAAAAGTATTAGACTCTAAGATAGTTTTTGTATAGAAAAAGTGTCAGACTCCGAGATAGTTTTCGCATAGAAAAAGTCTCAGATTTTGAAAAAAAAAATTTGTGCAGAAAATGTCTCTAAGAACTTTCTTTTGGGAAAAATGTCACCAGAATCTCAGACCATGTTTTCTAGAAAAAAAATAATTTAAGAATTTTAAATGTTGTAAAAAATCGTAGAAACTTAAATTGTTTTTCTTTTATGTTTTAAACTTATTTTCTCATATTTTTTTTTTTCATAACGGAAGTTTTCGTGTGATAGAAAAGTTGGTACATATTAAAATTATGAATTAAAACAAAGTTGGCTTTATCCAACATTTAAAAAAAAATGCCAACTTTCCTGTAAGCGAAGCCAATTAATTAAAATGCGTTTTGGAGTACTCTTTTTTTCTATGCAGGTATTTCTATTACTACAATTGAGGAAAAATTATTAAAAAAAAAATAAAAAATCATTTATAAAGTGGAGGTGTGGCTGTTTGTATTTGCTCGCAAATGAGGTTGTTGACACAAAGTGCTGTCACTTTGCAAAATATTAAAAAAAAAATACAAAAAAAAAAAAAAAAAAGTTTTCAAAATATTATGTGTTTGACTTCAAAGGTACGAGCAGTTCGTTCATCATATGCATAGTTTTGTTAATTAATTTTGAGATTGTTTGTGTTTTTAGTTTTTGCCAAAGCTTTGTGATTATGCATGAAATATTGTTTATAATTGTTGTAAATGTAAAATCTAAAATAATTTTTATTGTGTGGGCTTTTAATAGGAAATTGGTATAGAACATTTTTAAGAATTCTGTCGAATAGAAAATGGGAGAGGTTAATAAATGGTTAAACCTGTAACTGAAAGAACTAAAAGCTTTCTTTAGCAACTTTTATTAAACTTCTTAAGAAGGGATAAAAAAAGTTTAAATTTGTAAGCAGAACTTTCTGAATTTAAATTGGAATTTCTGAAATCCAAATGACTCTTTCGTTAGCTTTTCTAAATTCCAATTGAGCTTTTTTCTGTAACATTAAAGTGGTATTTTTTTGATAAGGATTTCTGATTTTCAGTTGCGATTTATGAACTCAAAATTTTGGTTTTTTGTATCTGAAGTATTACATTTATATTGCCACGCCCCTTTTTTTCCCACAATATATAGTTTAACAGAATTTAATATACAAAATTTAAAAACATTCTTTACAATTTTTTTTATTAAATAAATATAACAAAGTTAAACTAAAGAACTTTGTACTTTATTAAATAAATTTTTTTGCAAAAAAAAAAATAAAAATGGGGGAAAATATATTGAAACCAGGGTGCAGCATAGAAAACAACTGCAGCAACATAATAATACAATAATAATGGTAACAGCAGCAACAACAGCAAGAAAAACAAAATAAAAAAATGAGGACATGGAGCCAAATTAATAATCAACATAAAAAATACAAGTAAAAAGTTGTAAAAAAAAGAGGGGACAACAGAGTAAAATAGGGAGAACAAAAAAAAAATACTTAGTATTAAACATTCAAGTACTAAAGACGGTTATACTCGTTTTATATGAGAGAAGATTTATTTAGTACTGTCAAATAAGGCGAAATATTTTAAAACTGGAAATGAAGGTGATAAAAAGCTAAAATTTGGAATTGAGATCTTTAGAATATTAATTAGGCTTTTCTGATTCTTAAGGTGAGATTTTCTGAATTTAAATTGGTCTAATCGGATTTTCAATTCAGTTATTTCTAAATTTCAATTGCGCATGAATGAATTTCAACTAACAAGGGAAGTCTCCCTGGTGTCACCCTCCGATCTTCATGAAATTTGGATATGTTGTTAAGAACGAAAATTAATTCGACACGTTTTTTTTTATCGGCCCAAACTCATTTTTAGGGGGGGGGTCGATTTGTATGGGGGAAATTGACCTTTTTCAGTTTTTTACGATTTACGCCTATTTAAACAAAATTAATATAGGCATGTGTGGTATCAGATTATTAAAAAACCTATCTTGTGGGCCAAACAAGTTTATATTTTTCGACTTATTAACAAAAATGTCCAAAATTTTTGGTATTTTACTCAATATGACGAAAAGTTGTGCATGTTTGGACACGTTCTTAGCACACGTAGATAGGTTTTCCAAAGACCTTTCATTTGGTATGTAACATGACTAGGCTCCTTTGCATAATATAGGAGATAAACGAAAAAAACTGAAAAATGGCCTTGCATTCCCCCCTCATTTTTACCCCCTAAATATGAATTTGGGCCACTAAAAAAAATACGTGTCCCTTTATTTTTTCTGATCTACAAAATAAAACCAATTCCATAAAGATCCGCGGGTGACACTAGGAAGACTTCCCTTGTCAGAAATATTTTTACACTAAAAAAAAATTTACACTCGAAAAAAATTTTACACTCAAAAAACAAAAAATCGTATTTTTTTTTTTTTTTTACAAAAATGACAAAAAAAAGTTTTTTATTCAAAATAAAATATTTCTAATCAAAATTGTTAATTTTTTTTACATTAAAAAATTTACTATCCTTTAAAAAGGACATTGTGGAGGTTATTTATAGATTCGGCCAAGTCGAATTTACATTTTATACTTGTTTTTATTTTAACTAAGCTTTTCTGAATATAAATTGCGATGTCTGAATTTTAATTCGAATTTCTGAATATCAATTTCACATTTCTAAATGTCATTTGGGATTTTTTGAATTGTTGTTAAGCTGTTCTAAATTACAATTGGACTTTTTCAGATTTCATTAAAGCTTTTCATTGAACTTTTTCGAATTTCAGCTGTGCCTTTTTTGCGAATTTACTTGTTGAAAAACAAAGTGCTTTTCACTCAAAAAAGTTTTTACACTCAAAAAAAATGTTATACTCAAAAATTTTTTTTACACTCAAAATTTTTTTTACACTCAAAATTTTGTTTACACTCAAAATTTTTCTTACACTCAAAATTTGTTTACACTCAAATTTTTTTTACACTCAAATTACACTCAATTTTACATTTTACACTCAAAAAAACTTATTTGGCAGAAACATTTTATTTCAAACAAAAATTATAAAGTCACAATTTTTGAACAATTTTATTTTTGTTTTCTTTAAAAAAGGGAAAATCACAAGAAACAAGTAAGAGTGTTAAATGTAAAAAAAATATTATAAAAAAATTTAGGGGCTTTTTTGTTTGGATGGTTTGATGGAAGACGTTGGGTACACGGTCGTTGGGAACACCTTTTCCCTTGCGATCGATGTTATTAAATGGATTTATAATGATTCTTGATATTTATTATTTCAATTAATTTTTATTAAAATGCATTTTTTCCACGCCCACAAAAGGAGGCGGGTAATTTTTTTATTTTATTTTTTTGTCCGCTGGGTCCACATACAGTATTTGAATTTTTTTTGCATTTGCTTAAAAAAAAGTGCAAAAAATACTGCCAAAAAATGCGGTTTTTCTGAGGCTGGTTTAGTTTTCCAAGGGGCAACTTTTTTTCCCCTTGGTTGGAGGGTATAAAAAGTGTTTTTGGCATTGAGGAGTCCAGTTTGTATTTTAATTGGTGCAAAAAGCTTTGCCGGATTTTTATTTCAGATTTAAAAAAAAAAATGTTTAAAATTAGCTCAAGCTTCATTTTGCATCCATAGTGCATACAAGAGGAGGGGAAAAATATTTTTTTTCGGTCTTAGCCCCCCCCATTGTATGTTATTTGGTTAAAAAAGCATTGTTTGATTTTTTTTCAGATTTTTTCAAAGAAATTTTAAAGGTGTTTCAAACATTATTTAGCATCGGTAGTGCATTTGATTATGCTTGAAATACACCTTAACATTTTTTTAAAAATCTAAAAAAGCTTTGTGCACCAAATAACATAAAATGGGGAGTGAAACCATTTGCGCTTTGCATAATTTCAATTGAGCTTTTCTGTGTTTCAATTGTGATTTTCTGTACCTCAATTGTGCTAGATGTGGGCTTTTCTATATTTCAGTTTGTCATTTCTGAGTTTCAATTGAGCTTTTGTGTATTTCAAATTACATTTCCTAAATATAAATCGAGCTATTCTGAATTTCAATTTAGCTTCTCTAAATATCAATGTGTTTTTTTGAAGTTAATTGTGATTTTCTAATTTCAATTGAGCTTTTCTGATTGTTTTCAAATTGTTTTTTTTTTTAAATATCACTAAGGATTTCTGGATTCAAATTAAGCTTTCTGAATATCATTTGGGGTTGTCGGAGTTACGAATTTTCTAAATTTTTATTTGGATTTTGGAATTTCAATTTGGATTTTCCTAATTTTAATTGAGTTTTTCCGAATTTGATCAGGGATTTTCTGAATTTTAATTGAGCTTTTACAGTATTTCAATGGATCGTTTTTGAAATCCAATTGTAAGATCGATTTGGCTTTTCTGATTTTTAAATGAGCTTTTCTGTATTTCAATTAAGCTTCTCTAAATATCAATGTGCTTTTTTTAATTTAATTGTGGTTTTCTAAATTTCAATTGAGCTTTTCTGTAATTCAATTGTAGTTTTAAAAATTTAAATTGAGCTTTTTTGTAATTTAATTGAGCTTTTCTTAATGTCTTCGAATTTTTAGAAAAGCTTTTTAATATTTAAATTGTGGAGGTTTTCAGAGTTTCGATTTGGCTTTTTTGATTTTTAAATGAGCTTTACTGTATTTTAATTAAGCTTTTCTAAATATCAATGTGCTTTTTTGAATTTAATTGTGGTTTTCTAAATTTCAATTGAGCTTTTCTGTAATTTAATTCTGGTTTTCAAAATTTAAATTTAGCTTTTGTGTAATTCAATTGAGCTTTTCATCGAATCGTGAGCTTTTCATCTTTTTCGAATTTTAATTGTGCTTTTTAAAATTAGCTGAATTTTAATTAAGCTTTTCTGTATCTAAATTGTACTTTTTCTGTTTATCTAAATCAATTTTGTTTTATGTTCAAATTCAGTTGGTATTTTCTGAATTTCAATAGATGTCTTCTAAGTTTTAAAAAAGCTTTTTAATATATAAATTGCAGGGTTTTTCTGTATCTTAATTAAGCTTTTCTAAATATCAATGTGCTTTTTTGAATTTAATTGTGATTTTCTAAATTTCAATCGAGCTTTTTTCGAAATTTCAATTAAGCTTTTCTGTAATTAAGTTTAGCTTTTAATCTAGGACCGTTTTCGAATTTTAATTGTGCTTTTTAAAAATTACTGAATTTTAATTAAGCTTTTCTGTATCTCAATTGTGCTTTTTCTGTATATCTGCATCAATTTTGGCTTTTCTGAAATTCAATTGGTATTATCTGAATTTCATTGATGTCTTCTAAATTTTAGAAGAGCTTTATTCTACTATTTCATCTTTTATGAATTTTAAGTGGGCTGTTCTGAAATTTAAATGAGCTTTTCTGTATTTCATTTGAGCTTTTCTGAATATATATTGTGCTTTTTTTTTAATTTAACTGTGGTTTTCTAAATTTTAATTGAGCTTTTCTGTAATTCAAATGGGTTTTTCAAAATTTCTATTGTACTTTTGTAGAATTTCAAGTAAGCTCTTTTGAGTTTTTTATTATTTTTTAATTTTCATTTGGAATAGGTGTAATATAAAATCCCTTGCCACACATAGACAAATAGAGAGTCATAATAAAAAAAAAACAAAAAAAAAAAATACGCACTGCATAAATGCTAAATTGTGCAACGTACAATGACTTGAATTGAAGCAAAAAAAAAAATCTAAAAAAGAAAACAAATAATAGCGCGAGGGAAAGAACAAATATAATCATAATACGAGTAAAAATACACATTTATTTACACAAACCCCATACGTACAATCCGAGCGAGAGAGTGATAGAGATAAAATCGCAAGAACGAGTTGCAGGGGAGGCAGCACACAGTATATTAAATGCAGTCGGTACATTTAAAAATGCTGCACATAGCAACATAAATTTTAATTTGCATAGGGTTTACCTCATAATATGACACATCCAGCCATGCAACCGACAACAGAAGAAAAAAAAACAAATAAAATAAAAAAGAAGACAAACAAATTTTTACTATTCTGTAGTAAAAAAAAAAAACGTGGGGAGAAATGAATGTGAAAAAAAATGTACCAAATGGATGTGCAAAAAATGTACCACACATCAAATCCGAATGAGTTTAACATTTGGCTGTCAAGAATCTCAAGTACGCTATAACCTCTGTAAAATAATTTAAGAAATATAAAAATATATTTCTAAAAAATGCGTGTTTTTGGTAAAGGTATTGCACTAACAATATTTGCGCCTAAAAGTATGCCACGATATTTTTAGTTATTAACATCCTAAAACTATGCTATATTTTTTTAAATAAACATAACTGTTGAATAAACTAAAAATAAACAAAATGGAATTTGAATAATAAACGCAAATTGTGTAAATTATAATTTAGTACAGTTAAATATGGATTTATTTTAAATTAATCATTTTTGGAAATCAAAATCCAGAATATAAAAATCTTTGCAAATTTTAGTTTTGGATATTTTTCATCCGCAGCTTATATTTTTTTTCACTTTTTGTATTTCAAACCTGCTACAAATGGAATGACAAACATATTCATAGCATCATCACTATGATGCATTATGATGGAGGAATACCACATAAGGAGAGTTTTGTAATAGAGATGATGTTCACGTTACTTTTAGGAAAAAGGGTTAAAGGAGTTCATTACAATAGGTTTTGGTGGATACTATGTATTTACTACTGCAATGGACAGATTTTTAAATGGTAAAATCATCAATTTGCATTCGACTGATAACACTGTGCAATTAAATTAGGGTCATCCCCTTGAGCCTCAATGGCTCCAATGCCAAATGAAAGTAGACCATAAAATAAACAAAATCACCAAAGTGTTAAGCAAAGTTATTTCGAATATATTTTTTATGGCCCTCTGAAATTTGTAATTCTTTATCAAACATCCGTGCTTTAAAATATGATTAGCCTTCTTCAGTGAAATTGTATAGCTTTTATTTTTCTAGAATATATTAACCCTCTAACTGCCATTTTAAGATGTCATTTGAGTCCTTTTTTAAGAATTAAACATAGAAAACTAATAAAACGTCTATCCTAGAAATATTTTCCTAATAAAATTTCATTAGGGGGTGTCAAAGGTTGAAAGTTCGTGCGACATGCACAAAATGCTTAAAAAAGGAAAAATATAAGGAATCATATTTTTATTGTATTATTTTACCAAAGCAGGCTTAAAAAATGCGAAAAATGATTTAAATAAACTGATGTGCTAAAAATTACATGCTAATATGTTTATAAAAATTGTATTATGATTCTTTTCTTTAAATAATTATTTTTGTCCTTTTTTAAAAGAATTGTTAAAAGTCTAAAAAAAAGGCAGTTAGAGGGTTAAAATGTTAAACGAAAATGTTTTGCATTAAATTTAATTAGGGGCCATCAAAGATATCAAATGAATTTCATTTGAGCTTTTTTAAAATTTCAATTGATCTTTTATAGATTTTAGCCAAGCTTTTTTAAACTTCCATTGCACTTTTCAGAATTTCAAAAGTTTTAAAGTCCATAAAAGAAGGTAGATCGAGGGTTTAAATTGTCAATGAAAATTTTGTGCATTAAATTTAATTAGGGGCCATCAAACATATTAAATGAATTTTATTTAAGCTTTTTTAGAATTTCAATTGATTTCTTATAGATTTCTGCAAAGCTTTTTTAAACTTCCTGAATAACAATTGTGTTTTTCTGTATTCCAATTGAGATTTTCTGTCTGCCAATTAGGAAATTTAAAGTCAAAAGTGTTTAACATATTTGAACATTTGCTTTTTAAATTGACATAAATTGAAATAAAGCTTTTACAACCAAAAAACTAATAAAAATACTTCAACTTTAACTTGAATTTGAAGGCTACAAATCTAATATAATTAAAAATAAATTGGTAACACCAAAAGCTTTTAGAATCATAAATTTTATTAAAATTTTTTTTTAAAGAAGCTTTTTGAGCTTTTTAATAAAGATGATTTTACGATGCAATCTATTAAACAAATTTAATATAAGTTGAAAGCTTTTAAAATTGAAAAAGTTTTTTAAGAAAATCTTAATTTAAAAATATTTCAACTTTTACTTGACTTTGGAGGCTAAAAATCTCATATAATTAGAAATAAAGTGGTAACGCCAAAAGCTTTTAGAACAATACATTTTATTAACAGTTTTTTTTTTTAATAAACTTTTCAATAAAAACGATTTTACGTTGAAAGATTTAAAAATTTAAAAAGCTTTTTTTAAAAAAATCTTAATTTAAAAATATTTCAACTTTAACTTGACTTTGAAGGCTAAAAATCTCATATAATTAGAAATAAAGTGGTTACACCAAAAGCTTTTAGAACAATAAATTTTTAAATGTTTTTTTGAAAAAATAGGTTTTTTTTAGCTTTTCAATAAATTGATTTTTCGATGCAATCTATTAAAAAAATTTAATATTAGTTGAAAACCTTTAAAATTGAATAAAGCTGTTAAATAAAAACTTTATTTAAAAATATTTAAATTTAAACTTAAATTTGAAGGCTATAAATCTCATATAATAAGAAATAAAGTGGTATCACCAAAAGCTTTTAGAATAAAAATTTTTATTAAAAGTTTTTTTTAAGATTTTTTTTAACCTTTTCAATAAAGATGATTTTACGTTGCTATCTATTAAAAAAATTTAATATTACATGAAATCCAGCAAAGATTTTATAAAATCTGACCGAGGGTCTTCAAATTTATCTAATTTTTTGTACACATGTGCTCTATAGAGCCAATTAAACATATCAATTTTCAGTTTTTTATATTTAAAAAAAATCGCGATTTTTTCGCGAATTTAATTTTCTTCAAAAATTGAAAAAATCAAAAAAGTATGCTACTTTGAATAGCCATATCTTCGAAAGTATCTATCGGATTTCTTCAATTCAAAAAGCATTCGATTCAGACGATAGTCTTACTTTATATTAATGTAATAAAAAAAAATATTTTTAAAAAAAAGTGCATTTTTGATGCAAATGCATTTTTTGGATGCATTTTTTAAAACTTTCTCCCCCTTCAATTTTTTTTAAACCTACATAAATCGAAAATATAGCATTTTTTACACAAAATTGCGTACCGCTTTTTTTGTGACGGAGTTTCGTAAAAATTTTGTAATTTTTTTAAAAATACCTTATTGGTTTTTCCATACAATTTTTTCATAAAATTCATAAAATAACAAAAAAAAATTTTAGTCTAAGGAAAAACTACATAAGCATTTTTTAAAAAAATCACGAAAATTTTGTGAAACGCCGTCACAAAAAAAAATGTACCCAATTTTATGTAAAAAATGCTATATTTTCGATTTTTGCAGGTTTCAAACAAATTGAAGGGGGAGAAAGTTTTAAAAAATGCATCCAAAAATTGCATTTGCATCAAAAATGCATTTTTTTAAAAAAATATTTTTTGTTAGTGCATTGGTATAAAAACGGATAATCAGTTGAATCGAATGCTTTTTGAGTCGTAGAAATCCGATAGATACTTTCGAAGAAATGGCTTTTTAAAGTTACATACTTTTTTGATAAAATTGCAAAATAAACATTAAATTGATTTTTTGTATGGAAAGAATCAAATAAGTAGTTTTAAAAAAATCACGAAAATTTTTTGAAACGCCGTCACAAAAAAAACGGTAGTCAGTTTTGTGTAAAAAATGCCATATTTTCGAATTATGCAGGTTTCAAAAAAATTGAAGGGGGAGAAAGTTTAGAAAAATGCATCAAAAAATTGCATTTGCATCAAAAATGCACTTTGTTTTGAAAAACTTTTTTTTTATTGCATTGGTATAAAAAAGGAAGAACTTTTGAATCAAATGCTTTTTGAATCGTAGAAATCCGATAGATACTTCAGAAGATATGGCTCTTCAAATTAACATACTTTTTTGATTTTTTAAATTTTTTAAGAAAATTAAATTCGCGAAAAAACCGCGATTTTTTTAAAATTTAAAAAACTGAAAATGGATATGTTTTATTAGCTTTATGGAGAATGTATACCGTTAATATAAAGAAAATCGAAAGACCTAAGGTCAGAAAATAGCATTTTTTTATGTTTTCTGGTGGATTTTGTGATTAGTTGAAAACTTTTAAAATTGAAAAAGCTTTTTTCTTTAAAAAAATCTTAATGTAAAAATATTTCAACTTTAACTTGAATTTGAAGCCTAAAAATCTCATATAATTTAAAATTAATTGGCAACATCAAAAGCTTTTAAAACAATACATTTTATTGAAAGCTTTTTTAAGAAGCTTTTTGAGTTTTTCAATAAAGATGATTTTACGATGCAATCTATTAAAAAAAATTACTAATAGTTGAAATCTTTTAAAACTGAAAAGCTTTTTTAAAAAAATCTTAATTTAAACATATTTGAACTTTAACTTGAATTTGAAAGCTAAAAATCTCATATAATTAGAAATAAAGTGTTTACATCAAAAGCTTTTAGAATAATAAATTTTATTAAGAGCTTTTTTTAAGAAGCTTTTTGAGCTTTCCAATAAAGATGATTTTACGATTCAATCTATTAATAAAATTTAATATAAGTTGAAAGCTTTAAAAATTTAAAAAACTTTTTTTAAAAAAATTTTAATTTAAAAATATTTCAACTTTAACATGAATTTGAATGCTAAAAATCTTAAATAATTTGAAATTAAATTTTTTTTGTGTTTAAAAAAAAAAAAATTTTCAATAATGATGATTTTACAATGTAATCTATTAAAAAAATTATTATTAGTTAAAGCTTTTAAAATTGAAAAAGTTTTTTTAAAAATAATCTTAATTTAAAAATATTTCAACTTTAACTTGAATTAAGTGGTAAATACCAAAAGCTTTTAGAATAATAAATTTTATTAAAAGTTATTTTTTTTAAAGAAGCTTTTTGAGCTTTTCAATAAAGAAATTTTACGATGAAATCTATTAAAAAAATTTGTTATTAGTTAAAAGTTTTTAAAAATAAAAAAGCTTTTGCGATTGAACAACATTTTACAAATTTAGAATTTACAAAAACTATTTCTTGATTAAAAGTTTTTGCAACCTTAGAAGCTTCGGATTTAAAAAAAAAATATGAGAATTAAATGAAAAAAACTTTTAGATTGAAAAAAGCTTGTGCAATGAAATACTGTTTATTTCAGTTCGAGGCACATTTTCATGATCCCCATTATGAATTAACAAAACAAGTACCTATCTTGAATCTCTTTATTAGGATATTCTCCCATTTAATACTCATAGAGCTTTTGCTGTCCAAAAAAAATTTAGTAATTTTTAGGAATGCATAGATAATCGTTACGGGGATTTTCCAATTGTACCATCATCAGAATTCTTTACAAAATTAGATAATGCTTTTGATCAAATATCAAATTTTTGCTTCGATTTAGATTAGAAAAACTTTTAAAATAAAAAAATATATTAAGATAAGAGGCTTTAAAAGAAAAGAAAAAGTTAGGTACAAATATTTTGTGTTTAACTAATGATCTACAAACTTGAAATATTGGGCAATAGGACCCTTTCGCGGAAAAAATATTTCGAAAAATGTATTTTGTTGAAATTTGGAGAATCTGAAAAATGTTCTTGTTTTAAAAATTCATATTTTTAGGGAGCAAAATAGGGCACTAGGGCACTTGGACACTTTTTCTAAACTAAAGGTCCTGGAAATTTGATATTTTGCTCCTAGGATCTTTGAACAGAAAATAAATTTACTCAGTTTTTTTTTTACTCTACAAAATTTTTGTTTACTGAAAAATTTTTTCATAAATTTTTTTTTATTCACATTTTTTTTAAATTTTTTATGCCCCCCACTTTTTGTTAGTGGCAGATGTTTTTTATAAGTTTGTCATTCCGTTTGTAACTAATAGAAGCAGTTTTTAGGACCCCGTAAACTATTATTGATCAGTAGGGATGATGTTTTCATGCACTAAAAAATGGAAAATATGCGATAAAAATATGCACTAAAAAATAAAATGTGTGCAATAAAAATCTTCTTTTCATAGGAAAAACTTCTTAAAATGCTAAAAATAACGCCGGGGTTAAATAGAAACGTTTAAATCTTTATGTAAGCAAGATTTTTTTAGAAATTAAGACAATCTATAAAAAATTAAAAAGAAATTTTTTTTTTTTCTTATTTTCAAAATAAATTTTTAAAATTCAAAATAGTTTTTAAAACAAATAAATTTCAATTTGTGTTTTTGCTAATTTATGCCAAAATATGCAGAAATATGCACTTCAAAGTTGGAAATATGCACAAAACATGCATTTAAAACCAAAAAATGCGTAAATATGCATTTTAACCAAAATATGCAAAAATGTGAATTTTATCTAAAATATGCAAAAATATGGATTTTAACCAAAATATGCAAAAACAAATCGATGCCATTTTAACGCAAACTGATTCGAAAAGATAATTGGTCAATATCGTTTTTAGACTATCGACAAAAAACGTGCATTTGCATGGAAATCACATTCTAGCAATGTCCGTGAGTCCGTCTGTTGAAATGGTGATCACGCCCAAAGTATTTAACAGATATGACTCAAACTTATCATGTTAACTTGTTGTAGTCCTGAAAAGTTTGGTATTGCGTTTGACCGACATTGGTTTAGCGGTTAAAAAGTTATGAAGGAAAATGTAAGAACACATTGAAAATTGTACATTCCATATAACCTAAAAATACAAAATACTTAGATTCGGTTTCTGGTGGGCATATGTAAACAGAATGTGATGCCGAAGGTTATTTATGCAAGTACAAACAATTTTTTTACCCAAACATTTTTTCGCGGATTTTTTTTTTTTCAAAAAATTTTTCCGCGGATTTTTTTTTCAAAAATTTTTTCCGCGGAAATTTTTTAAAATTTGTTCTTTTTATGTTTTTTTGCAATTGAATTTAGCAATTTTCTGAGCCAAATTGACCAACGAGATTCCACAAAAAATTTAGGGGTTTCAAAACTCTGAATACCTAAAAAGCAAGAGTTTGCTACTGCTGTTGCTGCTACCAATATGTCGTTGTCTGCTGTCTTGTGTCATAGCAACATTGTAAGCCTGATGGGTTTAATTCTTTGTTTTATGCACAAGCATATATATTTTTTCCCATATACATATATAAAGTCGTATCATTTTTCTACAATTCTGTTTTTTTGCCAGTTGTCTCATTTATTACAAAAAATATGATATTTTTTTTTTTTTCATAAAAAACTTTTTTATACAGCACTTGCATATTTTTTTTCTATATTTATTTGATGCGTGCTAAAGTTAAAATTTTTATTGCTGGAGGTTTGTTTTTTATTTTAAGTACATGAAAGTATTTTTTTTTTCTATGATTATCTAGAGGATTTTGAACTCATTTTTATAAAAAAAAAATATTTATTAAAATTTTTTTTCTTGCACATCAAAAAAACAACAAACCAGGGTTTGGTGTTAAAGTCATGTCAGTGCATAAACACAAAAATATGCAGCAAAACAACTCAAAATGCTTAAAGGCAAAAAGTGCAGTAGAATGTTTAAAAAAATGCAGAAAAAAAAATATATTAATAAAAATAATGACAAAACGAGATTATCAAAAAATACCACAACAGATATGATATAAACAGAAAAGTAGATTTTTTTGTAAAAATATTTGAAATTTTTTTTGTTTTTTATTATATACTGTTTTTAATTTATACATTGCTATTCTTGAGTTAAGACTTTAAGAATCTTTAAAAAAAAAAAACTAAAAACACCCACTTGCTAGAGTCATAGCTTTGTTTTGCAGCAGTTTTTATACCCTGCACTTATTGTTAGTGGTAGAGGGTATTTATAAGTTTTTCATTCAGTTTGTTACTCATTGATATATCGTTCTGTGATTTTCGTGTACCAAAAAATTCAAAATATGCACTACAAAAATCAAAAATATGCATAAAAAAATCAAAAATATGCACTAAAAAATCAAAAATATGCACTAAAAACATTAAATGTGTGCAAAGTTTTCATTAGAAAAACTTCTTTAAAATCAAAAACTACGAAGGATTTTAATAAACTAAAATTTTATATAAACACTTAAGTGAAAGAATTTTTAAAAAATTAAAAATTAAAAAAAATTTTTCTACAAAAATAAATTATTTTTTTTAAAACAAATTAATTTAAACTTGTGGTTTTGCTCATTTATGCCAAAATATGCAAAACTATGCATCAAAAGTGGTAAGTATACACAATATATGCATTTAAAACCAAAATATGCAAAAATATGCATATTCGCCAAAATATAAAAAAAAAAACAAATCGTTGCAATTTTTATGCAAATATATTGATTCGAAAAGATAATTATTCGATATTATTTTTAAACTATCGACAAAAAACATGCGTTTGCATGGAAATCGCAGTCCTATACAGTGAGCGTCAAAAGAAAGTGTTCTGGTCTAAAGTAGATGTAATTCATTAACGACAATGTTGACAATAAAACCCTTTTTATTATCAATATACTATTTAAAGCTTGGAAATTTTCCAAGCTTTAATTTAAGCTTGATAGCGTCCAGATTGAGCAAATATTCAATGAGATACGAGGGTCGCGCTGGAAAATGAAATTATTTGTAGGCGTTTTTTAGAAAATTTTTAAAAATTTTAAAAATAGTCCAATAGCTTAAATTCAGTTATCAACTCATTTTTCTAACGACTTAAACAAAATCAAATTTTTTTTTGCGGTAAAAAATATGCATTTCTTTTGACCTCCAATTCTTTTGACCACTCATTTATTGTTAACAAAGGAGATATTTCATTGTTTATGAATTTAAATACAAATTAAAAATGTTCTTTGTTTACAAAAAGAATTTGAGATCAAAAATATACATATTTTATTACTGCATGTAACAAAATTTTGATTTTTGTTTCGGTCGTTGGTAAAATAGGTTGATATCTGAATTTAAATTGTACTATTTTTTAAATTTTTAATGTTTGCACTCAGAAATAGAAAAAATCAACTTAGAAATATTTTTTAAAAAATTTCTAAAAAAAACGTCTACAAATAATTTTATTTTCCAGCGCGACCCTCGTATCTCATTTAATATTTGCTGAATCTGGACGCTATCAAGCTTAAATTAAAGCTTGGAAAATTTCCTATAAAGCATTTTTTTTTTAACTAGTCGATTGATAACAATAAGGGTTTTTATTGTCAAGTTTGTTGTGAATTACATCTACTGTAGACCTGTACACTTTCTTTTGACACTCACTGTATATTACCGATCAGCAGGGAGATGATTCTTTAAGAGCCTGAAACATGCACTAAAACTCAGAAAATATGCTCTGTAAACTATTATAATATGCACTTAAAGCTATAAAAACTCTCGGATTAGATTTTATCTGATCTGTTTATATCTTTTTATTAATAATCGTATCTGCTTGCATATGATTATATCTGAAATGGCTAAAATCGAGATCTAATTATATCTCGGATTCGGTCAACATTGACACAAATTTGACATTTTCTATCGAAATTTACAATTTTTGATCGAAATTAAATTTTTTTTTGTAATTTTACATTTTTTATACCCTCCACTCTAGTGATAGAGGGTATATATAAGTTTGTCATTCCGTTTGTAAATCATCGAAATATCGGTCTGGGGCCCCATAAAGTATATATATTCATGATGCCCGATCGATTTTAAGACATTCTAGCGATGTCCGTCTGTCCGTCTGTTTTTCTGTGGAAAATGCTCTCGCGGACAAAATATTGCACAGAGATAACTCAAACTTATCATATATATTGGAAGTTCTCCCGAGAAGTTTGGTGTTGCATTTGAGCGATATCGGTTCAGCGGTTCAAAAGTTATGAACGAAAATGTAAGCACACCTCAAAAATTTCAGTACATTCAATATAACCTAAAAATACAAAATGCTTTAATTCGGCTTCTGGTTGACATATGTGAACATAATTGAACACCAAATCGTATTTAAACAAGTACGAACATATTTTTTGACAAAAAAGAAAAAAATCGCGGATTTTTTTTTTTACCAACATTTTTTTCGCGGAAATTTTATTTTCAAATTTTTTTTTCAAAAGTAATTTCCTTTTAAATAAAGTTGTTTGCAATAATCTTTTTGAAATGGTGGAGGGTATCACTACATTCGGCAAGGCCGAATTTAACTTTTATACTTGTTTATTTTGTTTTTTTCCCTCAAAATAAATTTCTTTTACCATTTTTTTTAACAATTTTTTTTTAACAATACATTGTGTAGGGTATCAATACATTTTACAAGAACGAATTTAACTATTTTACTTGTTTTAATGTAAGATTATGGATCAAAAAACAAATTAATAAAGCTAAGAAAATTAAGAAAATTAACTATAAAATGAACCATATACTTTTTTTCAAATACTGGTATTTTTTAGTTTAAATATTGTACTTCAATTGTGTTACTTTATAAATGGATTTATGGATTTTGATCGTTGTAGACTTTTATATGGGTACTTTAAGGAGGTACTTTTAGTAAAGGTACTTTATCCCAGCAAAGCTTAGACTACCAAATAAGGTATAAAATAAGGTATAGGATCTCTTATTTTATACATTGCAGCATTGATGATTTTAACAGGCAATGAGACTCAAACCCAGCAAAACTTTGGTAATGGGTAGTGATTATATAACACATTACCAGGTAATGCATATAACTTATTTGTAGCATTATTTTATGATGTCTTACCAAACATTTGTTCCACAACGTATTATTTTCAAGTGAAAAATAATGCATTACTAATAATTTGCTACGTAATGCATGATTATTGGAAAAAATGTATTTCATATTTGTTATTTCTAAACATTAAATCATGGATGACTTATATTTGGTTACATTATCTATTATTTGAAAGTTTGAAATAATGTATTATTTATAATTGGATGCATAATGCATTACAATAACATAAAAAATAATTATTTTATAAAAAAATGCATAAGTTTAAACTAGAGATGGGCTCACGACAGGAAATTTCTAACGAGACACACTCACGAGCATATTTTATCTACTTACACTCACTTACAATCACGTGAGAAAATTTAATACAAAATTACTTTTTCACTACTCGTAACACCTTATATATTATCATCTGGTATGCAATATTATTCCATTTCTGGTAACCTATAAAATATCATATATTTTACACCTTACTGGTATTCTTCGTTATAAATTTATGACTTATTTTATACCTCACTGGTATTCTTTGTGATAATGTGGATGCATTACTTTGAGTCTCATCGCCTGTTAAAATCATCAATGCTGCAATGTATAAAATAAGAGATCCTATACCTTATTTTATACCTTATTTGGTAATCTAAGTTTTGCTGGGAAGTAATGCATCCACATTATCACAAAGAATACCAGTAAGGTATAAAATAAGTCATAAATTTATATCGAAGAATACGAGTAAGGTGTAAAATATATGATATTTTATAGGTTACGAGAAATGAAATAATATAGCATACCAGAAGATAATATATAAGGTGTTACGAGTATTGAAAACGTAATTTTGTATTAAATTTACTCACGTGATTGTAAGTGAGTGTAAGTAGATAAAATATGCTCGTGAGTGTGTGTCGTTAGAAATTTCCTGTCGTGAGCTTTAAACTTATGCATTTTTTTATAAAATAATTATTTTTTATGTTATTGTTATGCACTATGCATCCAATTATAAATAATGCATTATTTCAAACTTTCAAATAATACATAATGTAACCAAATATAAGTCATCCATGATTTAATGTTTAGAAATAATAAATATGAAATACATTTTTTCCAATAATCATGCATTACGTAGCAAATTAATAGTAATGCATTATCTTTCACTTGAAAATAATACGTTGTGGAACAAAAGTTTGGTAAGACATCATTAAATAATTATACAAATAAGTTATATACATTACCTGGTAATGTGTTATATAATCACTACCTATTACCAAAGTTTTGCTGGGATATTTCAAGATATGGATCAATACATTGTTATGAACATAATCGTGGTACTTTATGAACTTAATTATGCACTTTACTAGTGGTATTTTTTTAGATTTAATTATAAATTTTGATCCTGATACTTTAAAGACTTATTCACTGACTTTAACTGTGGTACTTTATAGACTTATTTATGTACTTGAATCGTGGCACTTTTTAGAATAAACTTTTGACATTAATCCTGGTACTTTATCAACTTATTTTTGGGACCTTATTTGGGTATTTATAAATAGCATTTTCTAAAAAAGTACTTTTTTACTACTTTTTCTAAAAAAGTAGTATTAAAGTACTCTTTTTAGAAAAAGTGGTATTAAAGTATTTTTTTTTAGAAAAAGTACTTTTTAAGGAAAAAAGTACTTTTTTTAGAAAAAATACTTTTTTTTAGAAAAAGTACCTTTTTTTTAGAAAAAAGTACTTTTTTTAGAAAAAATATTTTTTTTTAGAAAAAGTACCTTTTTTTTAGAAAAAGTACCATTTTTTTAGAAAAAGGAAATTTTTTTTGAAAAAGTAGTTTTTAAAAAAAGTACTTCTTTTAGAAAAAGTGCCTTTTTTAGAAAAAGTAGTTTTAAAAAATTACTTTTTTAAGAAAAAATCCCTTTTTTAGAAAAAAGCACTTAAAAAAAACACTTTTTTTTAAAATATACTTTTTTTAGAACAAAGTACTTTTTTCTAAAAAAGTAGTAAAAAATTTACTTTTTTAGAAAAAACGTTTTTGTCTAAAAAGCATATTTTTCTTTCTAAAAATTACATTTTTTAAAAAAGTACTATATTTTCCTAAATAATACTTTTTAGGAAAAAAGTATCTTTTTTTCTAAATAAGTACTTTTTTCTGAAAAAGTAAGTTTTTGTCTTAAATGTGAAATAGTACTTTTCTAAAATAGTACTATTTTACAAAAAAAGCGCTACTTTTTCTAAAAAAACACTTTCTCTCTAAAAAGGTACTTTTATTCTATTTTTCCTAACAGAGCATATTTTTTCTAAAAAAGTACTATTCATAAAATTTTGCTGCAAAATGTTTTTGTTCACCAAATTTTCTACAACATACCCACCCTTTTGAAAAATAGCCGGGTATTTACCAATTTCTACCCAATTTACCTATTTTACCGGTTATTTACCATTAAGGTATTTACTAGTGCCCCCCGGTTTTCGGTATTCCCGGGAATACCGGTATTCCCGGTTCTGGTACCGGTTTCCCGGTTCTAGATATATTCCCGGGAATACCGGTATTCCCGGTTCTCAAAAACCAAAAAAATACTATACCATAAAATATTTAAATTACACTATTCAATCAATATTTCAGAAACATTTAGTTGTGTTTGTAAAATTATTTAAAAATCATGTAACTATTTTTTCTTAAATTCAAAAAATAAAATGAAAATGGTGTTTTTCACATGTTTTGATTTTTTTTTGGTAAAAGCAAAGAATAAATTTTAATTGTACAAAATTTTACAAAATTTACATACCGGTAGTCCCGGGAATACCGTCAGAACCGTAACCGGGAATACCAGTATTCCCGGGAACACCGGTATTCCCTAGTATTTATCCTTTGCCCATCTCTAGACTTGAAATGTGGTACTTTTTGGGACAAATTATAAGCATCAACCCTGGTACTTTGTCATCTTATTTATGGACTTGCATCGTGGAACTTTTTGGAGCAAATCATGAATTTAAATCGTGTTTCCGTAGACTTAATCATAGGCATAAATCGTGCTAGTTTTTGGAACAAATTATGAATTTAAATCGTGTACTTTTACGAACAAATTATGAACATGAACAAATTATTAATATGAATTCTCAGACTCTGAGCCGTTTTTCCGTTTACAAAAATTCTCAGATTCTGAGACATTTGTGCGTTTATAAATATTTTCAGATTCTCAAATCTCAAATTCTGAGACATTTTCCCATATTGAAAAATTCTCAGATTCTGAGACATTTTTTCTATATAGAAAAATTATCAGACTCTGAGACATTTTTCCGTGTAAAAAATTCTCAGATTCTGAGACATTTTTCTGTATAGAAAAATTCTAAAATTCCGAGAAATTGTTTCTATAGAAAAGTTCTCAGTACCATTTTAGGGTTAAACTTTAACAGTGATGCAGTCAGTCAGTCAATCAATGTATGCAGTACAAGGCCACACGTGTTGTAGAGTTTTTGTTGTCTTGCTAAATTCTTTTTTTGCGGCAATAATCACTCATTCGTTTGAAATTAAGCTTAAAATAAAGTACTGCAACAGACAGAGGGGGGTAATAAAAAGCAAACTAAAACTAAAACACAGAGCAAATATATGAAAAAATAATAAAATATACCAAAAGATCTGACAAAAAAAACTTTAGTCTCTAATGCATAATATGAACTCGTTGTTGGCTGTTGGTTGTTACAATCACACAATCAAATGTTTTAAAATGCAAAAATGAAATTAAAAAAAAAAAATCACTACAAAATAATTATATACACATATAAATTTTTATTGTCATTGCCAACGCGCCTGTGTACCAGCACAGCACCACTGTGCAGTGCAGCTTTTGAGCACATTCAGTCAACCATGTCATTCATTTAACCAAACCTCATCATCGTTATATTCAAACCCAAACTAAATGGAAAACTAAACTCTGGCTGAGTTTAAAATCAACTTTAAATTATTAGAACACTCAAAAAATGTTGTTGGTAAAAATATTAATAAAATTTGTTATAGTTTTACACAGAAAGAATTTTAAACGAATTTCAATTAAACAAAAATTTCAATTAATTTTTTAATTGCAACTCCTTTGATGAAGAAAATTGTAATATTAATCATCAATTAATTGATTTATTTTTTCAATCAATCATTTTTTTGATTTTGATTACAAATTTGATCAATTTTTTATTTAAACTCAATTAAAATAATGCTTGATTTAACAAATGAATTGTAAGCTTACGACAAAATTATAAAGAAATTCATATTTTTATACCCTCCACTTAGTGATAGAGGGTATAAGTTTGTCATTCTGTTTGTAACTCATCGAAATATCGGTCTGGGACCCCATAAAGTATATGGGGCATTCCATATCAAATCGGACACTTTGAAAAAAACATTTTTTAGATTTTCCCAATTTGTTTACAGTTTTTAGTGTCCTTCGAAAACTCCTTCGTGGTAAATTTTCAGATTTTTTTAATGACCCGTTCAAAAGATATCGAATTTTTAATAATTGGTAGTTTGTTGCTTTACTCAAACTTCTTTTACTCATAACTTCTTCAATAATGGTCCAATTTTCAATTTTTTTTTCTAAAAATTTTTGTTTTTTTACCTACTTTAAAAAAAAAATTCTTAAAAGCGCTCTAGTATGCGATTTTTAAGTTTTGAAATTTAAATCTTATTTTTGAAAATGTTTGTACTTTTCGATTTTTTTTGAAATTTTATTGTGTAAAACTTCTATCGATTCTACAACTTTTTTGCCAAGGAGGATCGTGGGATTACGATTATTACTATTTTTTTAAATTTTTTCAAAAAATTTTATTGTAATTTTCCAATCTTAAAATCATTTCTACTGCTCCATTGGTGCGTCATAGAGGGGTCATTTATAGCACCGACCCCCATTAATTTTTACGTCTTAACATTTGTTTGGAGCAAACTAATACCCTATCTCCAATTTCTAAGGGAGCTTCCACACAAAACGACATGTTTTAAAATTTGCTCCAACCGCTCTAACTGCCCTAATAGTGCCCTTAGAGCAACAAAATGTATGACCGACCCACAATATTTTTTCAGTCCAAACATTTTCTCTGAACACACCTACCCTCTATCTCTAATTGTTAAGGCGGTCCCCATACAATTTTTTTTGTTTTTTATAAATTTGTTTTTTTTTAATCAGCCATAAGTGAGACCGACCCCCATTTTTTTACCCTACAACCTTTTTTTTTAAACACACCTACGCCCTATAGGGCGTAGGTATGTTTTAAAATATATTCCCTAAGTGGGCTTCTATTCAAAATTACATTTTTATAAAATTTGCTCCAATTGTTATTTGTATGGGAGCCTACTTAGGGGTTGGAGATAGGGCATAGGTATGTTTTATAAAAATTTGGTAGGGTAAAAATAAATGGGGGTTGGTCTCACTAATGACCCCTCTCGGACGCACCATTGGACCGGTAGAAGCTGATTAAATAAAACAAATTTACAAAAATTAAAAAAAATTGTATGGGGACCACCTTAACAACTAGAGATAGAGGGTAGGTGTGTTGAGAGAAAATGTTTGGACTAAAAAAATATTGTGGGTCGATCATACATTTTGTAGCTCTAAGGGCACTATTAGGGCAGTTAGAGCGGTTGGAGCAAATTTTAAAAAATGTCATTTTGTGTGGGAGCCCCCTTAGAAATTGGAGATAGGCAGAGCTTCAAAGGATTTCATTCCTTAATTCGATTTGTCATTCTGAGTGAAAATTTAGTGATTGCATTCCCCAATCACATTTTAGCGAATTGAATGAA
The DNA here is from genome assembly GCA_963921195.1 of Pegoplata infirma. NCBI lineage: Eukaryota > Metazoa > Arthropoda > Insecta > Diptera > Anthomyiidae > Pegoplata > Pegoplata infirma. The sequence goes on along the minus strand of OY992537.1, from coordinate 98,236,761 downwards.
TTCACTTAAGACTCATTCGATTTATAAATATGGAATGCATTCGTTTTATTTTTCATTCGACTTACAAAAATCGAATGCATTCGATTTTTTTTTTCATTCGACTTTTAAAAATCGAATGCATTCACTTGCGAATGCAATCGATTTTCTTTTCATTCAGTTTGAAAAATCGAATGACTTATTCATTCATTGCATAAAAAGCTTAAAAAAACTAACCAAGATAGAGAAAAACGGAGTCAATTTTTTGTCCATAGTATCGCTAACACTCTTCACATTTTTTTTGTCGTATAGGCAGTTAATATGTGCATTTTAAAAATTTTCGGGAACACCAATTTTTTTGGATTCAAAATTAGAGCCCATTAGGGTCATAGTATGTAAAGAGAGTAGGCGATATTATGGACCAAAATTTGGCTCCGTTTTGGTCTATATATTTAAAAAATCGATTGCATTCGCAGTGGAATGATAAAAAATCGAATGCATTCGACTTTTCTAAATCGAATGAACAAGAAATCGAATGCATTCATTTTTGTTCATTCAATCGAATGAATTCCAAGGACTGCATTCAATGTTGATTTATGAAATCGAATGCATTCACTGACTATGAAAATTGAATGGATTTTTTTGGGAATTCATTCGAAAAGGATTTCATTCTTCGAAGCTCTGGAGATAGGGTATTAGTTTGCTCCAAAGAAATGTAAAGACGTTAAAGTTACTGGGGGTCGGTCTTATAAATGACCCCTCTATGACGCACCATTGGAGCAGTAGAAATGATTTTAAGATTGGAAAATTACAATAAAAGTTTTTCAAAAAATTTAAAAAAATAGTAATAATCGTTATCCCACCATCCTCCTGGGCAAAAAAGTTGTAGAATCGATAGAAGTTTTACACAAAAAAATTTCAAAAAAATCGAAGAGTACAAACATTTTCACAAATGAGATTTAAATTTTAAAACATAAAAATCGCATACTAGAACGCTTTTAAGAATTTTTTGGGATTTTTTTTTTAAAAATTAGGTAAAAAAACAAAAATTTTGAGAAAAAAAATTTAAAATTTGGACCATGATTGAAGAAGTTATGAGTTAAAGAATTTTGAGTAAAGGAACAAACTACCAATTTTTAAAAATTCTATATCTTTTGAACGGGTCATCAAATAAATCTGAAAATTTACCACGAAGGAGTTTTCGAAGGGTACTAAAAACTGTAAACAAATTGGGAAAATCTAAAAAAAAAATTTCAAAGTGTCCGATTTGACATGGAATGCCCCATATATATTTATGATGCCCGATCGATTTTAAGACATACTAGCGATGTCCGTCTGTCTGTCTGTGGAAAATGTGATCACGACTAAACTACTACACGGATATGACTGAAACTTAACATATTTATTGGAAGTTCTCCCGGTATTGAATTTGAGCGATATCGGTTCAGCGGTTCAAAAGTTATGAACGAAAATGTAAGGATACCTTAAAAATTTTAGTACATTTAACATTACCTAAAAATACAAAATGCTTTATTTTGGCTGCTGGTTGACATATGTGGACATAATTGAACACCAAATGGTATTTAAACATGTACGAACATATATTTTGACCGTAAAAATCGCGGATTTTTTTTTACAATTTTTTTTCGCGGAAATTTTTTTCCAAATTTTTTTTTAAATTAATTTCCTTTTAAAAAAAGTTTTTTGCACTAATCTTTTTGAAATTGTGGAGGGTATCACTACATTCGGCAAGGCCGAATTTAACTTTTTTACTTGTTTTAATTAATATCTATATATATAAAAGAGTAACGGGGGTAAAAAGGGTAAAAAACTGTACTTTTGGTACTTTTTATATCTTCTGAAATATTGGTCATAGAGACTTGAAATTTGTACTGTATGTTCACGTCCCGGAATATGGATCCTGTAAGGCTGGATTTTTGCCAGTGTTGATTCTAAGGGGGTAAAAAGGGTAAAAAACTGTACTTTTGGTACTTTTTATATCTCCTGATATAATGGTCATAGAGACTTGAAATTTGGACTGTATGTTCACATCCTGGAATAAAGATCCAGTAAGGCTGGATTTTTGCCAATGTTGGTTCTAAGGGGGTAAAAAGGGTAAAAATCTGTACTTTTGGTACCTTTTATATTTCCTTAAAAAATTGAAATTTTAACTGTATGTTTACTAGAGGTGTCCTTAAAAATGAAAATTACCTTTTTATACCTTGGAGGGTCCTAAATTGTTCTTTAGTATCTAAAAATGAGTGAGCTAAAATTTGGGGACAATCGGCTAAAAATAACTCGTGCCGAAAATGGATTGAAGTTTTGGGACATTCTGATATAAAAGAAAAACCCTTTTTTTCTAGTATTCAAATAAATTAAAGCAAAACAAAAATCTGTTATATTGGAAATTTGTAATTTGCTAGTTAAAGAAAATAACAAAAATGTCGATTAAAACAATAATTGACTTATTTAAATTTTGTTGATCAATAGATTGATTTGAAATTTTTTTTTAGCCAATAATTTTTTGTGTGTATAAAGCTTCTGAGTGTACTTTAGTAGTTTTTTGTGTGCATATTTTTTTTTGTATTGTTTGCAGCCGTTGCTTTTTGTTGGTCGCTGCTGCTTCTAGCTGCTGTTGCATTGCACCCTGGCATTTGCATTAAACTTGACAGCAATCACTCGTTTAAGATACAATTTTTTAAATACATGACTTACTACAATATAATTTTTGTATTTTTTTTTTTTTTGCTATTTTTTGCTATTTTTTTATTTAACATATAGCATTCATTGTATCTTAAAGTACTTCTTTAGTGTTTTTTTTTTGTCTTTCAACTTCATATTAAAGTTTATGGCTCCATTGTTTTTGTTTTCTGTGTTCTTTTTTTTTTGCTTTGTATTTTTTCTAGTTTGTATGTAAATCTTTTATTGGAACACCCTTCATGGGACTAGATTATGTTTATTCTCATGTTTGTAAGGGAATAGAAAGAAAAACGTTGTTTTTTGTTTTAGGATATTATCAACTTTAAGCGTGGTACTTGTGGACTTTAAATTTGGTACTTCATAGACTAAACTTCATACAAAAAAAAAAGTTAACTGAAAAATGGGAAAAATCGGGGAAAAAAATGGTCATGCTTTTGAGACCAGTTTCAGCACATACCCCATTGGTTTTGGACCCCATTGGTCCAAACCGTTGATCCCATTGAGTCCTTTAATGGCCGTCATAGATTCTGATCCAAAACTTTTGTCCGTTTTACTCTACTTTGGTTAGTTTTCGAGATATTAGTATTTAAGGGGTAAGTGGGGTCTTGAGAATCCTAAAAACTTGCTAAATCAAAAACTGTTACACGGAGGGTTTTCGGGTATTTTTCGGTAGTGCTATACGAGTCAAAAGCTACAAATATGCTGTTGCATATCTTTGTTTTTTCGACAGTATTTACCAAGTTATTTGCATGTATAAAATCTCTGGAATGAGCAATTTTAGAATTAAAATTAGGACCCAGGCTTCCCAGAGCTGGGCTTACCATGTTTTTGCTTCATAGTTATTTTTTTTTTAAAGTTTATTCGTTTCGCTCTATCTCGCTTAGTTTTCGAAATACATATCAACATGGCGAGTTACAAATTACTAACTAAAGTTTTTTAACGGAATTCTAAGAAAGTCTTCCATGTACTAAGGAGCTCCATTTTAAGCAAACTATTAATAAGTGTATGAACTAAAGCTTTTTCATTAAAGCCCCTACTAATGCAGTGCATTGTGCTGATATCTGGAAAAAAAGTTATGAGGAGGTGTAAAGGGGAGTACACTCAAAGAAAAAGCTTCATTATGTTAATGAAAAATGTCATAAATATAATGAAAATCTTCATTAAAGTTCGTCCAATGTAACAGTTTCATAAATACAATGAAACAGTTTCATAATTATTCATAGGGTTAATATTAATAAAATTTTTCATTATATTTATAAAAGGTTTCATAAATAAAAAATTTGATAAACTTTAATTAAACTCTTCATAAATATAATGTAATTTTTCATAAATACGATGTAACATTTCATAGATTTAATTTGTTTATTAAATATTTTATCATATTAGGAAACATTTTTATAGAATTTATGTATTTATGAACCACTTCATTGGCACTATGAAATAGTTCCATAATTATAATAAAATATGTACTTATAAAAATAATATTATTCTTGTGAAATGTTTCATAGTATTTATAAAACATTTCATAATATTTATGACACAGTTACATAAGACGAACTTTAAAGACAAGTTTCATTACATTAATGAAATGGTTTCATAGTATTTATGAAATGTTTCATTAAAAAAGAAAATGCATGATTTTTTTTCGAAATAAAATTTATGATATTTACATTGGAAGAACTAAAATAAGGAGCTTAAATTGTTTACCCCAATTTCTATCATATTATAAAAAATCATATGACACGTTTATGAATTTTTTTATGAAATCATGTAGTGTCCGACCGAATACACCTTTTTTGGCCGAAGCCGAATATTCGGCCAAATTTTCACTATTCGGCCAAACCGAAGCCGAAGCCGAATATTAAAAAAAAATGTTTTTAGTTGCAAAAACACTTACAATTAGTAAAATGTTTTTGTGGCTTACTAATGTGATTCAAAGTTAGTTTAGTGTGTTTTTCAACACGTGAGCACAAATATTATACAATTATTCGCTATTCGGCCTATTCGGAAAAATTGTGGCCGAAGCCGAATAGTGGCCGAATAGTGCTTTTTGGCCGAAGCCGAAGCCGAATATTCGGTCGGACACTAAAATCATGTACTTCAAAGTCTATGACCCCACAGCTCCACCTTCCATAATTATGTAAACATAAAGCAACAAACACACACAAAACAACAAATTTTTGTTTGTTGTTGTTGTTTTGTGTGTGTTTGTTGCTTTATGTTTACATAATTATGGAAGGTGGAGCTGAGGGGTCATAGACTTTTTTCATAAAACTTCATTATATTTATGAAGGTTTCATAAATATAACGAAATTTTATGGCAAAAATATTTATGAAACCATGTCATAAATATTATGAAGCATTCTTCTCTGAGTGTAGGGTTTGTGGGCATTTGACTTGAAGTTATCTACATTAAAAGAGTTTATTCCACAAACGGTAAGTACGGATGATAGGTTAGGTTGTAAGTGGTTTCTGACGCTTGACATCAGCACACATAGACTATTGAGGTCCGTTGTGATACCATGTGGGGTTCCTCTACGAGTCCCTGCCGTTGAACCAATTTGTGCTCCTTATGAAAATCCTAAGATATAGATTTTTGACATCTGACAAATCAGCAGGATCGTGAGGTTCCCTAAAACCCAGTGATGCAAGTCTCTGATTAGAAAGTGCATGGCAATGGCGGATAAAGTGTTCTATAGTTTCAAACTGTTCCTGATCCATGCAACGTTGACTAAAGTAATTTGATGGCGTGCTTTCTTATAAGGTAGTGTCTGGTAATTACAGCAACCACCGTCGAAATCTGTTGAAAGCGATATCAGCTCACGTGTGCGCTTCTGATAAAGAGATGGCAAAAATCTGTCGTGTATCCTCACATGTTCATCTATTTGCACATCTATGATTAGTCTCCATCGCCGAATAAGGCGGTATATTTTGCTTGTAAGTGTCTAGAGGCATACCAACACATTCCAATTCCGTTGGAACCTGTAAGATAGTTCCCAGTCTTACAAGCTCATTGGCTTTGCTATTCCCTGGAATGTCTCTGTGTTCTGGGACCCATATGAGTCGTATGTCAAACTGGTAGGCCATCTTATTTAAAGACGTACGGTATTTAAGAGCAGATGTTGTTTTCAGAAACATTGACTCCAGCGGCTTGACTAACGGAATAGATGTTGACTGCGGTTGTAGCGAAGGCATTGCAACTCAATCAGTCAGCCACTTCCTTTATTTTCAGCATCTCTGCCTTGTAAACACTGCAATGATCTGGCAATCTTCAAGCCAAGCTTAACCCAAGCTCTTCCGAATGGTCTCCGAAGCCCACTTTTTCGTGTAGTTTCGATCCATTTGTTTAAAAATTTATAGAGGATTCACAAACACTACCGGAATGCCCCTCATCTAAGACTCCCAGGATAATATCATAATGATGAAGTGCCGCTCAAAAAGGCTCATAGAGGACCTGGTTATAGTACAAAGACCTCCAGTTATACACATCTCTGTTCATCGACGCCATTCTCTGTACCTTCGTGATAAAGACACAGTTCCATTTTGTCTTTTAAGCAGGGCACCAGAAAATGTTTCCATACAGCAGAATCGAACGCACCACTCCTGTAAAGGTCCAATAAACGACTTTAGGGCTAAATCCCCATCGTTTTCCAATCGTCCTTTTACCGGAATATAAGCAATCGTTGCTTTTCTCACCCGTTCCTCTATATTAGGTACGCCTGATATTCAATTTCCTATCTAAAAATACTCCAAGATACTTGGTTTAATCTGAGAAGGCAATTTCAGTGCCGTCCAGAGAAATGGGATCAAAAACAGGAATCTTATTTTTCCTTGTAAATCAAGACAAGACAGTTTCAGTTTTACTAGGATTGACTCCCAGACAGACTCTCGCCTATTTAGACAAATCCTTCAGAGAATCCTGAAGAATGCCCCTTAATGTTGGCAGTTACTTTCCTTTAACCGCTATCGCGACATCGTCTGCATATGCGACTACATGACGAAAATGCTTCTGGAAATTTTGATTTAAAGTTTGATTAAAAACGTCGTTAAGTAAAATAAAAAAAATGTTAGGAGAAAGAACAGATCTTCGGTACCCCTGATTGGAGCTGAAACTTGTTCGATGAGAACCTTTCTATTGAACGATCTCTGAGTTAGTTCGAAATAAATCGAGAGAGTACCAAAATCAATAAGCTTAGATATGAGCTCACCGAGCCAAACATCATCAAACGCCTTGAAAATATCTAAATCAACCACCTTTCTCGCACCAGAATGATAGATCGAACGACTCTAACGTTCCAAAAGAAACAACAGCAGGTCTTTCGTAAAACGAGTTCTGCGAAAACCATGCTGCCGATCGTTTAAAAGTAAGTTAGCCTCCAGATACCTCAATATACCATGCTCTTTATCACCTTCGAGGGCGCAGAGCATGTTGCGATTGGGCGGTAATTATCAGGGTTGTAAACCGCACCCGTTTTAGGTATATACTGTTGATGGGCAAACTTCCAACAAGCGGGAAAGGCTACTGTATGGCACGAGAAATGAAAAGTTCAGCCTGTGGAAATGCTTACTTCGAAGAGAACTGTTTCAGCTCCAGTGCTTGTATACCATCTGTCCCCGGTGACTTACCCCGTTAAGATCCTCAAAACCCTTTTAGCTGCACCAGCCCAAAAAAATATCTTGGTCGAGTTCGGGAAGTGGTTGACTGCTTTCAGGCAAAGAAATATAAAACAATTTCTTGCAGACAGCACCGAATAAATCTAAATCTTTAAGTTTCCATCTCTTTTGAAGTGTAGCGTATTTTATAGTCGATAAATTTTTTTGATTAAGTTTTTGTTTCAATTTCATTACAATTTTTTGTTACAAAATGTCATTTTTTTTCGTTTTTGCTTGTTGATATGCATATATTTTTGTGTTATAAAATAAATGAAAACGTGATTGAACTATTAAAATATATTTCGCTGTTTCTATTTAGATTTGATAAAATATTACAAAATTTAGATAAAATATATTCTATGTATTGGAAAGGAATTGGAATTGCCTTTAAAAGACATAAAAAATAGACAAAGTACAAGGCCAGCTGAATTGAGAGTTATACATATATAGTAAATTGATTGGGGGTTAGTGATTTCAATAACAGATAATGAGAAAGGATTTTTAATGAAAATTTAAAATTTTCTTCTAAAAGAATTTCCATTGAAATTTTTGGAATTAGAATTGCAATCTTAGAATTTATTTTTTTTAATTACAATTGATCTATTTCGAATTGATCTATTTCGAATTACAATTTATTTTTTTCGAATTACAATTGATCTTTTTCGAATTACAATTTATCTTTTTTGAATCACAATTGTAATCTTCGAATTACAATTGATTTTTTTCGAATTACAATGGCTTTCTTTCGAATTACAATTGATCTTATCTCAAAAATTGTTCTGCTTTTGTAGATTTGGACTTCATTTTCGGATTTATCGCGCGATTTTACTGTGAAATTAAATGACAAATATCGTGTATTGCCAATTTTTTTTTTTAATTTTGTAAACTAGTGTAACTAACGAAAATTTTTTCTTTTTTTTTTTAGGTAAGTCTTATGAAGAACCTACGTATTTTTCGTAAAGTTTGGTAAGTTCTAACAAATTCTACAGCGGCCTTTGCCGTTTTTTTCTACAGTAAAATTTCGATTGCCCTTTCCTTATAGTTCTGATGTTATCTTCTATAGCTCGGTTCTCTCAAATATTTCCTTTCCAATGATTTAATTTGCTGAGGTTGATTCGCTTTAAAATTCTCAAAGAGAAACAACCATTGCAGAAATTTTGCTGAACTAAAAGCAGCTTTTTGAAGGGAGCAACTCTTTTCAGGCACGATTTTTAGACAGATTATCAGACTCTTTGGTAGCGCTGATTAAAAGCTACCAAAGGCACTCGCATATGATATGAACTGGAGGGCTTCGAATGAATGAAGGGTTCACTTGTATAAAGAATTTTCGACTTATCTCAATCAAAGGAAAACAAAGTGGCAGCTGTACGTCGATACTTTCTCGCGTCCTTGACATGGGAGACAAACATGTTACGCCTGAGCCCTGCATTGTTAGTCTGCCAATATGGGGGGGGGGGTGTATACTACGCTGCGCCATCTGTAGCTTCGCAACCTCAATAATCGGGTTCTGACGTTATCATTCCAGCTGGACTTCATTGGAAAGCCTATCAATTATTCCATGGCTTGCCAGTATATACCTTTTCTGCCTTTGATGGTCTTACATCCCTAGCAAATGGACTATCTCTGAGGTAGTCTTCATACCAAAGGGTGGAAAGACATGCCATACGAAACCGAAGGACTATAGACCGATCAGTCTTTCCTCGTGTATCGTCCAGACTCTGGAGAGAATAATAAATTCATTCCTAAGGATGTCGATCAATCCAGAGTACCTGTTTGCCTCCCAAGTTGCCTACAATAAGGGCAAGAGGTCCCTGGAACACAAGGAGTATACTCTGGCTGCCTTTCTTGACATATATGGTGTCTTTATCAATGTCAAACCTTAGACAATTAGGTTTGCCCTGGCCAACTTGGCGGTGGATAATACCACAACTAGATTTTTCACGAACCTGCTCGGAAAAATATATTTATTAGTTGAACTGTTGGCTGCCCAGTGGTGACCAGGGATGCAGAACGTGGTATTCCGCAAGGTGAAGTTTTATCACCGCTCTGTGGAACCTGATCATAAATATCCTACTCGGCAAATTTGATGAATAGGGGTTAAGAATGTCGCTTACGTAGAAGACGAGGCCGTTGCAGTATTCGGAAGATATCTAGGGATCTGTCTGACCGCCTGCATGGACATACAGTCCATACGAACATGCTAGAATCCTGGATCATCACGGTGCCGCAGCGAACATTGAATATTGCAACCCTACATCCTCGTTTGAAACTGTATTTAAAATAAGGATTCCGAACAGGTTCAATTGGACGGAGGCTCTCGACATACCTGAGGAGACACTTGAGGTTTTCACTGATGGCTTTAAAATGAATGGCCGAATTGGGGGTTAGGGTTTTTATGAATCAACTGGATTACAGACCCTGCTTTCGACTACCTGACTATTGTTTTTCATTGACATTTAGGGTTTTTGAGCAAAAACATTTAACATCAACGAGTAATTTTTCGATGGTCTCCGATTTTTATAAAATTTTGTGAGTGTGTGTGGTAGTGGACACATATATTAAAAAAAAATATATATTTTTTTTTTTTGAAAAGTGTGGCAACTCTGAAACTTTGAAGTTTAGTAATTTGCGGCATAGGGACTCCACTCAAAAGGTCATAACTTTTGTTGTGTAAGAGATATTGACAAGCGTATTTTTGCATTGGATAGGTAAAACTAAGGGGATTAATAAATTAATTTAAAAAAAATTGTGAAATTTTTTTTTTTATAAAAAAATTTGGAAAAAAAAATTCAAAATTGTTTTTTAAAAAAAATGTATTTTTAAGATTTTTCAAAATTTGTATAAAAATGGCCAATAATAATGTCTAAATACCCTGAAAATTTCAGAGTGGGATTCGAAATGGTTTTTGAGATATCACAAAAAATGTAGAAGTATGTACGCATGAAAACGAGAAAAAAATTTTGAAAAAAAATTAAAAATATTTTTTTTTAAAAAAATATATTTTTTAGATTCTTTATATTTTTTATTCATATAGCCAATTGTGTGTTCCAAACACCCTGAAAATTTTAGAGTGGGATTATTTTTAGTTTTTGAGATTTCACAAAAATATAAGTAGAATTTTAGAAAAAGTGTAGAAGAAGAGAAAAACTGGTTACCTCCAATGACATATCCATGTTTATGTAATGAATATTGAAATTGGGAAGTAACCACTTACTGATATTTATTTCACAATATTACAAATTTTAAATTATTTAAAAAAAACAAGTAGAAAAATTAAGTTCGACTTGGTCGAATCTATGAATACCCTCCACAATGTCATCTGATAGTTATTTTTTTAAAAAAATTTAAAAAAATTGCATCACAAATTTTTTATTAGAAATATACCTATTATTTTGAGTAAAACTTTTTTTAATCAATCAATTTTTTTTGGGTGTAAAATTTTTTTTGACTGTCAGCATTTTTTTGAGTGTGACATTTCATTAAAAAAAAAATTATGTATACATTTTTTTTTGAGTGCAAACTTTTTTTTAGTGTAAGTATTTTTTTTAGTGTACAATTTCTTTGAGTAACAAAATAACTTTGTAAAATATTTTTGTTGTTTTATACCTATATGCAATACAAAAAAAAAATATTTCACATATTTCCCACTTTTTATTTTACTTTATTTGATTTTTTTTCCAAAAATTCTTACTATACACCGTTACATACAGTTACAAAAACAATAACAAATATTTACTTGTCTAACAACTAAACTGCACCCCACGACAAGACAACAAACAACAACAAGTTTTAAAAAACTGGTATTTCACCATGCTTTTACAACTTGTTTAACGAGTTTTCAACAGTTAAAGGTGAAACAAATCTGAAATTCAGTGCTTTGCTTATAACTTTTGAACCACTGAACCGATTTTGCTGAAATTTAAAACAAAACAGCCTTGGGGAACAGCAAATATATATGTTAAGCTTCAGCCCCCTCAGAATTGTCTTTCGAAAGTTATAGAAGTTTTAATCTTGTAAATTCGAAAAATACCCTTGCCAAAATTTACTCTTTTGCTCATAACTTTTGAACCACTTGACCGATTTCGCTGGATTGCAATACCAACCTGACCCGGTAAATGGAGAACATATATGTCAAACTTCAGGAGCCTCCGTAAAGTCTTTCAAAAGTTAGCGTGTTTTCAACGGACAGACAAACAGACGGACGGACGGACGGACGGACGGACGGACGGACGGACGGACGGACGGACATCGCTAGATCGACTTAAAATCGATCAAGGATCATGAATATATATACTTTATGGGGTCCTAGACCAATATTTCGATGTGTTACAAACGGAATGACAAACTTATATATACCCTCTATCACTAGAGTGGAGGGTATAAAAACGTGTAATTAACATTATTTATATAAAATATGTAAACAAGAAACTGTGCTCAAAAGTTATAAATACAGAACTCTATACTTTTTCTTGTAGCATCCCAACAAAAACCAAAAATATCAGTAAGGGGTAACTTCCCAATTTCAATTTTCATTACATAAACATGGAAATGTCATTGGAGGTAACCAGTTTTTCTCTTCTTGTACATTATTTCTAAGTTTCTACTTCTACATTTTTGTGATATCTCAGAAACTATAAATAATCCCACTCTAAAATGTTCAGGGTGTTTTGAACACATAATTGGCTATTTGTATAAAAAATATAAAGAATCTAAAAAACATTTTTGAAAAAAAAAAAATATTTTTATTTTTTTTTTTAATTTTTTTCTCGTTTTCTTGCGTATATACTTCTACATTTTTTGATATATCTCAAAAACTATTACGAATCCCACTCTGAAATTTTTAGGGTATTTAGACCATATCATTGGCCATTTTAATACAAATTTTAAAAAATCTTAAAAATACGTTTTTTTAAAAAAACAATTTTGAATTTTTTTTTCCAAAATTTTTTATAAAAAAAAAATTTCTACAATTTTTTTTTAATTAATTTATTAATCCCCATAGTTTTACCTTTCCAATGCAAAAAGACGCTTGTCAATATCTCTTACACAACAAAAGTTATGACCTTTTGAGTGGAGTCCCTATGCCGCAAATTACTAAACTTCAAAGTTTCAGAGTTGCCACACTTTTCAAAAAAAAAAAAAAAATATTTTTTTTTAATACATGTGTCCACTACCACACACACTCACAAAATTTTATAAAAATCGGAGACCATCGAAAAATTACTCGTTGATGTTCAATGTTTTTGCTCTTTTATGAATCAACTGGATTACAGATCCTGCTTTCGACTACCTGACTATTGTAGTGTATTTCAGGCTAAAGATCGTAGACAAATTTCGTATCCACGTGCTTTAACGCGAGGATGGTGTGGCCCTCATATGATCGCCGACGAAAAAATAGCATCATTCGACTGCCTTGGAACACCAGGTATGCCGGGAACCATTGGCTAGATCAATAGTGCGATGGATGCCATGTATGAAAGTGATGCAAAGAAAGGATTTGTTGCCAGATGATGTTAAACTGTGTAGGTTGGGATCCGCTTTGACAGACTGAAGGAGCAAAGAATGGAAGTTGTGTTCGAACATTGTGAGTGAATGAAGGGTGATGTAAAAGGAGTGATTTGCTCTCAGACGATGTCAGACCGTGTAGGTTGGGCTGCGCTCTGACAGGCTGATGGAGTAATGAGTGATAGTTGTATCTGAAATCAAAGGAGTGAATGATGGGTGATGATGCAAAAGGAGTGATTTGCTGCCAGACGATGTCAGACCGTGTAAGTTTGGCTCAGCTTTGACAGGCTGATATAGTAAAACGTGATAGTTGTATCTGAAGTCAATAGAGTGAATGATGTAAAAGGAGTGAGTAAGGACGAAAGTTGTGCGTGGGCCGGATGCTATTTATAGCTCGAAGGACATCACGACGTGGTGATGCATATAAGATCAATCTTAGAAATGGTTTAAAGGTGAAGATACTTCTTAAACCTCAAAACGCAGAAAGAGTGATTGCTTGGTGTGGAGTTGCATTGCAACCGGGTGCCGCAACCCAAAGAGCGACAGAGGTTGGGTAGGCCTCGTCCCTTAACAAGGGGTGATCTCTCGCCAAACACGTGACATCAGATTGGTACCCATGTGTAACTTGTTACAATATGGGAGCGTTGGTAGAAACATTATATTTGCCCGGTGTTAAGAGCACTGTGGGCTTGAGCCATCGTGCAGGTGCTCACATAAATCCATTTACAAGTTGCATCGGACCCATCTACCCAACCTGCTTGCAGCCGTTACGGGGCACAGTGCATGCACACACCAGTAAATTGTTAATTTCCCACAATGAATATTGCGAGGATGTCAGGATATAGAGGAGGAAGATACGCTATCGAACTTTCTCTGTTAATGTCCGGCATATGACCATCGAGAACCCATCATTTTGGCATCCCGATGTTGGCGAACTCGCCATGTTTGTCTGTTACGGACATCAGAAGTATAAACTTGTTCATCCGGGACTCAGAGCGATTCAGTTTGAATCCCAGTGATGCCACTTGAACATTCTCTCCCATCTCTTCCTCTCCTTATATTATATTTCCTTTCAACCGGACCACGTTCATCGAAGGAATCATGTGAGCTGACCGACAGGCGGTTGCCTGCTTACCTAACGTCAAGGATTTAGAATCCTTGGTCAATTTTAAGACGGTACAGCTACATCTGTCTACCTGTCCCTCTAATTGTCTTAAAATCTTAAATTTGTGTATTTAAAAATGTCTCAGAATCTTAAAAAAGCCATGAAATATGCGTACACTTCAAAGAATTAATGATGCAAATCCGTCTGGTCTTGGTGTCCTTGTAAGAGCAATTCGTTGAGTACTGATAATGCAATTTAAGTTTCCAACAACAAAACCAAAGTGTACTACATTTTCCAGGAAAATTTTAAAATATTCCTGCAATATTTTTTTATGTTTTAACTTAAACTTGCAGCAGACACAATTCACAGAATAATTTATAAAGATGCAGTTAACCAGTTTAGCCATTTTCAAGAGAATTCAATAAAGTACGACCCACATTATTATCGTTTATTATGACACACGAAACAAAAACAAAATACAACTACATAAACCATGTTTAAACAAAAAAAAAGTTTTTTAACAACAAATGAATTGTCAACTGAATAAATTTTGAGAAAAAAAAAAAATAACAAAAATTCAAAGAACCGAACACAGAGTGAAGAAGCAGATGAAAAACAAAACTTTGTCGCCATATTTCATATGCAAACAATAGAAACTAGGCCACAAAATGTATGCCAAATTACAACCCTGATACTAACACATAGATAAGTATATAAATATCAACAGTATCCACACACATACACGTACATACCCATACATGCATATTCATACAAAGATGTGAACATGCAAAAAAAAGTTTGATGACAACTAACATTGTAGCAGACACTAGGAACATTCTGATACACACCAACACATGCAATGAGACACAAACACATAGTATATGCGGGTTTTTGTGTTTTTGGGAAGGAAAAAATAGTAAAGAAAGTATGACACGTTAGTCTAGGATAACATAATTTACTAAAAACATCAAGGTATAATTATGTTCATGTATGTGTAAGTAGTGTAAGAATGTTATTTTATTGTATGTGTGTGTATATCTGTTAATAGAGTAGTAGTGGCAGTAGTTGTTGCAGTAGTAGTAGCTACACTCAAAAAAAAAAAATCTTGTCAAATTACAGGTAAAGGTTTTCGTAATTAGAATTCCAATATGTTTTTTGTTTGAGCAAGATTACTTTCCAGAGTGGACGAGGACTAGTCTGCATCCAGGCTGCATCTTCAGAGTTATATTCGGAGGAGCTTGGGTTGAGACTAGCTCGAAGATTGCCGGATCAATCCAAATACCGACTAGGGAAGACTGGGCGGAAAACTCTGTTATAACAGAGAATGTTCAGATGGGGATGGGTACGTGTTCGGTGGTTTACTTTGAATGCCTGGAAATCGGGGTCTCATTGAGACTTCCGGATAAGTGTAGTGTTTTCCAGGCTGAGGTACTTGCAATTTATAAAGCCGCGCAGATAATTATGACAAGGGACCTTCGTCCTTGTGTCACCAACATTTTCGGGGATAGTCTTGCAGCTCTAAAGGCCTTAGAATCAAATTGATATAATATCTGAGAATAGAATGAAGGATAGGTGGATATCACTGACTATGTGCAGGATAACGAGAACCCTGTGGCCAATGCCGGATCCCAAGAGGACGGAAAATCGTCTAACTTTTGGCAAACGTACGGTTAGTTTATTAGTAGGAATACTTACAGGACACTGTATGATTGGCCAGATGGCCGTGAGCATGGGAATCTCTGATAGAGACTACTGAATAAGTTGTGGGGAAGTGGAGGAGGAGGAGTCAGTGAAGCACTTGCTATGCAAATGTCCTGGTCTAATGAGAAGCCGCCTTAAGCATTTGGGGAAACGATTTTCGTTGACCTGGATTGCCTTGGCGGTGTCTCATTGACGTCTCTAGCAGAATACCTTACGGAATCGGGGTGGTTTAGAAAGTAGAACTTTGTATCAGAGGGGGAGTAGGGAAATATGATTAAGGGAATCACAATGGGCCTTATGGCCTCCGAGTGAATTCGCTAAATGGCGAACGCCCATCCAACCTAACCTTGCCGGATCATTGCATTGACTCGTTGAGCTGCAATATATTGTCTACAATTGAAGTCAACATCTGTTCTGGCCGTCAAGCCGCGGTCAAGTCCCTGAAGTCAATGTTTCTGAAAACATGATCTGCACTTAACCCTTTCACGACCAGAAATTTTCTGCCGAAGCGGTTTTGATTTTCTGTTCATTGTCGTGATCCTTACCAAATAAAAGTTGTGAAACAAAAAATTGGGCCCCTAACCCCTCTCCTTCCCCCTTATTTTTCTTGGTGAAAAAATTTACCATTTGACCATTACGCATTTTTGGGCAAATATACTTGCTATTCGCTGTGATTTTTAAAATCTGCAACTCAATAATAATTATTCTACAAGAATTTGGACCTCTAAACCCGCTACTTGGACCTTATTTCGATTGACAAGCAACGATCCTTTTGTCCCTTAAATAGAGATTTTCATTTCACAAACTTTGAGGACTTACAGTGAGTAAGATAATCAGTTTAGAGACTTACTGAAAACTAAACTTTTGTAGCCATAACACTCCTCTATAATTCATCTCTTAGCACATTTAAAATCGGTTGAAAAATGTGGAAAATATAACAAAAAATAAAAATGGGACATATATCAACCATTGGTCGTGAAAGGGTTAACTGCCGCAAGTCTTTAAATGAGATGGCCAATCAGTTTGACATACGACTCATATGGGTCCCATGGCACAGAGACATTCCAGGGAATTGCAAAACCGATGAGCTTGCAAGATTGGAAACTACCTTACAGGTTCCAACAGAATTGGAATGTGTGGGTATGCCTTTAAAAACCTGCAAGCAAAATCTACGGCTTTGTTACGCGACGGAGACTATTGGCCTTCACACGCACAAGTGTGCCGATATCGCTTTTAAGAGGTGGGATTTCGACAGTGGTTGCTATAATTACCGGACACTGTCTTATAGGGAAGCACGCAGAGCGTTTAAATTTGCTGTCAAATGACTTTTGCCGGAGTTGCATGGATGAAGAGGAGTTGGATACTATCGAACATTTCATCTGCCAATGCCCGGTTTTTTCTGGTCAGAGACTTGCTTCACTGGGATCTAGGGAGCTGCACAATCCTTCTGATTTGTCGAATGTTAAAATTCAATATCTAAGAAGTTTCATAAGAAGCTCAAATTGGTTTAACGACTTGGACTACACCTTTTCCAATTGTATTTCAGAAATTATCAATTGTATTTCAGAAGTTATCGATTGTATTTCAGAATTTATCAATTGTATTTCAGAATTTATCAGTTGTTTTAAAGACAGGGAGCTGCACAATCCTTCTGATTTGTCGAATGTTAAAATTCAATATCTAAGAAGTTTCATAAGAAGCTCAAATTGGTTTAACGACTGGGACTACACCTTTTCCAATTGAATTTCAGAATTTATCAATTGAATTTCAGAAATTATTAATTGTATTTCAGAGTTTATCAATTGTATTTCAGATATAATAAATTGTATTTCAGAATTTATCAATTATATTTCAGAAATTATCAATTGTATTTCAGAAACTAACCTTCGTTCAACAATTGAAAATTTCTGAAATACAATTGATAATTTCTGAAATACATTTGATAATTTCTGAAATACAATTGATAAATTCTGAAATACAATTGATAATTTCTAAAATACAATTGATAATTTCTGAAAAACAATTGATAATTTCTGAAATACAATTGAAAATGGTGTAGTAGGGAAACCTATTACAGTCCCGTGGTATCACAATGGAACTCAGAGTCTACGTGTGTTGACGTAAAACGTCAGCAGCCACTTACAACCTAACCTACTCTAGCTCGAGGTCACATTTTTTTGTTAGTCATTACTAGGAATTGTCGCAAATTGGGAAGTACTTGGAATTGTCTAAAATAGGAGGAAACAAAAAATCTCGTAAAATAACGAGAATTCCTTGAAGGTTTTGTCGTGTCAAAAAGTCGTAAATTTGCAACTTTTTTCTGTAAAATGTTTGTTGTCAGCCGCAAAAACGTCAGGAAGAAATTGTTAATAAAAAAAAAAACAAGTAAGACTGTTAAATTCGGCTATGCCGAATCTTTTATACCCTCCAAAATGTAAAAAAAAATAAAAAAAAAAAATTGTCAGGGGCGTTTGTTTTTTTTTTTTTGTTGGGGGGGAATGGGGGACGATAAATATAACAAATGTTTCATTTATTTAACAAAAAAACATGTAAAAAAGTGTATTTTTCAGAGGTTGGTTCAATTCTTCAAGGGGGAACTTTTTTCCCCCTGAGCCGATTTTGCCCATTTACGAACTTAACCTGCCTAGGACCATAAGAAATATTCATGCCGGAGGCTAGCTCTTTTATTTTGGACTGTATCGTGCCATCTACAGGCGGATGGACGGACGGACATTCACAGAATGTCTTAGAATCGATCATGGATCAATAATATATATACTTTATGGGGTTCCCGACCGATATTTCGATGTGTTACAAACGGAATGATAAAGTGAGTATACCCCCATACTGTGTTTGGAGGGTATAAAAATATTTTGGATGAGTTATTCTAGCTCGAGGTTATTTTTCTTTCCTATTTACACAATGACAATCTTATAAAATTATTTAAAAAAAAAAAAAACGGTTTTAAATTTATTTATAATGGTGTTTTTTTCACAACCCACGTTTATGGAGGGTATCAATACAATGCCAAATTTAACTTTCCTTCTTATTTTTTTTTTCGTGTAGTGTATGTGAGTTTATAAACTTTGATAAACATAACCTAGATCATATTGAATGCATGCATACACACATACTCGTATATCCTTTAGTTTTCATATTCTTTGTGGGCATATGCGTATATTCTTTTGTGTATGTGTATGTATACATGAGGGTGAGTTTGTGTAGGTTTTATATTTATGTATGTATGTTGTTTTGTATGATAACACTGAAATTAATGTTTGTATACAGTGCTAAAATGCATGTAGAAAAGAAACTTGCCTGCAATAGTTTCGAGGGATACAAAATGAGGTTGATGATTTAGATAATGAATGGTTTTAGGCTTTTGTTATACAAAATTTAGCACAAGTACAATAATTGAGCGAACGAAATGTACTGAATTTTGCAGACAATGGTCATATCATCATAAAACAAAACGAAAAAAAAAAATCTAAACTGGCAGCCAACACACACTTTAGACACAATGGGATAATAAAATGAAAAATTTTCAAATATTTTTATAACCTTTGCTAAAAACGAAAGCCTTTCTTGTCCTGAAACTTGTATTGGGATGAAGGAAAGAAAAATAAGAGTTTCCCATTTTGTTTAATCTGCCCAATCTCACATTTAGCGGGTCAACTGGGAGGGGAAACGTGATTTTTTTATATATTTTTACATTTTTTACAGATCTTAAATGTTTGGTGAATGTCAAATTATCGCTGTCAAAATTATATGTAAAAATCTCTATTAAAATTAATCCGACGAATTTTCGCTTTTCGCGAAATTTCTGCGAGTTAGGCTTTTATTCGGATTTATCCAAAAAAAATCGAAATAATTCTGAAAACGGTAAAAAACTTAGAAAAAATACAAAGGTGGAACGTATTTTTAATTTGGCACAAACGAATACCGTTAATATTTTATTTACTTTTAAGTTTTACTTCAACAATTTAATTTTACCATCCCATTGTTCATTACATCAGGCCAGCATGAATGACATTGTATGCAGGCAGGCAGGCGGCAGTCAGGCTGTAAAACAAACAAAAGTGAAAACTAGTCTCATATCATCAACAAATATACACATAACATGCATTATCATGAACATGCATAATGTTATCATGCATAATGTTATCAAATTGTATAAAATATATTGTTAGGGTACAGTGGGGTATAATGGACGTTCTAGTGATGTCCGTCTGTCAAAAACATTAGAGTAGTAACAGAACAAGCCCGACACGACTTATTTCATACGATTTTACAGATAAAACCGGCCCAGGTGTGAAATAAGACTTGTTCTATTTTCATTCTAATTAGAAACCGTCCCCCGTGCAGTGCTTGTTCTGTTTCTGAACTGACTGTAACAAAACATATTTATTTGTTGGTGCTTCAAGATGTCTGGCATTGTATTTGACTGATATTGGTTCAGAGGTTAAAAATTATGAACGGAAATTTAAGGACACCTCTATGATTTTGGTACATTTTACATTTTGTTATTAACACTATGCCACAAAAAAAGATTTTGAAAAACACAAGAACTTGAATATATAGGTTCGATTCTACTACCAAAAGGTAGTATGACCCTACACTCGCATTGTCCAATTTAGTGTTCAGTTTCTTTTTCTGAACCTCCAAAGATTCAAAAAAGCAGTGGAACCTTCAAAATATGATGTCATCAGTTTTTCCCTAACTTCTTAATCAGAGTTGGTACTATCGCTTAAGTGCATTTGACAAAAATTTGGCTAATAGTCCGCTGAACAAATTTTGTTAACATTTGATGCTAAACAAGTAGAAAAGTTAAATACAACTTGACCGAATCTATGAATACCCTCCACAGTGCCTTTTTAGGTGAATTTTGTAACGTGAAAAAATTTTTTTGATTAGAAATATTTTATTTTGTGTATAAAAACTTTTTTAAAGTTATTTTTGAAAAAAAAAAAAAATAATTTACTAATTTTTTTTTTTAATTGTGTAAAATTTTTTTTGAGTGTAACATTTTTTTCGAGTGTATTTTTTTTTTTTTGGTGTAAAAATATTTTTGAGTGACAAAAATATGTTGTAAAATATTTTTGTGACTTACCAATGTTTTTAAAACATGTTTACATGTTTTCAACACGTGAATTTAAGGTGAAATTTATCTGAAATTCACGGTTTTGCTAACTCTTTTTGAACCACTGAACCGATTTGGCTGAAATTCAATACGAACCAAGCCAGGGGAACGACAAATATATATGTCAAGCTTCAGCATACCTTTCAAAAGTTTGCGTGTTTTTATCTAGTTAATTCGCGAAAACCCCTTGCCGAAATTCACTCTTTTGCTCATAACTTTTGAACCAATGGACCGATTTCGCTGGATTGCAATACCAACCTGACCAGGTAAATGCCCAACATATATGCCAAACTTCAGGAGCATCCGTAAAGTCTTTCGAAAGTTAGCATGTTTTCAACAGACAGACGGACAGACGGACGGACGGACATAGCTAGATCGTCTTAGAATCGAACAAGGTTAATGAATATATATACTTTATGGGGTCTTAGACCAATATTTCGAGGTGTTACACACGGAATGACAAACTTACATATATATACCCTCTATCACTAGAGTGGAGGGTATAAAAAAAACTATTTCACATATTTCCTCTTTTTATTTTACCATCCTCTTCTTTAAAAATCAAAAACAAACTGACATTCAATCATATAAATCCCACTTCATTTGATTTTTTTCCAAAAATACTTACTATACACCGTTGCATACAGTTACAAAAACAATAACAAATATTTACTTGTCTAACAACTAGACTGCACGCCGCGGCAGGAAAACAAACAACAAGTTTTAAAAAAACTGGTATTTCACAATGCTTTCAAAACTTGTTTAAAGAGTTTTCATTAATTTAAGGTGTAACCAATCTGAAATTCAGAGCTTTGCTTATAACTTTTGAACCACTGAACCGATTTTGCGGAAATTCAAAACCAAACAGACTTGTGGAACGACAAATATATATGCTAAGCTTCAGCACCCTCAGAATTGTCTTTCGGCAGTTAAAGTGGTTTAAATCTCGTAAATTCGCAAAATACCCTTGCCGAAATTTACTCTTTTGCTCAAAACTTTTGAACCACTGAACCGATTTCGCTGGATTGCAATACCAACCTGACCCGGTAAAAAACCAACATATATGTCAAACTTCAGGTGCCTCCCTAAAGTCATTTAAAAGTTAGCGTGTTTTCAACGGTCCGACAGACAGACGGACGGACGGGCATCGCTAGATCGACTTAAAATCGATCAAGGATCATGAATATATATACTTTATGGGGTCCTAGACCAATATTTCGATGTGTTACAAACGGAATGACAAACTTATATATACCCTCTATCACTATAGTAATAGAAAAACTCTTCATATCACTAATGAATGGAATTCATTAACGTTGTTTCATTGCAACAATGAAATTTTTCATATGCTGAATGAAATTTCATACATATTGTGCAAGACATTCATTAATTTTGATTCATTAGATTTCGTAGTTTCATTAAAAAATTTCATTAAGTTTTGTTTACAAATTTTTTTGTTTTTTGACACTTGTCGTGTCGCGTCTGTTTAGTCTGTTAGTTTACGCGCACAAAAAACAGCTGATCAGAGCGTGATTTTTTCTAAGAATTTTTTTTACGAAATTTAAAATGAAATATTGTTGATTAATTATAAGTATTTATTAAACTCACGTTATTTTAAATTATTTCAGGGTTTTACGTATGTATTAAAAGTAAACGTTATACAGTTAAACCCGGTTATAACGAACTCCGAGGGACCAGTAAAAATAGTTCGTTATAAGCGAAGTTCGCTATAAGCGGGGTATATTTTTTGTCAACCTAGTTTTATTTCCAAAAAAAATAGATCAAATTTTGTTTTATTTGATGCTTTGTTTGTAAATAAACTATTTATTGAGAAGAAAACATTAAAAATATAAATAAATTTTATTGAAATTATAACATAAACCAAAAATACCCAACCTTTTGTGAGTTTGATAAACATGATTGCCACACATTACAAAATATTTATGGGAGTTCGTCATAAAAAGGTAAATACACAAGAAATACTGTTCGTGGGACCATAATAAGCAGTTCGTTTTAACCGAGGATTCGTTATAACCGAGTTCGTTATAAAAGAAGTATTCTGTGTGACAATTGATGCCAAAACGTCGGGACTTTGAAATTAGTTCGTTATAACCGAGAATTCGTTATAACCGAGTTCGTTATAACCGAGTTCGACTGTAGTAAAATTTTGTGTGAGAAAACTGAGATAAAATAAAAAAAAAAGTGTTTTAGATAAAATAAAAAAATACGTGAAAGTGTTTTTTTAACTTGGTTATATTGTGACTTTTTCAGATTTTTTACGAAATTTTAAATAAAAACTAAATTATTAATTAACTAATTTTTGTGATGTTTTATATTAGAATCGGTGTTAATTATGTATTACAATTAAAGGTTGGAGTAAAATTTTGTGCGAGAAAACTAAGTGAAAACAATTTTTTTATTATTTTTAATTCTATAAAAAGGTCTTTACAATTTCATACATATATTTCATTTTAAAAATAAAAGTAACATTTATTTAAAAAAAGTATTTCATTTCAAAAATAAAAAGTAGGATTTATTCAATGAAAGTATTTCATAAGAATTAAATACATTTTTCATTAAAGTAATGAAGCATTTTCATAAAATACAATTTATATTTTGTATGAACAATTTTCAATAATTTAATGAAACTTTTTCTTGCAATTACATTTTATGATACCCATTTCATTAATTCAATGAAACCCTACATAGGTTCCTTTTTAACGTCATTTTTCATAACATTAATGTAGATTTTCATTATTGTCATGTACAAATTTCTATCAGTGTAGAGTGGAGGATATAAAAAAAAAATATTCGCATTAATTTTTTTTTTTACACCAAAAATTTTTTTTTTTTTTTTCAAAAAATTTTTTTTTTTGTGCAATTAATGTTCTTTTACATTGTGAAGGGTATCAATACATTCGGCAGGTCGAATTTAACTTTTTTACTTTTTTCTCACAACTAGTGTTTGGGAATTCCCGGACTTATCAATTTCCCGGGAAACGGGAAAAAAAAATATTTATTTCCCGGGATTCCCGGGAAGTATTCATTATTAATATAAATCATAAAAAACATTAAAATTTTACCAACTTTCTATTAAAAACAGTTTTATTAGAGATAAACAATTAATTAAAACATAAAAAATCAAAAAATAAAAGTTTAAAAATCGTGAAATACAATAAAACAAAACAAAAAAAATAATACAACTTTTTTCCCCACAAAAAAACGCAAAAAATAGCTAAAAATCGCAAAAAAATTTAAAACTGCATTATTCAAGCAAAAACTACTAAAGTTGACAGCACTTTTAATATTTGTTCTTGAAATGTGAATTCTATGTTCAAAATTTTTATATTTTTTTTACAGTCTTAGCAAAATTGTCATTAACCGATGTAAATTTTTTGAATTTTTGAAGTTTTTTCATGATATTGTCATACTTTTTACACTTGGTCAGTTTTCCTATGAATATATATTAGCACTGTTCTTCCAAATAGAAAAAATAAAAAAAAATAGCAAATGTAATTATACCTGTATGTAAAAAAAGATATTAAAAATTAAATTAAAATAAACCTTTTTAATGTAAAATGGTCTATTTTATAAAATTCCCGGATTTCCCGGGAAAAATTAAAAAAATTCCCGGGAATTCCCGTCAGTCTTTCCCCGAGAATTCCCGGGAAATACGACCCGGGAATTCCCGGACCCTTAACACTACTCACAACTTTTTTTTTTGTTTTTTCAAATAAAGTTTTTTTTTTTTAATAATCGATTTTACATTCTGAAGGGTATTTAAACATTTGTCAAGGTCTAATTTCACATTTTTACTTGTTTGGGTTTCCCACTTTACCCTAAAAAACACAGAATATCTTAGTTAAAATTATAGAAATAATTTAAAGAATTTTGTTTAAAAAAGTTTTTGGTTGGTTTTTGCCATTTTTGGCTTTAAAAACCTAATTTTTTGTGTGTGTGATTTTTTTTTTGTCACTAAAACTCAACACTCTTGCAATGTCATCTAATGTGCATACCAGCCATCATGTCATTATGGTAAAACTGAAATGTTGCCAAATCGTTAAACCAAAAATGATTAAGCATTAACGCCTTTAAATATTTTGAGTTCAGTGTTTTTTGTCTTCTGTTCATTAAATCAATTTTAATGCCAAACAGTAGTAAAAATGCAGCCAGAAATGTTAACTGTCCAAAGAAAAAGAAAAACTAAATACAAAATTTGTTAAACAGTTGTCAAACCACCGCCTAGTTGTGTTTTCTTTAAATGTTTCTAACGAGCAGAGTTTTAAAAGAATGAATTGAAGAAAATTTGTAAGGTTGCCTCTTATTTTCGCAAAGTTGAAATTTAAAGCACGGTACAGATAAATAAATAACCAACAAGTAGAA
Organism: Pegoplata infirma; assembly: GCA_963921195.1. Taxonomy (NCBI): domain Eukaryota; kingdom Metazoa; phylum Arthropoda; class Insecta; order Diptera; family Anthomyiidae; genus Pegoplata; species Pegoplata infirma. Next base: position 98,211,598 of record OY992537.1, on the reverse strand, counting down.
AAGTTTAATTCGACTATATCCTCCACCATGACCTTTTGTTGTCCTTAGATTCTAATTTTGAAATTCTTGGGTTATTTCATTTTTATTTCAAAAAACTACTTTTTTAGAATGATTTTATTTTTGCTGGATGATCCTAGATTCAAATTTCAAGTTTAAATAAACCTTATTTTAGGAAATCGAATAAGTACCAAAGTGCAATTTGTTACCCCTTTTAACCCTCTTAGAGTCAAAAATTCTTAAAAGTCTTTTTTTTTAAATAATTTGTTTCGAACGAAGGTCTTAAATTTCAAAAATTAAGTTTTTGTTTTAACATTATTTTAGGAGATCGAAAAAGTACCAAAATTATCATTCTAGGTCCATTTTTTTCAGGATATTTTAAAAGTACCAAAAATTACTCTTTTTTATCCCTATTTAGAATCAGAAATTCCAAAAGTACATTTTTTTAATAATTTTTCCGCCGGAGTATATTTATTTCAAATTTCAAGTTTCTAGTACCATTTTTTTCTGGAAATACAAAAAAGTACCAAAGTACAATTTATTGATAGAATAGGTCCATTTTTTTCTGAATGATTTTTTCGCCGGGGGATCCTTTAACCCAAATTTCAAGTTTCTAGAACCTTTTTTCTGGAATATCAAAAAAGTACCAAAGTACAATTTCATGATAGAATAGGTCCATTTTTTTCAGGATATTTAAAAAGTATCAAAATTACCTTTTTAGAATCAGAAATTTCAAAAAGTACTTTTTTCTGAATGATTTTTCCGCCGGAGAATCCTTTATTTCAAATTTCAAGTTTCTAGGACCATTTTTTGTGGAAATACAAAAAAGTACCAAACTACAATTTTATGTTAGAATAAATTATTTAACGGACCTGATTTGCTAAACCAGCATGACATGGTTTGTCATCAAAATGTCTTAACACTTTGGACTTTAATATAAACAATATTGTTTGTACTTCTTTTATTTTATGGATTTTTCATTTATTTTTGCCACCTAAATCAAATATTAAATATTGCAATTTGCCAATAAAATATACACAAATATTTTGCATATTATGCATATTGCAAAGACAGACAGACGGACAGACATACACATGTGCATAATATTATCACACATAACAGGCATACATGCAGGCAGGCATGCAGCCAGAGTGCATATACAATCACTCTACTCGGCATAGTTGTACTGCTGCATGTACTGTTAAATATGACTTGTTTGTGCATGCATTGCAATTTAAGCATGAATGGCATCATGGTCAAATCAATAAAATTTTTGTGTAATATTATTACTTTAGCTGGTTAAATTATAATGCCAGCCATTCGGTGTGATATCCATGGAACAGTGGAATCAAAATCTAATTTATTTTTGGATTTTGAGACATTTTTCTGAAAAATTTCTCCGATTCTGAGACATTTTTCTTATAGAAAAAGTCTCAGATTCTGAGACAGTTTTCTTATAGAAAAAGTCTCAGATTCTGAGACAGTTTTCTTATAGAAAAAGTCTCAGATTCTGAGACAGTTTTCTTATAGAAAAAAAGTCTCAGACTCTGAGACAGTTTTCTTATAGAAAAAAGTCTCAGATTCTGAGACATTTTTCTTATAGAAAAAAGTCTCAGATTCTGAGACATTTTTCTTATAGAAAAAAGTCTCAGATTCTGAGACATTTTTCTTATAGAAAAAAGTCTCAGATTCTGAGACATTTTTCTTATAGAAAAAAGTCTCAGATTCTGAGACATTTTTCTTATAGAAAAAAGTCTCAGATTCTGAGACATTTTTCTTATAGAAAAAAGTCTCAGATTCTGAGACATTTTTCTTATAGAAAAAAGTCTCAGATTCTGAGACATTTTTCTTATAGAAAAAAGTCTCAGATTCTGAGACATTTTTCTTATTGAAAAAAGTCTCAGATTCTGAGACATTTTTCTTATAGAAAAAAGTCTCAGATTCTGAGACATTTTTCTTATAGAAAAAAGTCTCAGATTCTGAGACATTTTTCTTATAGAAAAAAGTCTCAGATTCTGAGACATTTTTCTTATAGAAAAAAGTCTCAGATTCTGAGACATTTTTCTTATAGAAAAAAGTCTCAGATTCTGAGACATTTTTCTTATAGAAAAAAGTCTCAGATTCTGAGACATTTTTCTTATAGAAAAAAGTCTCAGATTCTGAGACATTTTTCTTATAGAAAAAAGTCTCAGATTCTGAGACATTTTTCTTATAGAAAAAAGTCTCAGATTCTGAGACATTTTTCTTATAGAAAAAAGTCTCAGATTCTGATACATTTTTCTTATAGAAAAAAGTCTCAGATTCTGAGACATTTTTCTTATAGAAAAAAGTCTCAGATTCTGAGACATTTTTCTTATAGAAAAAAGTCTCAGATACTGAGACATTTTTCTTATAGAAAAAAGTCTCAGATTCTGAGACATTTTTCTTATAGAAAAAAGTCTCAGATTCTGAGACATTTTTCTTATAGAAAAAAGTCTCAGATTCTGAGACATTTTTCTTATAGAAAAAAGTCTCAGATTCTGAGACATTTTTCTTACAGAAAAAGTCTCAGATTCTGAGACAGTTTTCTTATAGAAAAAGTCTCAGATTCTGAGACAGTTTTCTTATAGAAAAAGTCTCAGATTCTGAGACAGTTTTCTTATAGAAAAAAAGTCTCAGACTCTGAGACAGTTTTCTTATAGAAAAAAAGTCTCAGATTCTTACACATTTTTCTTATAGAAAAAAGTCTCAGATTCTAAGACATTTTTCTTATAGAAAAAAGTCTCAGATTCTAAGACATTTTTCTTATAGAAAAAAGTCTCAGATTCTAAGACATTTTTCTTATAGAAAAAAGTCTCAGATTCTAAGACATTTTTCTTATAGAAATAGTCTCATATTCTGAGACATTTTTCTTATAGAATTTTTCTTATAGAAAAAGTCTCAGATTCTGATACATTTTTCTTATAGAAAAAGTCTCAGATCTTATATTATCTGATACATTCTATAAGAATCTGATACATTTTTCTTATAGAAAAAAGTCTCAGATTCTGAGACATTTTTCTTATAGAAAAAAGTCTCAGATTCTGAGACATTTTTTTTATAGAAAAAAGTCTCAGATTCTGAGACATTTTTCTTATAGAAAAAAGTCTCAGATTCTGAGACATTTTTCTTATAGAAAAAAGTCTCAGATTCTGAGACATTTTTCTTATAGAAAAAAGTCTCAGATTCTGAGACATTTTTCTTATAGAAAAAAGTCTCAGATTCTGAGACATTTTTCTTATAGAAAAAAGTCTCAGATTCTGAGACATTTTTCTTATAGAAAAAAGTCTCAGATTCTGATACATTTTTCTTATAGAAAAAAGTCTCAGATTCTGAGACATTTTTCTTATAGAAAAAAGTCTCAGATTCTGAGACATTTTTCTTATAGAAAAAAGTCTCAGATACTGAGACATTTTTCTTATAGAAAAAAGTCTCAGATTCTGAGACATTTTTCTTATAGAAAAAAGTCTCAGATTCTGAGACATTTTTCTTATAGAAAAAAGTCTCAGATTCTGAGACATTTTTCTTATAGAAAAAAGTCTCAGATTCTGAGACATTTTTCTTATAGAAAAAAGTCTCAGATTCTGAGACATTTTTCTTATAGAAAAAAGTCTCAGATTCTGAGACATTTTTCTTATAGAAAAAAGTCTCAGATTCTGAGACATTTTTCTTATAGAAAAAAGTCTCAGATTCTGAGACATTTTTCTTACAGAAAAAGTCTCAGATTCTGAGACAGTTTTCTTATAGAAAAAGTCTCAGATTCTGAGACAGTTTTCTTATAGAAAAAGTCTCAGATTCTGAGACAGTTTTCTTATAGAAAAAAAGTCTCAGACTCTGAGACAGTTTTCTTATAGAAAAAAAGTCTCAGATTCTTACACATTTTTCTTATAGAAAAAAGTCTCAGATTCTAAGACATTTTTCTTATAGAAAAAAGTCTCAGATTCTAAGACATTTTTCTTATAGAAATAGTCTCATATTCTGAGACATTTTTCTTATAGAATTTTTCTTATAGAAAAAGTCTCAGATTCTGATACATTTTTCTTATAGAAAAAGTCTCAGATCTTATATTATCTGATACATTCTATAAGAATCTGATACATTTTTCTTATAGAAAAAAGTCTCAGATTCTGAGACATTTTTCTTATAGAAAAATGTCTCAGATTCTGAGACATTTTTTTTATAGAAAAAAGTCTCAGATTCTGAGACATTTTTCTTATAGAAAAAAGTCTCAGATTCTGAGACTTTTTTCTTATAGAAAAAAGTCTCAGATTCTGAGACATTTTTCTTATAGAAAAAGTCTCAGATTCTGAGACATTTTTCTTATAGAAAAAAGTCTCAGATTCTGAGACATTTTTCTTATAGAAAAAAGTCTCAGATTCTGAGACATTTTTCTTATAGAAAAAAGTCTCAGATTCTGAGACATTTTTCTTATAGAATTTTTTTTTATAGAAAAAAGTCTCAGATTCTGAGACATTTTTCTTATAGAAAAAAGTCTCAGATTCTGAGACATTTTTCTTATAGAAAAAAGTCTCAGATTCTGAGACATTTTTCTTATAGAAAAAAGTCTCAGATTCTGAGACATTTTTCTTATAGAAAAAAGTCTCAGATTCTGAGACATTTTTCTTATAGAAAAAAGTCTCAGATTCTGAGACATTTTTCTTATAGAAAAAAGTCTCAGATTCTGATACATTTTTCTTATAGAAAAAAGACTCAGATTCTGAGACATTTTTCTTATAGAAAAAAGTCTCAGATTCTGAGACATTTTTCTTATAGAAAAAAGTCTCAGATACTGAGACATTTTTCTTATAGAAAAAAGTCTCAGATTCTGAGACATTTTTCTATAAGAAAAATGTATCAGAATCTGAGACATTTTTTTCAGATTCTGAGACATTTTTCTTATAGAAAAAAGTCTCAGATTCTGAGACATTTTTCTTATAGAAAAAAGTCTCAGATTCTGAGACATTTTTCTTATAGAAAAAAGTCTCAGATTCTGAGACATTTTTCTTATAGAAAAAAGTCTCAGATTCTGAGACATTTTTCTTATAGAAAAAAGTCTCAGATTCTGAGACATTTTTCTTATAGAAAAAAATCTCAGATTCTGAGACATTTTTCTTATAGAAAAAAGTCTCAGATTCTGAGACATTTTTCTTATAGAAAAAAGTCTCAGATTCTGAGACATTTTTCTTATAGAAAAAAGTCTCAGATTCTGAGACATTTTTCTTATAGAAAAAAGTCTCAGATACTGAGACATTTTTCTTATAGAAAAAAGTCTCAGATTCTGAGACATTTTTCTTATAGAAAAAAGTCTCAGATTCTGAGACATTTTTCTTATAGAAAAAAGTCTCAGATTCTGAGACATTTTTCTTACAGAAAAAGTCTCAGATTCTGAGACAGTTTTCTTATAGAAAAAGTCTCAGATTCTGAGACAGTTTTCTTATAGAAAAAGTCTCAGATTCTGAGACAGTTTTCTTATAGAAAAAGTCTCAGATTCTGAGACAGTTTTCTTATAGAAAAAAAGTCTCAGATTCTTACACATTTTTCTTATAGAAAAAAGTCTCAGATTCTAAGACATTTTTCTTATAGAAAAAAGTCTCAGATTCTAAGACATTTTTCTTATAGAAATAGTCTCATATTCTGAGACATTTTTCTTATAGAATTTTTCTTATAGAAAAAGTCTCAGATTCTGATACATTTTTCTTATAGAAAAAGTCTCAGATCTTATATTATCTGATACATTCTATAAGAATCTGATACATTTTTCTTATAGAAAAAAGTCTCAGATTCTGAGACATTTTTCTTATAGAAAAAAGTCTCAGATTCTGAGACATTTTTCTTATAGAAAAAAGTCTCAGATTCTGAGACATTTTTCTTATAGAAAAAAGTCTCAGATTCTGAGACATTTTTCTTATAGAAAAAAGTCTCAGATTCTGAGACATTTTTCTTATAGAAAAAAGTCTCAGATTCTGAGACATTTTTCTTATAGAAAAAAGTCTCAGATTCTGAGACATTTTTCTTATAGAAAAAAGTCTCAGATTCTGAGACATTTTTCCGTAATTTTCTGAGAAAAATTCTTAGAGTCTGACATTTTTTTTTTTTTTGAAAAATGTCAGATTTTTATATTTTTTTTTATTTTGTGGTGATGGCAACGTTGGTGATGATGATGCTGATGACAACACGTTGATTTTGTTTTATTTTTGTATTTTATTTTTGTTTTAGCGCACAAAAATATGTCTAATGCGACCAATTGACATGCCTCATAAATACTTTATTTTTATTTTTTGCCAAAAAGTCACATTCTGCATTCAAACTGCATTCAAACATTTTGGGTGTGAATGCATCATCAGCGGTATTTCATATGTATTACATTGGCAAATTACGAATTTGTTTTAAATACGACCCATCTTTAAAAGTAATAGATTTACATATTTGTCTAAAACATGTACGTTGTACATTCTACGTATTCGATGTCGTAGTACATTTACAAAAAAATTTGTACATTACATGTTCACAGAAAGATTTTCATAATTCATAGCTATTTTTTCGTTGTTTCATATTCTAGACATGAACAGCTGTTCAGTACTAAATACCATGATAAATTGCCGTTAAATGTTCACGGAAAGAAAAAATGGGTTTTCTTGAGAAACTACAATATGACACTCTTCCTGTAGGGAAAATTTTAAAAAAATCTATGACTTTTTTCAAAAGGAACAAGTAAAGTTCGACTTTGCCGAATCCATAAATACCCTCAAAAATACCCAAAACATTTGAAATGTTCCAAAATTTAGTTATATTTGAAATATAACTAAATTTTGGGACACAACTTCCTTAAAAATAGTTTATAATTTTTCCCACAATTTAGTTAAATTTAACTATAAATTTGGAAATTAACTGTAAGGAAAAAAATTTTAGTTGATGTACTGCAAAAAAGTCCATAATTTTCCCTAAATGAAATTCTTTAACGCACGTTTTACGTCAACACACGTAGACTCTGAGGTCCATTGTGATACCACGGGATCGTAATAGGTTTCCCTACTAGTCCCTGTCGTTAAACCAGTTTGAGCTTCTTATGAAACTCCTTAGATGTTGAATTTTGACATCCGACAAATCAGAAAGATCGTACAGCTCCCTAGATCCCAGTGAAGCAAGTCGCTGACCAGAAAGTGCCGGGCAATGGCAAATAAAGTGTTCGATAGTTTCCAACTCCTCTTCATCCATGCAACTTCGGCAAAAGTCATTCGACGGCACATTTAACCGCTCTGCGTGCTTCCCTATAAGACAGTGTCCGGTAATTATAGAAACCACCGTCGAAATCTCTCCTCTTGGAAGCGATATCAGCTCACTTGTGCGCCCCTGATTAAGAGAAGGCCAAATCAGTCGTGTTGTCTCACACGTCCATCCATTTGCCCATCTTTGATTAGTCTCCGTCGCTGAACAAAGCCGTAGGTTTTGCTTGCAAGTTTCTAGAGGCATACCAACACATTCCAATTCTGTTGGAACCTGTAAGGTAGTTCCTAGTCTTGCAAGCTCATCGGCTTTGCAATTCCCTGGAATATCTCTGTGCCCTGGGACCCATATGAGTCGTATGTTAAACTGCTTGGCCATCTCATTTAAAGACGTGCGGCAGTTAAGGGCAGATCTTGTTTTCAGAAACATTGAATCCAGGGACTTGACCGCGGCTTGACTGTCAGTATAGATGTTGACTGCGGTTGTAGACAAGACATTGCAGCTCAACCAGTCAGCCACTTCCTTTATTGCCAGCATCTCTGCCTGGTAAACACTGCAATGATCTGGCAATCTACGAGCCAGGCTCAATCCAAGCTCTTCCGAATAGACCCCAAAGCCCACTTGTTCGTGCAGCCTCGATCCATCTGTGTAAAAATTTATGGTAGCTCCTCTTCCCGGAGTATCCCCAATCCAAGACTCCCTGGATGGTATCATAGTGGTAAAGTGGCGCTCAAAAAGGCTCAAAGAGGGAGCACAATCCACATTTTGTGGTATTGTTATCTTTTTCAAGATCGCGCTATGGCCACAATCGCTGCTCCTCCATTGCAGCGTGCTATTAAGTCGAATTGCCGACGCAGCCGCATACTGCCTACCCAATATGTCCAAGGGTATCAGGTGAAGGAGGATTTCTAATGCAGCCGTAGGTGTAGTACGAAGAGCACCAGTGATGCACATTGACGCCATTCTCTGTACCTTCGTGATAAAGACACAGTTCGCTTTTGTTTCTAAAGCAGGCCACCAGACAATGATTCCATACAGCAAAATTGGACGCACCACTGCTGTATAGATCCAATGAACGACTTGAGGGCTAAAACCCCATCGTTTTCCAATGGCCCTTTTACAGGAATACAAAGCAATCGTTGCTTTTCTCACCCGTTCCTCAATATTACGCCTGAAATTCAGCTTCCTATCCAGAAATACTCCAAGATACTTGGCTCCATCTGAGAAGGTGATTTCAGTACCGTCCAGAGAAATAGGATCGAAAGCAGGAATCTTAATTTTCCTTGTAAATAAAACAAGCTCTGTTTTACTAGGATTAACTCCTAGACCACAGTCTCTTGCCCATTTAGACAGATCTTTCAGAGAACCCTGAAGAATGTCCCGCAATGTTGGCAGATGCTTCCCCTTTACCGCTATCGCGACATCGTCAGCATATGCGACAACATGACAACCACGTGCTTCTAGAGATAGTAGCATTGAATTCAGTGCCAGGTTCCAAAGAAGTGGCGATAGAACACCTCCCTGTGGTGTGCCCCTATTGACAAATCGAGATATGACGGACGCTCCCAATTCAGACGTTATACGTCTACTGGCAAGCAGGCTTTCCACCATTAAAACAATTTCACGCTTTACTCCCAGACCAGACAATGCCAATATTATCGATTCTGGGATGACATTATTAAAAGCCCCCTCAATATCAAGAAAGGCCACCATAGTGTACTCCTTTACCGAAAGCGATCTCTCGATGGTACCAACGAGCTCATGAAGAGCTGTTTCCGTTGATCGTCCCTTGCTGTATGCATGTTGCTTTGTCGAAAGCAACCTCGGGTCAATCACTCTACGCAAATATGAGTCTATCATTCGTTCCATTGCACAGTAGGTAATTTGAACCGAAATCTTGGCCAAAAATCATTTTTCGAACTAACAATAATAATGTTTTTGTTAATTACGTTCGATTTAGAAAATATTAAAGCAAATAACTGCATATTTGGTTTTTCCAAAAAACAAATATAAACTGATTGACGGGCAGTCGAATTCGGCATTTTCAAGCAACGTGCACAGTGCAATATAAAACGCCTAATTTTGATATAAATTCAAACGATTTTTTCAGCTATTAAACATAAAGAAGGATATCGTGTATAATATGGAGAAGAGAGGGGATATTAAGTAATAAAAAAATAGCAAAATATTTTGGTGGACGTTATTGCTTTTTTTTAACAAAACGTGTAATTATAACTTAACCTTAAATAAATGACTTTTTCAATGAATATAAACTTCGCATAAGCTTTTAATAATGTTAGCCGTGGTGTGCCGTGTTTTTGATTGATGAAAAATTTAAAGAAAATAATTCTGAATTCATTTTTTTTTATTTTCCATTGCACTTTTTTGCACTTTTTGAGATATCAATTTTCTTTCAGACAGCCTCATCTTGCCATATCTTGAACTTTCTAACGTTTGGATTGGGAAAAGAACTAAGAGAAAAAACCCTGTTTCTGTTTATAATTTTGTTGTCAGTAAAATAGATTAAAATAATGTTTTAAACCAATATTTGGCTTCGTTGAAGGAAATAGTACGAACTTTTTTTGAAAATTTTTCGTTAAGGTGGTACAAGGCCCACTCAAAAAATAACAGCTTTTTTCAGCAAAATCAAACAAAATGGTTTATGTGCCATTTTGTTAGCCTTCTTGCGTATTTTCTTCGTGCCGAGTTTCAAAAAAATTAGCCTATTCGTTTTCGAGATATTCAGTATTTTCCCTTTTTTTCGTATGGTGGCAACCCTAAAAATTTCCACGATTACCAAATTCATAAAATCCAGCTGTGCGTGTTCACAAAAAACTCTTAAATTTAAAATTTCAGCTATATCGGTCTAAAACTTTGGCTGTAATTATTTTTGGCCTAAAAATTGGCTCAAATTACCCAGTGTACATTGTCTTTAACAAAAAAGAAGACAGACTAATTGGTCTGAAATCCTTCGGAACTGTGTGGGAACTTTTCCCAGCCTTCGGGATAAATACGACTCTGGTATCCCTCCATTTTAAAGGAATATACGACCAGTTGATGCATGCTGTGTATAGATTATACAGCAACGGGGCTATATAGTCCGACACTTGCTGCAACTCAGCCGGGATTATACCATCAGGTCCCGGGGATTTATAGGGCCTGAAGCTTTTTATCGCCCAGATTAATGTTGGCATATTTATTATTTCCGACGCAATTTCAGATGCTTGGGCGTCAGAACGTTCCAAAGCTTGAAACGGCGTCATGGAATTGCCCGGAAAATGCGTGTTTAAAAGGAGATCCAGCGACTCTCCACTGGAGGAAGACCACACCCCATTAGGATCTTTCAGGTATCCCAGGGTGCAAGGAGAAGAAGCCAGAACCTTGCGCAGCCTGGATGCCTCAGAAACGTCTTCTATGTTTCCACAGAAGTTTTTCCAAGAATCACATTTTGCATTTCTGATCATCTTTTTCTAACTCTTAAGTTGCAGCCTCTATGCAGACCAGTCCTCGTCCGCTCTTGAAAATTTAGCCTTATTAAAGAGCTTTCTGCAGGAATCTCTGCTCGTCTGCAACTCATTTGACCACCAAGGTGGCTTTTTTTTCCCTCTAGGCTTTGCAGAAGGGCAAGACGCATCCAGGCACCTATTACAAACATTTGTTATATGGTCAACCAGACAGTCAATTTGCGCCAAACTATGTGGTTTAGATAAGGGTACTTCATCCAAAAGCAAAGAAAAAGTCTCCCTATATTTCACCCAGTTTGTTCTCCTCAGATTTCTAGAGACTGTCTCAACCGGGGCACGCTCCCTGAGTAAAAACTCAATGTAGCGATGATCTGAGAAAGAATGCTCTTCCAAAACTCTCCAGTCATCAATTCTATCAGACAATGTATCTGATACAAGTGTTACGTCAAGAACCTCTTGCCGCGTACTTGTAACGAAAGTTGGTTCACCACCCTTGTTACAAATATACAGGTTAGTGCTTAACAAAAACTCCAAAAGTGATTCGCCTCTATCATTTGTGTCTGTACTTCCCCATATCGAATGATGTGCATTAGCATCACAACACACTACTAACTGGTGTCCCCTAGATTCAGACTCCCGAATTTGACCGACAACCTTCTCCGGGGGTATTGATCCCGGATTAGGAAAATACGCAGAGGCGAGCCAAATAGACTTCCCATGAAGCTCTAAGCTAGCCGCTGTAACATCCATATCACTAAAAGTTGATAAAAAGAATATATTTAAGCCATTTTTTGCCAAGATGCAGGCTCTTGGTGAGCCCTCACCTTTGGCAACTACCAACTTAAACCCAGGGGTCTTCAATCCGCAAACCCTGCCACCCCGCACCCAGGGCTCTTGGATAAAAACCAGGTCAACTGCTCCTGTCTTCAGGCGCAGCAAGAGTGCAACTGAGGCTGCCTTACAGTGATGGAGGTTTATTTGTAGGAACCGCAACATCTTGTTTTATTTCCACCATCCTTTCCACCACCGTGTTATTGGCTTCATCCTCCGTGTTATCAAAGAGGTCGCATTCGTCCCCAGATTCGGTTTCGAATAAGCCAGATATATATCCCATCTGTTCTGAATCGGAGGCAACAGAACTCTCCGAATTCCTCACTGCATGGGCCTCGTCCTGAATGTCACCCATCGTGGCATCAGCTTTATCCTCCATGCCATCACAGAGGTCGCATTCGTTACCAGATTCGGTTTCAAAAATGCCAGATGCATCTCCCATCAGCCTAGAATCGGTCAGCTGAATATCAACCTTTTCCAGATTCTCCTCCCCAGCCGACTCTGCCACTGGCTTGTCTGCGTCCAAAATAGTCTTCTGGTCGCCCTTGTAGACATTGACTCTTATATGAAAAAATCCAAATCTAATAATGCCGTCAGTCCTGGCTAAAAGCGGAAGCGATTCCTCATTAACCAAGACCACTGCTTGACGACGAGCGCCCTCCATCTCACCCAATCTGGCAATTTGCCAATTCTGAGTTGGAAGGTCAGGATTGCAGACTTTTATCATCTTAAGAATCACCGCAGTGTCATTTGTAGCCATTGGGATCCATGCATGAGCTCTGGGTTGCGAGGGGATATCATGTTTTTCCACAACGTCCAGTCTGGCTCCAGGCCATAACTCTCCCACTTGGCTAATGGCAACCTTAAACACGGCTGCGGATCTTTCGTTTCCAAAAGCAACGAGTTTTACTCGCCCCTGATACCAACCTGCGTTGACAGTAGTAGGGAGAAAATCAGGCATACTCTCAAGGAGCCTATAGTAGATTTCATTTAGTTTAGTTTCAACTAAACTCCACTTGTCCCTTGGAATACTACAATCCCCATTTTGCCTGTTTATCACAGCCCTAACGAAGTTACCTTTAACCACTTCACTAAAAGACTGAGTCCAGACGTTGCCGGTCACCTTAGATCTCTTAGGTAAAGGTTTCTCGTCGGGCGAGTGCAACCTTTTACCAGACTTCGATGACGAGGCCGAAACAGCGCTCTGTTTGTCAGATGCGCGCATTGCCGAAAGTTTGTCCTGTTCTTCAATGACTCCTTTCGCCCATGATAGCGACGCCCTCTCACGCTCGGAGAGCTTCGTTCCATCAAGTTGGCTTAGGTTAGTTAGGTTAGGTTGTAAGTGGCTGCTGACGTTTTACGTCAACACACGTAGACTCTGAGGTCCATTGTGATACCACGGGATCGTAATAGGTTTCCCTACTAGTCCCTGTCGTTAAACCAGTTTGAGCTTCTTATGAAACTCCTTAGATGTTGAATTTTGACATCCGACAAATCTGAAAGATCGTACAGCTCCCTAGATCCCAGTGAAGCAAGTCGCTGACCAGAAAGTGCCGGGCAATGGCAAATAAAGTGTTCGATAGTTTCCAACTCCTCTTCATCCATGCAACTTCGGCAAAAGTCATTCGACGGCACATTTAACTGCTCTGCGTGCTTCCCCATAAGTTTGTCCTGTTCTTCAATGACTCCTTTCGCCCATGATAGCGACGCCCTCTCACGCTCGGAGAGCTTCGTTCCATCAAGTTGGCTTAGTCTGTTAATTATTTTCAAACAAAGCCGTCTCTGGTTGTGCCTGACCTTTGATGGTTTAAGTTTCTTTTTCTTTTTACCACCAATATTAGGCTGAGCACCCCTACCAGAATTAAGGTCGGACTTCAAGGTCGCAACCCTAAGACCAGTGCTAGGACCAGCACCAGTCGGTGAGGCAGAGCCTCGAATTAAAACGGTATCATTTGTGTCCATATTTTCATTTTCCTGGATGTGGTCATGAAAATATTACAAAAATACCTATTACGAACAATTTCAAAAATTCAATTAATAGCACGGAGATAAATTAAAACACGTCCACACTTGTCAACAGTTGAACGAAAAAAAAAAAAAAAATTTAATTTACTAGCATTTAGTTCATCATAATTATCTTCTTTAATTTGAGGAAGCTTTTTCCGCTATTTTAGTAAATTTTTCATAACACGGGGAAATTTTTTTTTTTTTTAAAATTTAAAATGACGATATCTCGAAAACTAAGCCATAAAGAGCAAAATTTTATCCAAATTTTTTTTAACTTTATATCCAGAAATTTTAAAATGGTCATATCTCGGTAAATTTTGACTACACGACAGAAAGTACAAATGCATTTTTGTAACTCTTAACAGATAAAACAAGACCACCAAATGAACAAAATCCAAGTAATAATTTTAAGGTTATAAAGTTTTTAAAATTTTCAAGGCCCCATTGGCTCCTAAATTGATGCGTCTCAAAAACTAAGCGAAACGGCAATGGAGCTAAATCATTATCAATTTTCCTTGAATTTATTAATTTTTCTATTCCCAGAATCGGAGCATTTTTCTATAGGAAAAATATTTCAGAATCTAACATTTTTCATAAGAAATATTTTATTTTGTGTAAAAAACTTTTTTTAAGCAATTTTTGAAAAAAAAATAATTTACTATTTTTTTTTTGAGTGAAAAATTTTTTTCGAATTTATTTTTTTTTAGTGTAAAAAAAATTTTGAGTGACAATAATACCTTGTAAAATATTTTTGTGACTTATTAATGTTTTTTAAACATGTTTAACGTTTTTTCAACACGTGAATTTAAGGTGAAACTAATCTGAATTCACGGCTTTGCTAATAACTTTTGAACCATTGGACCGATTTGGCTAAAATTCAATACAAACTAGGTCAGGGTAATGACAATTATATATTCCAAGCTTCAGCATCCTCAGAATTGCCTTTCGAAAGTTGGTGTTTTTTTTTTATCTCGTAAATTCAAGAAAAACCCTTGCCGAAATTCAGTCTTTTGCTCATAACTTTTGAACCACTGGACCGATTTCGCTGGATTGCAATAGCGACCTGACCAGGTAAATGCCCAACATACATGCCAAACTTCAGGAGCCTCCGTATAGTCTTTCAAAAGTTAGCGTGTTTTCTACAGACGGACGGACAGACAGACGAACAGAAGGACATCATTAGATCGACTTAGAATCGATGGAGGATCATACTTTATGGGGTCCTAGACCAATATTTCGAGGTGTTACACACGGAATGACAAACTTATACATATATACCCTCTATCACTAGAGTGGAGGGTATACAAAATTGGAAATTTTTAAATTCAAGGAAAATTGATAATAATTTAACTCCATTGCTATGTTTTCCTTCTTGTAATTGTAAGCATATATTTTTCTTAAAAATAAGGAAAAAAAATATGTAATATTATGCTAATTTAAACTACATCATTTCCAATTGTATTTTAAAATTTTCCAAATGTTTTTAAAATTGTCGAAATGTATTTTAAAAACGTCTAATTGCATTTTAAAATTGTTCAAATGTATTTAAAAAAAAGTTGAAAGAAAGTATGAAGCGAGGTTGAGATTGCTAGAAATATAATTGTAGCGTTGGAAAAAATTATGTCATTAACTGTTTGTAGTTTATGTAAAAAGTTTTCCGTTTAGTCGTTTTTAAAAGAAAAAACATTTGTTTGATGTTCAGTTTATTAATGACTACTTCAGTCCTTTGTTTCAAAAATAACACACTAAAAAATAAAGACTTTCATTAACATTTAATTTTTAAAGTCATTTATTTTTGTTTTGTAAGTAAAAACTACTGATTATTCTTTTGATTTTTAATGATTTGTGTTAGTAATTTTTTTTTTTAAATTGTTGGTATTTTTTAATGAAATATCATTAGTTTTTACCTACACAAATCAGTTATTTTTTTGTAGAAAAAAAATCAAAAAATTATTTATAGTAATATAAAAACATGTTTGTATCAAGTGACTTTGGCACGATGGGTAGAGTGTCTGGCCAGAATGTAGTTGATTGCGGAATCGATTCCCCAAAAATTTTGTTAAACGTTTTTAAAAAAATATTTCAATAAAAAATTGTAAAAATTACCTACGAAATCATTAATTTTTAATGTTTTGGTAGGTTATTTTTTTGTAATTTGTTGGTAAAAATGGCGACACGAAATAACTCCCACATGAAATAACTCCCACGAAATAACTCCCAATGAAATAAATCCCACCAAAAATGAAATATGTCCCAATGGAGAAAAAATTGAAATAAGTCCCAACCACAATGAAATAACTTCCACCTACAAAATGAAATAAGTGCCAATGAAATAACTCCCATTAATAATGAAAGAAGTCCCAATAAAAAAATTTAGAAATCTCAACAAAAATTAAACAAACAATAAGGAAAAATATATCAGTTAAGGCGAGAACGAGGATCCTGATGTTACTTTCGGTGCAATACAAACAAGTTATAATAACTGCCAAATGCGAAACTTGACGGCTGATTTGTTTTTTTCAGAGTTTTTCGAAAACATGCAAAAATACATTGAGTGTTCTATTTGACTTGCTTCGGTTACATTCAAACATCGCAGCGATGTTTTGCAACAATTGTTGGTACCAATTTTTCGCGTGCGGTCCTTTTTGCCACAAATTTGTATGTTACCGATAATTTAAAAGATTTAGTTACAACCTGTTGTAAAAAGCGCCGCAGGCGAAAATTTGGTACCAAAAATCGCGGCGATTTTTGGTACCAAATTTCCGCCTGCGGCTCTAATTGCGACAAATTTGTATGTTACCGAAAATTTAAAAGATTTAATCAGAACTTGTTGTAAAAAGCGCCGCATGCGAAAAATTTGTATGTTACCGAAAATTTAAAAGATTTAATCAGAACTGTTGTAAAAAGCGCCGCAGGCGAAAATTTGGTACCAAAAATCGCCGCGATTTTCGGTACCAAATTTTCGCCTGCGGCGCTTTTTACAACAGTTCTGATTAAATCTTTTAAATTTTCATCTGCGGTGCATTTTTCAACAATCTTGTATGTAATCGAAAAACTTTCTATGTTATCGAAAACACATCACGTTGGATAACTTTCACGTTCTCCTTTTTTTTATAACAATTTTGTATTCTAACGAAAATATTTTCGGCTGCAGTGCGCTCTTACCTCAAAAATCCTTGCCAGTTTTGGAAGCAAAATTTCTAAAACATACAAATTTGTTAAAAAAAGCACTTCGTCCTAAAATTTGGTACTAAAATCACAACGAATTTTAATTTATTAATAATAATATTCTATAAGTCAAAATGTTCCAGATACTTCCACCAACAATGAAACAATAGTGGGAGTTATTTCATCGCTATTTTAGTGGGAGTTCTTTCATATGAAAGAACTCCCACCGAAAAAATTATGAAATAAATCCCAACAAAAATGATAAAAGTCCCACTAAATTGGTAGTTATTTCATATGAAATAACTCCCAACTTTGTATGGAGTTTTTTTTGGGACTTATTTAATTTTTTAGGTGGGAGTTATTTCATGTGGGAGTTTTTTCGTGTCGCCGTAAAAATAACAGAACTATCATTAATTTTTAATGTTTTCGTAGGTTATTTTTTTCGAATATGTTAGTAAAAAAGAGAGAAAAAACCGTAATATTTTAATGTTAAATGTTATTTATTTTAGAAAATTTTGTCAACAGTAAAAAATAAATGTTGATGTTTGTTAAAATAAATGAATAATTACTGGGATGGTTTTCAATTGTTTATTCACTTGTTTTAAGTGTGCTTTTCATTTGTTTTTGCCTACAAAATATTTTGAGTGTAGAAACCATAAATATTTACATATATAAAAAGCAATTTCCATTAACAAGACAAACCGACATTTAAAATTCTACTGATGAAAACACTAACTGGAGTGTGTGAAACCGGTATGGGAATACCAGAAATGTCTATAATTTTAGAAAATCAATTTTTTTTCTACATTTTTTCAACTTGAGCCATTAAAACAATTTTAAAACATATTTGGAAAATTTTAAAATAAATTTGGAAAATTTTAAAATACAATTGGAAATGGTGTAGAAAATGTAAAAAATATTATTTTAATTTAGTTCATACACATTTGTGGAACCGATTGGGTAAAGATTCTATTGGGTTGGTACCCTCTCGGTGCTGGTCATATGAAGAGGACTAGCGATACTATGGCGATCCAGAGAACCAAGAATGGCCTCCATTTACTCTATCTGGCTTAGTTTTCGAGATATCTCTATTTTAAGTTTTTTGAAAAATATATTTTCTAAAGTTTGGAATAACTTAATCTCAGAAACAACTTTCTCAATTCAAAGAAGATAAATATGGCGAATATGGCTGATGGTAAATTATGTCCTTAAACTGAAGAAGAGATATGACTTAAAAATAAAGATTTTTTGACATATTTAGGGAAACTATTTTTTTGGAGATAAGAATTTCTTCCTTGTATGTATAAGGGAATTCCATTTGAGGCGCTCAGCGCCAAAACGGCCTAACCCTCATTTCAAAAAAATCAAACTGACTATGCTGATCTAAGCGGAACCTTTTGAAATAAATACTTAAAAAAAATTCCCTATTGCATAGTATAACCTGGTGTTATACTGGTGTTATACTATGCAATAGGGAGTTTTTTTAATTTTTTTTTCAAAAGGTTTCGGTTAGATCAGCATAGTCAGTTTGATTTTTTTTAAATGAGGGTTAGGCCATTTTGGCGCTGAGCGCCTCATTTAAGGAAACTATGTATTATTAAGCAGTACATGAACTTAACAATTGAAAAATTTCTTAACTTTTAGTTAAATTTAACTAAATTGTGGGAACATTTATGAACTATTTTAAAGGAAATTATGTTCCAAAATTTAATTTGGTCTTTTTTTGACCAAATTAATTTTTAATTTTAATTTTTAAGATTGCTTTAAGGTCTTCGTAAAGCGTGACCTATCCATCTCCATTTTCGCTTTTGTATTTCTTTTGCGATTGGCTGCTGTTTGATTCTTTCCCAGTGCCTTATAAAGTTATTAGCCAGAAGATACGCATGATTCTTCACAGACAGCGGTTGGAGAAACTTGAAGGGTATTAAGATCTCTGGGTGCAGCGTTTCATGCTTCGCAGCCATACAGGAGTACCGATATATCCATTTATAATGCACTCAAAAGAAACACTCTGTCAAAAAATCCGTAAAAGGACTTTCAATTTAATTTAGTGAACTTTCAGCAGATTTTTCTGCTAAAATGGATAATTTTACTAAAAAATCTGTCAAAAAAAAAAAACAGAAATTTAACGTCGTTTTTACTGATTCTGTTTGCTGAATTTCAAAATATTTTTGAACGTGTTTTTAGCAGATTATTTTTTAATTATACAGAAATAGTTTTCTGTCATTCTTTTTCAAGAAAATATTCTATGTTTTTTTTCAAAGTGGCATTTTTTTTGTTTTTTATGCAATCAAAACGATATTTTTATACATATTTTTAGCAGATTATTTTGTAATTTTACAGAAATGGTTTGTTGTCATAATTTTTCAAGAAACTTTAATTTTTTTTTTCAAAGTAATAATTTTTTCTTTCGTTTTTTATACAATTAAAACGATTGAGAAAAATCAGTAAATGATGTCGCTAATTTTACGGAACAATTTTTTTTTTTATTTTGTTTTTTTAAATTTAAGATTTAAAGTTAGGACACTTCAAATCCACACATGTTAAGAGGAGCTTACGATGCAGTTCGCTTTAGTTTGGTTTTGTTTTCAAGACATCGCCATTTTAGGCATTTTGAAAAAAGTTATGAAAAGTTAACTAAAACATTGGAAAAAAATTCTCAAATCTAAGAAGATAAATATGATAAACTTATTAATAGTACAATAATCTCCCTTAAACAGAATTTTTTAAATTAATAGAGAAATCTGTGGGAATCAGCTTTTATAACCGGTAACCTGTTTAAACATTGTTACGATATAACATTTTTATTGCTGGTCAAGTGCATCAAAATGCCTTCCCAGCAAAAACTTGCATTACCAAGTAATGAAATGTGTAATGGGAAATTCAAAAGTTATAACTACTTCTGATTCGAATTACCTTTCCCATTACATTTACAAGCAAATGTGCCAAATGTAATGATTATCAAACCAATATTAATAACGAATTACATATGGGGCATTCCATGTGAAATCGGACACTTTGAAAAACTTTTTTTTTAGATTTTCCCAATTTTTTTACAGTTTTTAGTACCTTTCGAAAACTCCTTCGTGGAAAATTTTCAGATTTTTTTGATGACCCGTTCAAAAGATATCGAATTTTTAAAAATTGGTAGTTTGTTCCTTTACTCAAACTTCTTTTACTCATAACTTCTTCAATAATGGTCCAAATTTCAATTTTTTTTTTTCAAAATTTTTGTTTTTTTACGTACTTTCTAAAAAAAAATCCCAAAAAATTCTTAAAAGCGCTCTAGTATGCGATTTTTAAGTTTTATAATTTAAATCTCATTTTTGAAAATGTTTGTACTCTTCGATTTTTTTGAAATTTTTTTGTGTAAAACTTCTATCAATTCTACAAATTTTTTGCCCAGGAAGATCGTGGGATAACGATTATTACTATTTTTTAAAATTTTTTGAAAAAATTTTATTGTAATTTTCCAATCTTAAAATCACTTCTACTGCTCCAATGGTGCGTCATAGAAGGGTCCTTTATAAGACCGACCCCCATTAATTTTTACGTCTTAACATTTCTTTGGAACAAACTAATACCCTATCTCCAATTTCTAAGGGGGCTCCCACACAAAACGACATTTTTTAAAATTTGTTCCAACCGCTCTAACTGCCCAAATAGTGCCCTTAGAGCAACAAAATGTATGACCGACCCACAATATTTTTTTAGTCCAAACATTTTCTCTGAACACACCTACCCTCTATCTTTAACTGTTAAGGCGGTCCCCATACAATTTTTTTTATTTTTTGTAAATTTGTTTTATTTAATCAGCTTCTACTGGTCCAATGGTGCGTCCGAGAGGGGTCATTAGTGAGACCGACCCCCATTTATTTTTACCCTACAACATTTTTTCAAAACATACCTACGCCCTATCTCCACTCCCTAAGTAGGCTCCCATACAAAATTACATTTTTATAAAATTTGCTCCAACTGTTATTTGTATGGGAGCCTACTTAGGGAGTGGAGATAAGGCGTAGGTATGTTTTGAAAAAATGTTGTAAGGTAAAAATAAATTGGGGTCGGTCTCAATAATGACCCCTCTCGGACGCACCATTGGACCGGTAGAAGCTGATTAAATAAAACAAATTTACAAAAAATAAAAAAAATTGTATGGGGACCGCCTTAACAGTTAAAGATAGAGGGTAGGTGTGTTCAGAGAAAATATTTGGACTAAAAAAATATTGTAGGTCGGTCATACATTTTGTTGCTCTAAGGGCACTATTTGGGCAGTTAGAGCGGTTGGAACAAATTTTAAAAAATGTCGTATTGTGTGGGAGCACCCTTAGAAATTGGAGATAGGTTATTAGTTTGTTCCAAAGAAATGTTAAGACGTAAAAATTAATGGGGGTCGGTCTTATAAAGGACCCTTCTATGACGCACCATTGGAGCAGTAGAAGTGATTTTAAGATTGGAAAATTACAATAAAATTTTTTCAAAAAATTTTAAAAAATAGTAATAATCGTTATCCCACGATCTTCCTGGGCAAAAAATTTGTAGAATTGATAGAAGTTTTACATAAAAAAATTTCAAAAAAATCGAAGAGTACAAACATTTTCAAAAATGAGATTTAAATTATAAAACTTAAAAATCGCATACTAGAGCGCTTTTAAGAATTTTTTGGGATTTTTTTTTAGAAAGTACGTAAAAAAACAAAAATTTTGAAAAAAAAAAATTGAAATTTGGACCATTATTGAAGAAGTTATGAGTAAAAGAAGTTTGAGTAAAGGAACAAACTACCAATTTTTAAAAATTCGATATCTTTTGAACGGGTCATCAAAAAAATTTGAAAATTTACCACGAAGGAGTTTTCGAAAGGTAAAATTGGGAAAATCTAAAAAAAAAGTTTTTCAAAGTGTCCGATTTCACATGGAATGCCCCATATATACTTATAGGTAATGAAAAAATTATTTTAAAAAAAAATTTTAAAAAATAAAAAAATATTTAATTTTATTTTGTTTTTATTCAAAATAATGTATAGTGAGTCAAAAAGTGAAAATCTAGTTCTCAATTTTTTTTTATTTTATTATAATGACTTATGTTAGTCATTATTAATAAGTCCTTATTTTACATTTCAAAATAATGCTAAAGGTAATTTTCTGTCATTACTAAGTAATTAGAATGGTAATGATGTGTCATTACCAAGTTTTTGCTGGGTTATATGTTTATTTGCAAAATTTTAAAAGACACTTTAAAATTTTGACCACAATTTTTAAGTACCAAATAATTACAAAAGTCTTAAATCGAAACAAGTTTTTTTTTTTGTAACAACAAAATCAAATAAGTTTATTTAACTAAGATTAGACATTTAGATTTTAAAATGTTTTTGATTATTATACGCTCTACCTATTGGTAGAGGGTATATGTAAGTTAGACAATTCGTGTGTAACGCAAAAAAATATTCATCGATCGATCGATTTTAAAATGATTAAGGGATGTCCGTCTGTTAGCCTGTCTGTTGAAAAGACGATCAAGGCCAAGATAAGCAGATCACTAGATAATTTCAGCTGTTTCAGAAAAAGTTTCCAAATAGTTTTAGAAAATGTTCAAAGTCCTGCTCTTATACCCAGGGTATTAAAAAATTCCAGTTTCTCGGTTTTTGTTAAACAAATGAAAGATTTTTATACAAACATTTTTTTTTTAATGTCAGTTTTTTCGGTCCACCGCCTTTTGTGGGCGTGGATTTAAAAAATATTATAAATAATTATAAAATTGTTTTATTTAAGCGTATATATCATTATTAGGGATGAGATTTTCATGCACTTAAAAATCGAAAATATGCGCATAAAATATGCGCTAAAAATTTAAAAATATACACTAAAAAACCTTAAAATATGCACTAGAAAATAAAATGTATACAATAAAAATCTTGTTTTCATAAGGAAAACTTCTTAAAAAGCAAAAAATAACGACGGGTTTTAATAGAGAGCAAACGGTGAGCCTCAGCGATGTTCAGGTTGAACTTTAGTGTCGACGAAAAGTGTAAGCGCAGCTCGATTTCTACAAGATTAAATGTCACAAAACTATTAACAGCGAAATCGTAGCTGCTCGCATTCGCGAGATAACGCGAAATTAGAGTTTTTGTATTTTTTAAAATATTGACATTGAAGATTTTTAAATATTTTAAAAACTGAGTATACAGTTTTAATTGTACTTATTTAAAGGTCACAAAACAGTAAACATCAAAATCCAATCTTCTTTAGTTCGCGAGAAGTCGCGAAATTAATTTTTTCCTGTTTTTGTTTTTGTTTTTTATCTTTAGATAGGTTTCTTTAAAATTTCGTAAAAACATGGTATGCAGTTTTACATGTACTTGCGCAAAGGTCACACAGCTGTTGACATCGAAATTGTATGTGTTAAATTTCGCGAGATATCGCGTAATTATAAATTTTTTTTTTTATAATTCATTTATATTTTAAAACCGGTTCTTTAGAAATAATGAAAAAAGTGGTATGCAGTTTGATTTGATCATGTTGGAGGAAATTAAAACTGCCTAAAAAAAATTATAGCTGCTCACTTTCGCAAGAAATAGCGAAAAACAGCTTTTTGGGGGTATTTTTTTGTTTTGATTAATAAAAGAAGTTTCTTTAACATTGTTGAAAAACACGAAATGCAGTTTAATTTGCTATTGATTAAAGGTGATAAGACTGTTAACATTTAAATTCTATCTGCTCAAGTCACCGAGATATCGCTAAAAAAACTCGCTAAACTGCTATTTATTCATTACTTTGTGTTATTTTTGGTCTGTAACAATATTTACTTCAATTAACGACAAAAATGTGGTATGCAGTTTGAATTCGAGGTTATTAAAGTTGCCAAAACTGCAAGCATAAAAATTATAGACGATCAATTTCCCGAGAAATTGCTAAATTACTGTTCAAGCTTTTATATTAATTTATTTTTTCTTTAGTGTCTAAAATAAAGGAAAAAAAACAAGAAACGAAATATATTGTATGCAGTTTAAATTTTATGTGGTTAAAGGTGGTAAAACTGCTTAAATCGATATCTTGACTGCTAATTTTCGCGAAAAATTAAATTTTTTCCAATTTTTTTTTTAATTTTGCGATTTCTCGCGAAATTGAGAAGATATGATTTCGATGTTAACTGTTTTGTGACCTGTAAATAAATACAATTAAAACTGCATACTCAGTTTTTGAAGACATTTAAAAAACTTCATTGTCAAAATTTTAGAAAATACAAAAACACTAATTTCGCGTTATCTCGCGAATGCGAGCAGCTACGATTTCGCTGAAAACAGTTTTGTGACATTTAATCAAGTAGAAATCGAACTGCGTTTACACTTTTCGTCGACACTAAATTCGAACCTGAACATCGCTGAGGCTCACCGTGAGCAAGAGCAAGATTTTTTTTTAGAAATTTAGAAAATCTAAAAAAAAAATAAAAGAAAAAATTTTTTTTTCTCATTTTCAAAAAAAATTTTTAAAATTTTAAATAGTTTAGTCGAAATATGCACAAAATATACATTTAAAATCAACTTATGCAAAAATATGCAATTTCACCAAAATATGCAAAAACAAATCGATGGCATTTTAACGCAAATTTCTTGATTCGGAAATATAATTGGTCGATATCGTTTTTAGACTATCGACAAAAAACATGCATTTGCATGGAAATCTCATCCCTAATCATTATAAATGGCTTTCTTAATATTTATCTATCACAACACCCCCCCCCCCCCTCCACAAACCCCTACCAGATATTTTTTAATTTTTTTACATTTTGTAGGGTATAGAAGATTCGGCACAGCCAAATTTATTACACTCACTTATTTTATAATCAACTATCATCAAGTTAATTTTTTTTATTTAAACTTCAAGATAAAACACAATTTTTAGATTTGAAATTCTTTCGGTTGTTTTAAACAGTAGGTGCTATTTTGACGTTTCTATTTTTTTTTTTAAATATTTTCAAAAGTCATTGTCTACAGATTTTTTTTTGAAGTGAGTGATTTTGATTTGAAATTGTCGGTCTGTCATGTAGGTTGTTTTTTTAAACTTAAATCCAACAGCAATAAAAACGAAACTCCTTAATCATTGAACAATTTATTGTTTATTTTTTTTTTGAAATTCTATTTAAATAAAATTTTTTTTTTGTTTATATCACATTTTTAGTTTCGTAAGCGTAAAGTGTATTTTTTTTATTTTCGTACAAAATTCTTAATAACTTGTCTGTAGAAACGTCTGGCTGACCATAGACCATATGGTCAAATAAGTTTCAGTTGATTTGTTTAAAATTGTATGTTATTTTAAAAGTTTTGAGCAAAAAAAAAAAAAAAAATGAAATTATAAACAAATAAAGTTGATTGACTTTTAAAATGACAGGTTTTTATAGTTCAAATATATAAGATTTATGTTATGAATGAAATTTTATATAAATTTGTTTTTAAGCCTGTTAAATTTAAAGTTTCTAAACAAACAGTAATGGAAACTGAGACAAATTTTCTATAGAATTTTCGGGGACATATTTCCCCCTTGGGAATTTTATGATTTTTGCACTGAGATATACAATTTTATCTTCACAAACACACAAAGAAAAAAAAAATTGCCAATAAACGACTTTCATGGTTTTTATGAACAAATTTATAAAAATTTATTAACTCTTTCATAATATGTACCTGATAGAGTCGAATATGTAATAATATTTTAGTTTGTGCACAAACGATTTGTCATTAGACTCGTTTGCTACTTTGTAGTAAATCGTTTCTGTTTTTGCTAAATAATCTTGACAATGGAATCTGACAAATTCCGAAACACGTGTCGATTAAGTCTTGCAAAAATGACCAACATAAATAAATTTAAAACAAAAAAAGTATTTTCTTGAAAATTATGCTATGAGAATATCATGGTTTTAATTAGTAAAGAAAATAATGACTTCGAGCCAGAATAAACATCCTCAAAATATAATACTTAAAAACTTTTTAATAGGATTTATGAATAAGTTATAATATCTGGAATTTAAAAAAATATTTAAAATTTTTTTGTAAATATTATGAAAAAGTTCAAAATTTAATGAAAAAATTCATAATTTTTTATGTATTTGTTCATAAATACTATAATTTTTGTTTATTGGCAAATATTTTTTTTTCTGCAAAATAGTTTAGTTTTTATAAATCTGTTTTATTCAATCAACTTCTACCTATGAGACTACTCTCATTCATTTTTACCTTCCAACATTTTTATACCCTCCACTCTAGTGATAGAGGGTATATGTAAGTTGTTATTCCGTTTGTAACTCATCGAATATCGGTATATATTCATGATCCCCGATCGATTTTAAGACATTCTAGCGATGTCCGTCTGTCTGTGGAAATGGTGATCACGGCCAAAATTTTACACGGAGATAACTGATAACTTTACTTATTTATTGGAAGTTCTCCCGAGAAGTTTGGTATTGCATTTGAGCGATATCGATTTAGCGGTTCAAAAGTTATGAACGAAAATGTAAGGATACCTCAAAAATTTTAGTACATTCAACATAACCTAAAAATACAAAATGCTTTAATTCGGCTGCTGGTTGACTTATGTGAACATAATTGAACACCAAATGGTATTTAAACAAGTACAAACATATTTTTTGACAAAAAAAGACAAAAATCGCAGATTTTTTTTACCAAAATATTTTTTTTACCAAAATTTTTTTTTTGCGGAAATTTTTTTTTTAAAGTAATTTCCTTTTAACTAAAGTTTTCGCAATAACCTTTTTGGAATTGTGGAGGGTATCCCTACATTCGGCAAGGCCGAATTTAACTTTTTTACTTGTTTTTTTTTTTTTCAAAACACCTCCCTTATCTCCACTTCTTGAGAGGGATCCATTGCAAATTACTATGGAAGCAAATTTTATAAATGTGTAATTTGAGTGGAAAACCACTTAGGGAGTGGAGATAGGGAGTAGGTTTGTTTTGAAAAATGTTGGATGGTAAAAATGAAGTGGGGGGGGGGGGGCAGTCTCAGTAATGAACCCTCAAGGAGGCGCCATTGGACCCTTATAACACCCTCCAACATATAAAAAAAAAAAATACAGGGTGTTTTTTTGGGGGCGGGATCATTAGGGGTCTATGGGGGATCCCTAAACCTACGCGGTAAATGTTTACAAATTCATTTATTACACTTTTTGAGCTTAAGTAATACAATTTTATCATTATTTAAATAAATTTTTAATATCCACGCCCACAAAAGGGGGCGGTAAAAAAAAAAACGATAGGCGCCCCAGTAGGCTAGTTGGTATCGTGCTAGCCTATGAGTCTGGGGGTCGTGGGTTCGATTCCCACCAGAGGCCTTGGTCTGTTTCGCTGCAACGAGACGAAGGTCATTGTTACCAGTTCTCGGTTAGGTAAAATTAGTATATGATTTGTAATTATATGTTAATTCTTAATAAAATAAAATAAAAATAAAATAAAAAAACGATTTTTTTTATTTCCTGTGTTCAAGTGCAGGACCTTGAACTTTTTATACCCTACACCACACTGTGGTACAGGGTATAATGAGTTTGTGCTGATGTTTGTAACTACCCGAAATATTGGTCCTAGACCCACCTTTAAGTATACCGATCGACTCAGAATCACTTTTTGAGTCGATTTAGCGATGTCCGTCCGTCCGTCCGTCCGTCTGTCCGTCCGTCTGTCTGTCTGTCCATGTAAACGGTGTAAACACGATACAGATCGCAATTTTTGATCAATTGACTGAAACTTAAGTCTCTCTTGGCCCAAGGACGAAGCCTATTGAAATTGGAAAAAATCGGTCCATATTTAGACCTAGCCTCCATACAAAGGTCCTCTTTAGTTTTGGCTCAAATGACTCTAATAACCGTATTATAAAAGGTATCGTTTTGAAATTTGGAAGGTAAACATGTTTTGTCTTCACAAATCATCATTCCGAATTTCAAAGAAATCGGACCAGTTCTTCTTGTAGCCCCCATACAAACCACCTTCCCGATTTTTGCATAAATGTCTCAAAAGTCATGAAAATAGAAAATGTTTAATTAAAATTTTGTTTGTGTATGTTAAACGCGTACTTAAATAACCTTATCAAACCTGATAATCATCGGACCAGTTTTGGACTCAGGCCCCTTGTGAAAATTTCGCCCGATATTCAGTTAAAGCGGTTTATTGTCAACAAATAGAAGCCTATTTCACTCAAATTTGATTTGTGAGTGTTTTTTACACTTATTAAAGATTTTACAACATATAGATCTAATCGGTCCATGAGATCCATTTTCCGGGAAACTCTGGTGTAGGGTATTATATGGTCGGTCTTGACCGACTATAACTTTCTTACTTGTTTTGACATCAAATTGTTTCATTTGCTTAACAAAAATAAAAAAAAAACCTTTAAAAATATGGCGTTTTTCAGAGGTTAGTTAAGTTCTTCAAGGCGGATCCTTTTTTCCCCTGGTCCGATTTTGTCCATTTACGAACTTAAAATGCCTAGGACAAAAAGACATATTCCTGCTAAACTTAACGAGTCTTGCTCTTTTATTTTGGACTGCATCGTATCTTATACAGACGGACGGACATACGGACATTCTAGAAACGTCTTAGAATCGGTCATAGATCAATAATATATATACTTTCTGGGGCCCTCGACCGATATATCGATGCGTTACAAACGGAATGACAAAGTGAATATACCCCCATACTGTCGGCTAGTTGGTAGCGTGCTAGCCTACACTCAAAAAGTTATGTCAATAACTGCTTGTAGTTTATTTAAAAAGTTTTACGTTTTGTCGTTTTTAAAAGAAAACCCATTTGTTTCATGTTCAATTTTTTCAAATGACTATTTCTGTTCTTTGTT
This sequence comes from Pegoplata infirma, assembly GCA_963921195.1. Lineage (NCBI taxonomy): Eukaryota > Metazoa > Arthropoda > Insecta > Diptera > Anthomyiidae > Pegoplata > Pegoplata infirma. The sequence continues at coordinate 98,183,037 of OY992537.1, read as the reverse complement.
TCAAAAATAACAACATTAAAAATAAAGACTTTCATTAGCATTCAATTTTTAAAGTCATTTATTTTTGTTCTGTAAATATAAGTGATTCTTCTTTAATTTTTAATGATTTGTGTACGTTATTTTTTTTTTAATTGTTGGCATTTTTTTAAAGAGAAATCATTAATTTTTACCTACTTGTGTGGGTTATTTTTTTTGTAAAAAAAAATTCAAAAAATTATTTATAGAAATATTTTATAGAAAAACTTAACCTGCCTAACACATATTCGTGCCAAATGTCGAGAGTCTTGCTCTTTTATTTCGGACTGCAATGCGAAAAAGAATACGGTTAAAAAATATTATTTTTGTCAATTTTTTTGCATAAGATTTAAGATTTAAATCACTTCTAAACATATAAACAAAATTTTAGTAAGAGTACTTGCCAAAAATTGGACTTCAATTTTGGCTTAAATGGAAAAAGGGCGAATATCCAAAAAAATGTATTGAAATTTTAATAAAAATGTGTTATTTTGTAGAAGATTTGGACCACATTTTCATGAATTACTAAATTTCTTTATACCTTCATTTGAACTTTCGACCTTTGATAAATAACACTAATTGTAAGTGCTATTTTGTTCTCATTCATGCTACAATTGATGACCTCATATTTGTTGCACAGTGTAATAAACATATCCATTGCAATTACAAATATTTGTTTTCAAAGCACAACTAGAAAAAATTTACTATTCCACTAAATCATGCGTTTATTGACTTTAATAAAGTTTAGAATTAATTAAAAAAAAATTTGTTTATTATTGTTGAACAATCATTGAAAATTTAATTATATTTTTCTTAATTGTTTTTGTTTCAAATTTTTTTTTTACTTTAATGTTTGCTTAACATTTTAAAATTATTGCAATAATGATGATTATTTATTTGAATAAAAATATATGTGAAATCATATTTCCTAAAAATTTAATTGCATATTCTGTTAACAAGATCTTACCAAAAGTAATGAAAATATATATTGCATTCAATATTATAATTTTTTTTTGCAGTTAAAGAATAAAAAAAAAAATAGTTTCACAAAAAATGTCATGTCGTGGCATGTGTAATAAATTCACCTTAAGTCATTGCATTTGTTAACCCACCCAAAGCCCAGACATCTTAAATCAAATTAATCACACGGTTTAAGTAATTGTTAGCGGTTCTTACGGAATTATTTTCATTTTTACTTTTTTTTTTTTTTGTACATTTTTTTACACATTTATTTTGCCGGCAACAAAGTATGTATGATCTAAAAGGGGAAGGAATGCCAAGTAAGATTAAAGTGGTTGAATGCATTTTTGAGTCAGTTGCAGCGAGATAGTTACAGCGATGGGAGAAGTCAAGATAGGAAGTATGCACAAAAAAATTGTTTTTCCAATGAACGATTTTCATAGTATTTACGAACAAATTCATACAATTTATTAGCTTTTTCATAATATTTAAAAACTTTTTCATAATATTTATAAACTTTTTCATATTATTTATGAATAAATCATAATATATGAAATTTAAGAACTATTTAACATTTTTCATAAATACTATGAAAAAGTTTATAAATACTATGAAAAAGTTAATAAATTGTATGAATTTGTTCATAAATACTATGAAAATCGTTCATTGGAATTTTTTTTTGTGTAAAGGTTTGTTTAGGAAAAATTTTATGGGTTAAAAATTAATGGGGGTCGGTCTTACATTGCTCCCTTCTAGGAGCGATTCCGAGTCCCCCTAAGAGCATTGCAATGTAAGACCAACCCCCATTAATTTTTACACATCAAATTTTTTTGAAAAAAAATTACTACCAATCTCGACTCCCTAAGTGCACTCCCATACAAAATGACGTTTTTATGAAATTTGCTTCAATCGCTCTGTCTCAAAGATGCCCTAGAGGAGACAAATGTAAGACCGACCCCTAATATTTTTTTAACTCCAATATTTTCTGAGAACACATCTTAAACCCTTAAGAAGGTCATCATATTTTTTTTTATTTTTATAAATGTTTTTTATTAAATCAGCTCATTTTGCTCCAAAAGTGCTTCTGAGGGGTCAAAAGCAAAACCGACTCCTTTTAATTTTTACCTCCCAACATTTTTCTGAACAAACCAACTCCCTATCACCATTCTCTAAGGGGAAATGGTGATAGGGATTAGAAGAAATTTGGTACCATCGCTTTGACTGTCTGAAAGATGCCCCTAGACAAGTCAATTTTGTGACCGACCCCCAATATTTTTTCAAACACAACTTTTTTTTGGTACTTTTTATCAAAAAGTACTTTTAATCAAAAATTGCTATTTAGTTACTTTATATCAATTATTTTTTGGAAATTTTTATTAAAGAGTATTATTTATATTTCTTAATTCTATTGTGGTACTTTTTTTGATAAAAAAAATACTATTTTTATACTTTTTTAAAAAAATACTATTTTGCTACTTTTTTTTATAAAAAAGTTTGTGGAACTTTTTATCAAAAGTATTATTTTTAACACAAAATTCTGTTTTGATACTTTTTTTTTAATAGTTCTATTTTGGTACATTTTATCAAAAAATACTATTTTGATACGTTTTATGAAAAAGTGCTATTTAGATACTTTTTATTAAGAAGTACTATTTTGATTCGTTTTATGAAAAAGTACATACACTGATACCCACTTTACACTATTATACTTTTCCATTATATAAGCGTAATATCACCATGAAGCGTAATATCACCAGAAATTGTTCACTTATTAGATACGACCAGGTTTTAATCAAAAAATAATACGAAAATCTTTTGGAAGTTGGTAAATTTTGATGTTTATAATCGAAAAGTGTGATAGTGTAAACTAGGTATAAGCATGTTTTTTTGGGCCTCTGCTAGCACATTGTCTACATCTGTGTTGCCACTTCATTTGTGATTACACAATTCATGTGTAATTTTCAGCTGCATGTGTAGCGTTTGTGTAATTTATGTATGCAAAATAATATTTTAACATTTTTGAAATGACAATTTATTAAAATTATGAAAATTTATTTAAATAAAAGTCTTATTTTTGGGCTTTTTAGCAAAAAGGACTATTTTAATACTTTTTATCAGAAAGTACTATTTAGGTACTTTTTTATCAAAAAGTACTAAGTATTTTGAAACTTTTTATCATAAAATATTATTTATATTTCTAAATTCTATTTTGGTACTTCTTATGTCAAAAAAACTATTAAGGTACTTTTTTCTATCAAAAAGTACTATTTTGAAACTTTTTAACAAAAAGTGTTATTTATATTTCTAAATTCTATTTTGGTACTTTTTTTTATCAAAAAATACTTTTTTTTACTTTTTATCAAAAAGTACTATTTTTATCAAAAAGGTTTTTTTTTTATTTTTGTGCTTTTTGTCAAAAAGTAATATTTTGGTACTTTTATTATTTTGATTCTTTTTATCAAAAAGTTCTATTTTGGTACTTTTTATCCAAAAGTAATATTTTCATACTTTTTATCAAAAATTACTATTTAGGTACTTTTTTTTATCAAAAAGTACTATTTTGGAACTTTTTATCATAAAATATTATTTATATTTCTAAATTCTATTTTGGTACTTTTTATGTCAAAAAATGTTATAAAAGTACTATTAAGGTACTTTTTTCTATCAAAAAGTAATATTTTGGAACATTTTTACAAAAGTATTATTTATATTTCTAAATTCTATTTTGGAACTTTTTTTATCAAAAAAATTTTTTTTTACTTTTTATCAAAAAGTACTATTTTGGTACTTTTTATCAAAAAGTACCATTTTGGTACTTTTTATCAAAAAGTACCATTTTGGTACTTTTTAACAACAAAGTACTATTTTGGAACTTTTTATCAAAAAGTTTTATTTTGTTTTATTTTATTTTGGTACTTTTTTTTAAAAAAGTTCTATTTTGGTACTTTTTTTTAAAAAACTTCTATTTTGGTACTTTTTTTTAAAAAAGTTATATTTTGGTACTTTTTTTTAAAAAAGTTCTATTTTGGTAATTTTTTTATCAAAAAATGCTATTTTGATACATTTTATTAAAAATCCATCCTGGTTTAAACTTTTAATAAAAAAAAAATATTATTTTGGTACTTTTTATACAACCTTTTTATACAAACTCGCATGTATGACTGTTTTTAATATTTGTTTGTTAGTTATTTGATTGTGATCTTACTACGATGGTACAATTTTCGTCTTCTAATTCCCACTGGGAGTAGATTCGAATATGTATTAATATTTTAGTTTGATCATTAACGATTTGTCATTAGAATCCGTCTGCTTCTTGTAGTATATGGTTTTTATTTATGCTAAATAATCTTGACAATGGAATTTGACAAATTTTGAAACACTTGTGAATTAAGTCTTGCAAAAAATGACCAACACAAATAAATTTAAAACAGAAAAATAATTTTCTTAAAAATTATTCTATGAGAATATCATAGTTTTAATTAGTAAAGAAAATAATGACCTCGAGCCAGAATAAACATTCTCAAAATATAAAAAGGATTATTTATATTTCTAAATTCTATTTTGATACATTTTTTAATCAAAAAATACTATGTTTTTACTTTTTTTCGAAATGTACTATTTTGGCACATTTTATCAAAAAGTACTATTTTGGTACTTTTTATCAAAAAGTACTTTTTTGGAACTTTTTAAGAAAAAGTATTTTTTTTTAACACAAAATTCTATTTTAGTAATTTTTTTTCAAAAGTTCAATTTTGGTACTTTTAATATAAAAAAAATACTATTTTGATACATTTTATGAAAAAGTACTACTTAGGTACTTTTTATTAAAAAAATCAATCCTGGCACATACTTTTTATAAAAAAAAATTATGTTGGTACTTTTTATAAACTACCAAAATTGTTCTATATAGCACTATCATATAAAAAGTACCAAAATAATGCTGTTTTATAAAAAGTACTAAAATAGTAGTTTTTAATAAAAAAAGTAGCAAAAGTTAATAAGAAGTAACAAAGTAGTAGTTTTTACCTACATGATACTTACATTTTTACATAAAGTACCAATGCAGTACTTTTTTTTGTAAAAAGTATCAAACATGTACATTTTTATTTAAAGTACTTTCCTTAAAAAAGTGCCAAAAAAGACTTTTTAAGTACCAAAAAAAAGTACTAAATTGATAATTTTTTAAAAGTGTTAAATTTTATGAAAAAAAAAATACCTTTTTGGTGCATTTGGTTTCTTGGACCATATTTTATTGGGAGTTATTTCATAATGCCGTTTTTTGCGCTAATCTTAAACTGTTGAAACTTCATAAAGTTTGAAGTGTATCACCAGACATACTTCCCTTGCTAGTGTTGTTTATTGCAGTAGTAGTAAATTCGTAGTGCGAATAAGTAAAATACACAAACAAAAATACGTACGAAATAAAAAGGGACAAATACCCATTATTTATACTCAAAAGTCAAATAGTATACAGAACATTTTCTGAATTCATTTCATTTTAAATGTGTATAATTGCCAACAGTTTTCATTTTTAGTTTTCGTATTTTGTAGCAGAGTTTCTCATAAATAATGGACTTAAATACAAAATAATTAACAGAGTTTTTTTCTTATAAATTAAGAAGTTTTTTTTTGTAAATAAAAACTTGTCAAAATTAAATAATTGTAATAAAAAGAGAATTTTTAATTTTCATGGAATTGTAAAATGTTATTAATATGAAAAAAAAAATCCAGTTTGAAATAAAAATTTAAACTTAACGGACTTTTTCAGCACTTAAAACATCCTACTAATGGTTGGCAACACTAAGAAAAACACAACTCTGTAAAAAGTTAAATTTTTTGAAGTTTGGATAAATTTTTACATCTGGGAAATGTAAATCGATTAATTTTTATATTCTTCTTATTCAACGTTTTATTTAAATAGCTAATTTTAATCTTAGACACATTTAGTGTGATAATCGAAAAGCGCTGATGATAAAGGGTGGCAACTTCCGAAAGCTGTCAACATCTACGCTTAGCCTGTGTTCGCTCATTTTGTCAGGTTTCTCAGAAATAATTATAATGGACTAAAACCGAACAAACTTTAACTTCAGTTGTAAATTTTTTCTGGGAAATTGAGAGAAAGTAAAACAAAAGAAATTGGAAAAAATATTTTTAAAAAATTTAGGTAAATTTTAAAAAATTCAGGTAAATTTAAAAAAAAATTTACGACTACAAAACATTCAGAAAAATCCGAAAAATAAATAAAATTTAAAAATTAAACAAGTGAGAGTGTTAAATTCGGCTGTCGACGATCTTTTATACTCTCCACAATATAAAAAAATATAATTTTTTCACCAGCAAAAAAATTTTTTTTTTAAACAGATTTTTTGGTATAAAGATTTTTTCCTTTTAAGTAAACTTTTGCCTATTATTAAATCACCATGAATTTAAACTAATTCCATTACACTTTTTCTCATCCCATATGTATTAAAAAGGGGAACCATAAAACTATCGCCTAAATTGGCGACATATTGTTGTCGCCATTAAGATGCTTCAATTGTGTCGCCAGGCTACAAGAAACAAAACAGATACAAAAATAACATAAAGTTTTTTTTAATATTTACTAGCATACACACAAACAAAAGGACAATGCTCGTTTTATACACACATAAGGAACAAAAAAAAAACTATAAATATATTTTACAAAAACATAACATACACGTACTCTGGCACACATACTAATGGACACATCCATTCTTACAAACATACATAAATATGTATAGTGAAAGTAATTTAGTGCGTATTTTATGGCAGTACCGTACACTAAGAAAAAAAAATTCTCAAATCAAGTGAAAACAATCTCATATTACAAACAAAACGATGTTGAATTTTTCTCAATTTGAAAATATTTTTAGACACTTTTAATATGACTACAGCTTTTCCAATTGAAATACAGAAAATGTCAAATGTAATTCAGAAATCTTAATTGAAATTCAGAAAAGCTCAATTTAAATTCCGGAAAATTCAAATGACATTCACAAAATCCTAATTGAAATTCAGAAAAGCCCAAATGAAATTTAGAAAAGCCCAATTGAAATCTAGAAAATCCCAATTGAAATTTAGAAAGTACCAATTTAAATTCAGGAAAGCCAAATCGCAATTCAGAAAAGCCCAATTGAAATTCAGAAATTACAATAGAAATTCAGTAAAGCCCAATTTAAATTCAGAAAATCCCAATTGAAACTCAGAAATCGTAGTTGAAATTCAGAAAAGCAGAACTGAAATTTTCTATTGAGTTCCGAAAAGCACAACTGAAATTCAGAAAAGCACATTTTAAATTCAGAAAAGACCAAGTGCTGACGAAGGAATGGTGGCTTCTTCCGAAAGCTCTTGACATCTCCACTAAGCCTTTGTTGCCAATTAATTTTTTCAGATTTTCTCATTGTACAACAAAAATAACTATTTCTCAGAAATCATTAATATGGACTCAAACCGGAATAAATAAAAAACTTCAGTTATAAAATATAAAGTCCAACAATATATAAAACAGAATTAAAAAAAAGACCAATTAAAATTTAGAAATCCTAATTGAAATTTAATTGGGAAATGATACCTATCATATCATTCATCCCAAATTTTAAGGAAACGTTTTTATCTGGCTAGGTCTAATCATGGACTGATTTTTTTTTTTTTCAATTTTTGAGTCAAGTGAAGCTTAAATTTCAAATTTCAGACAAACGGATTAAAAACTGCGACATCTATAACACGTATAACGTTAAAGTTTATCGTTTTTAAAATTGTTAACAGCTCATTTTAAAAATGTTTATAATCAAAATGATAACTTTTTGCATGGCAGCATCACGAAATGAAAATTATTTCTTGCTAACTAAATTAAAAAAATAAAACCAACATCAAAATGTTAAATTTTATAAAATTTAACTTCATTTTTATAATTTTTTGAAATAATTTGAGGTTTTTGAAAACGAACCGCCGAAATTTTCAAAAGAAAGTACCATGAAGTAAAAGATGGAATAGCCTACCAATATTTTGTCGAGGTCACAAACCTCTAATTTTAAATCAAAAATTTTACATTTTAAGATTTGATTGAGATTGAGATTTTCTAAATGCTGCCGTCACGAGAAATTATCTAACAGTATTTTTTAAGCCATTGCAATGGCATTGGCTCGTAAACTACTACCGCAACTCGAGACCCCTGGCTCCAAGGGTTTCGAACCCAATGGGGTCTAGACCAGTGTTGTCACTTTAAGTGTAATTACACATACCACGTTAAATGTTTCTATGTTTCTTGATATTTTCAAAAAAAAAAAACAAAACATTTTTTTACATATTTACGGAAAATTATTTCAGCGAAAATCATATTTTTTGTTCTTTTTGGTACTTTTGATCAAAAAAGTACTATTTTGGTACTTTTGATGAAAAAGTACTATTTTGGTATTTTTTTATTAAAAGTACCAAAATAGTATTTTAAATTAAAAAATACTATTTTGGTACTTGTAATAAAAAAGTAGTTTTTTGTACTTTTAATAAACAATTACTATTTTATTAAAAAGTACTTTTTTATTAAAAGTAACAAAAAAAAATCTTTTAAATAAATTTACTGTTTGATCACGTTTTATCAAAAAGTACAAATTTGGACTTGTTATCAAAAATTACTTTTATGGTTATTTTTATCAAAAAGAACTATTTTGGTACCTTTTATAAAAAAAGTGAAAAAACAAAAAAAAAATTTTTTAAAAAAATGTACTAAAAAGAATCAAAATTTATTTATCAACAAAAAAAAAAACACTAAAATCTTCTTTTAAGTACCTTTCTGGTACTTTTTTTGTAAAAAAAAAAAAATACCAAAAAGTTATATTTTTTTAAATAAAAGTTCTTTTTTAAAAAGTACCAAAATAGTCCGCTTTTATGAAAGGTAATATTTTATTTGAAGTGCTAAAAAATTTAGTACTTTTCATAAAAATTATCAGAATAGTACTTTTCCATAAAAACTACCAAAATCCTCCTGTTTAATTTTTAGTAAATTTTATAGAATGTACCAAAATAGTACTTTTTTATTAAAAGTACTTTTTTTAAAGTACTTTTTTTAAAAAGTGCCAAATTAGTACGTTTTCATTAAATGTTCTTTTAACTATTTATTTTATAAATATAACTAAAGAGTATTTAAAAAATTATTTTTTTTTTGTACTTTTCATAAAAAAGTAATATTTTTGTACTTAAAAAAAAATGTTTTGGATAATTTTTAACAAGTATTTAATACTTTTTATTAAAAAATCGTAGTACATACTTTGTTGTCCAAAAGAACTATTTGGGTACTTTTTTATCAAAAATTTTAATTATGGTTCTTTTATCAAATAGTACTATTTTGGTACTTTTTATAAAAATTTACTAATAAACAAAATTGTTTATATTTAACAATATGGACAAAAAGAATAAAATTTTATTTTTTTTGGAAACATAAAAATACAAAAATGTATTTTTAAAGTACTAAACTCCCAAAAAAGTACTTTTTATCAAAATTATTAATCTAAAAAATAATAACTACCAAAAATGTTTTTTAAATAAAAAGTACCAAAATAGTCCGGTTTTATGAAAAGTATTTTTTTTAAGATTATCAAAATAGTACAAGTATTTGGTACTTTTTATTAAAAGATCGTAGTACATACATTTTTGCCCAAAAGTATTATTTTAGGACTTTTAATCAAAAAGTACAATTTTGTTACTTTTTATCAAAAACTACAATTATGGTTCCTTTTATCAAAAACAACAATTTTAATACTTTTTTTAAAAATATACTAAAAAAACAAAATAGTTTTTATTTAACAAAATGGACTAAAAAGAATCAAAAGTTTATTCTTTAGAAACAAAAAATTACAGAAATGTACTTTTTAAGTACTTTTTATTTTATCAAAAATTACTAAACCAAAAAATTCTAAACTACCAAAAAATTACTACTTTTATAAAAAATACTAAAAATGTACTATTTTTAAAAAAAAAAAGTTATTTTTATAAAAGTACCAAAATAGTCCGGTTTTATGAAAAGTATTTCTTTAAAATAAAAAAGATTATCAAAATAGTACTTTTTCATAAAAACTACCAAAATTCTACTGTTTTATTTTGAGTAAATTTTATAGAATGTACCAAAATTGTACTTTTTTATTGAAAGTTTTTTTTTTTTATAAAAAGTGCCATATAAGTGCGTTTTTATAAAAAGTACTTTTTAACCAACATAGTACTATTTTATAAATAGTGCCAAAGAGTATATAAAAAAGAATTAGTTTGTACTTTTCATAAAAAAGTACTATTTTTGTACTTTAAATAAAAATAAATATTTTGGATAATTTTTAACAAGTATTTGGTACTTTTTATTAAAAAACCGTGGTATATACTTTTTTGTCCAAAAGTATTGTGTTTATATTTTTAATGGAAATTATTTTTTTGGTACTTTTGTGTATTAAAAAAATATTTTTTTGTGATAAACTTTTTTTATTTTAAGTAGTTTTTATAGAATGTACCAAAAAAGTACTTTTTATAAAAAGTGCCAAATTAGTACGGTTTTATAAAAAGTACATTTCAACCAAAATAGTACTATTTTATAAATAGTAACAAAGAACAGTTTTTTTTTACTTTTTGTTAAAAAGTACTTTTTTGTACTTAAAAAAAAATATTATTTTGGATATTTTTTAAAAATTATTTGGTACTTTTTATTAATTAAATCGTGGTACGTATATTTTTTTGTCAAAAAGTATAATTTTGGGACTTTTTTTTAGAAATTACTTTTTTGGTACTTTTTGAAATCCTTCTGTTTATTAAGTAATTTTTATAGAATGTACCAAAATAGTACATTTTTTAGTACGTTTTTATAAAAAGTACTTTTTAACCAAAGTGGTACTATTTTGTAAGTAGTAGCAAAGAGTATGTAATAAAAATTGTTTTTGTACTTTTTATAAAAAAGTACTATTTTTGTACTTTTAAAAAAATAATTATTTTCGACGATTTTTAAGAAATATTTGGTATTTTTGTTATAAAATCGTAGTACGTACTTTTTTGCCCAAACGTGTTATTTTGGAACTTTTAATGGAAAATAATTTTTGGTACTTTTTGACATGCTTCTGTTTATTAAAAAAATATTTTTTATATACGTTATACGTTTTCATAAAAAGTACTTTTTAACCAAAGTAGTACTATTTTATAAGTAGTACCAAAGAGTATGTAAAATAGGATTTTTTTTGTACTTTTTATAAAAAAGTACTGTTTTTGTATTTTTTAAAAAAAATATTATGAATAATTTTTAACAAGTATTTGGTACTTTTTATTAAAAAATCGTAGTACATTTTTGTCCAAAGTATTATTTTTGGACTTTTAATGGAAAATAATTTGTTGGTACTTTTTGACATGCTTCTGTTTTTAAAACAAAAAAAAAAATTTAATAAACTTTTATTTTGAGTAGTTTTTGTAGAATGTACCAAACTAGTACTTTTTTTTATTAAAACTATCAAATTAGAACGTAATTAGAACGTTATTTTTTTTTAAACATTTTATAAAAAAGTACTTTTTTGTACTTAAAAACAAAAAAATACTATTTTGGATCTTTTTTAAAAAGTATTTGGTACTTTTTATTCAAAAATTCAAATCATTGAACTTTTGTACTTTCTTGTCGAAAAGTATTATTTTGGGACTTTTCCTTATTTGTGGTAAGTACTTTTTGAACTGCTTTTGTTTATTCAAAAAATATACTTATTTGTGGTAAGTACTTTTTGAAATGCTTTTGTTTATTCAAAAAATATTGTGTTTTTTTTTTTTTTTATTTTTTAATAAATTATTCTATTTTGGCTCTATTTATCAAAAAAAAGTACGTAGGTACTTTTTATCAAAAAGTACTATTTTGATACTTTTTACTAATTCTAAGATTGATGACACAAAATTGTTTAATAAAAAAAAAATTTCGTTTCGAATGACTTTTCTGATGACTCAGAAAAATCCTCATTAATTCGAAAGAAACCGCTATGGCTGGTATATTAAATTTTTCTTTCCGTAGGTAACACCTTGAGATAAATTATTTTTGTCATTCTGTAAGTGACACTTTAAGGTATATATTCTTGAGCCATAATCGACTTTAAGTCGCTCGATTTGACAATGTCTGTCCTTCCATCTGTATGTCTGTTAAAACGTCGATAAAAAAATTTGTAATGAAAAAAGTGACAAAGGGTACTTAAAATTCGTCATAACCGAATCTTGCTGTTGCTGTTAGATTATGTTTTGTTGTTCTATTATTTTGTTGTATGTTGCGATGAGGCTGTTTTACTATGCCTGCCTGACAGACGTCGGGTCTGGCCAATCAACCAACCAACCAGCCTGCCATTTGGCTTCAATATTTGTACTTAATTTTCCAACATTTAGTTGGCGGAAAATCTTTTTGCAAAACTTTATACACACGTATATAAAAATGCGTTTTCCTAGTTTTTGTTGTTGTTTCAAATGTAAATTTATTGTGTTAATTTATTATGTGACACAAGAATTATTGCTGTCTTGTGTATTTTTAATTATAGAGAGTTTTTTGAAAAAATAAAAAGTAAGATTCTAAAAAAGTTAACATGGGGAAACAACTAGGAAAGTATTTCAAAGAAAAATATTTGTAATTTAAATGGATTTCTAATAAAATTTTTAATTTAAATAGATAGTAGGGTATGTAGACCGGCATTGCTGCTCCAAAAAATGGTTGCTTTCAAATTTTTTTTTTAATTTTTTTAACATTTTGAAGGTAATAAAAGATTTAGGCACAATCGAATTTAACATTCGCATTGGTTTTAGTAATGACAGTTATTTGAATAAGTTCGAAACGGAAGAAAATATTTTATACCGAAGTGTAGGGTATTTAAAAAACTTTAGATGTTTGTATATGGGGTATTCCATGTCGAATCGGACACTTTGAAAAAAAAAAATTTTTAGATTTTCTTAATTTGTTTACAGTTTTTAGTACCCTTCGAAAACTTCTTCGTGGTAAACTTTCAGATTTTTTTTGATGACCCGTTCAAAAGATATCGAATTTTTAAAAATTGGTAGTTTATTCCTTTACTCAAACTTCTTTTCCTCATAACTTCTTCAATAATAGTCCAAATTTAAAAAAAAATTTTTTCAAAATTTTTGTTTTTTTACGTACTTTTTAAAAAAAACCCCAAAAAATTCTTAAAAGCGCTCTAGTATGCGATTTTTAAGTTTAAAAATTTAAATCTCATTTTTGAAAATGTTTGTACTCTTAGATTTTTTTGAAATTTTTTTGTGTAAAACTTCTATTGATTCTACAAATTTTTTGCCCAGGAGGATCGTGGGATAACGATTATTACTATTTTTTTAAATTTTTTGAAAAAAATTTATAGTAATTTTCCAATCTTAAATCATTTCTACTGCTGCAATGGTGCGTCATAGACGGGTCATTTATAAGACCGACCGTCTTAACATTTCTTTGGAACAAACTAATACCCTATCTTCAATTTGTAAGTGGGCTCCCACACAAAACGCCATTTTTTTAAATTTTCTCCAACCGCTCTAACTGCCCTAAAAGTGCCCTTAGAGCTACAAAATGTATGACCTACAATATTTTTTTAGTCCAAACATTTTTTCTGAACACACCTACTCTCTATCTCTAATTGTTAAGGCGGTCCCCATACAATTTTTTTTATTTTTTGTGTAAATTTGTTTTATTTAAACAGCTTCTACCGGTCCAATGGGACGCACCATTGGAGAGGGGTCATTAGTGAGACCGACCCCCATTTATTTTTACCCTCCAACATTTTTGTAAAACATACCACAGCCCTATCTCCACTCCCTAAGTAGGCTCCCATACAAAATTACATTTTTATAAAATTTGCTCCAACTGTTATTTGTATGGGAGCCTACTTAGGGAGTAGAGATAGGGCGTAGGGATGTTTTAACAAAATTTTGCAGGGTAAAAATAAATGGGGGTCGGTCTGACTAATGACCCCTCTCGGACGCACCATTGGCCCGGTAGAAGCTGATTAAATAAAACAAATTTACAAAAAATAAAAAAAATTGTATGGGGACCGCCTTAACAATTAGAGATAGAGGGTAGGTGTGTTCAGAGAAAATGTTTGGACTAAAAAAATATTGTAGGTCGGTCATATATTTTGTTGCTCTAAGGGCATTATTAGGGCAGTTAGAGCGGTTGGAGCAAATTTTAAAAAAATGTCATTTTGTGTGGGAGCTCCCTTAGAAATTGGAGATAGGGTATTAGTTTGTTCGAAAGAAATGTTAAGACGTAAAAATTAATGGAGGTCGGTCTTATAAAAGACGCCTCTAAGACGCACCATTTGAGCAGTAGAAATAATTTTAAGATTGGAAAATTACAAAAAAAAATTTAAAAAAATAGTAATAATTGTTATCCCACGATCCTTCTGGGCAAAATATTTGTAGAATCGATAGAAGTTTTACACAAAAAAATTAAAGAAAAAATCGAAGAGTACAAACATTTTCAAAAATGATATTTAAATTTCAAAACTTAAAAATCGCATACTAGAGCGCTTTTAAGAATTTTTTAGGGATTTTTTTTTAAAAAGTACGTAAAAAAATAAAAATTAAACAAAAAAAAAATGTAAATTTGGACCATTATTGAAGAAGTTATGAGTAAAACAAGTTTGAGTAAATTAACAAACTACCAATTTTTCAAAATTCGATATCTTTTGAACGGGTCATCAAAAAAATCTGAAAATTTACCAAGAAGGAGTTTTCGAAAGGTACTAAAAATTTTAAACAAATTGGGAAAATCCAAAAAAAAAAAAAATTTCAAAGTGTCCGATTTGACATGGAATGCCCCATATATACCCGGGTAAAAAAGTGTTTTATGTAATTATATATAATTTGTTAAAATTATATATACAGATTAAATTTTTCTAAAAATTTTATAAAATTAGATAAGATTTATATAATTTTATAAAATTATATCCAGAATTCGGTCGACAAAATGATATAAAATTATATCTTATTTAATAAAATTTGTATCACATTATATATATTTTGATCTTATTTTATAAAATTATTACCACTAAATCCTGGATATAATTATATATAATTTTTATCAAATTATACAAATATAGTTTTATCTAATTTTATAAAAATTTTTGAAAAATTTTATCTGTATACAACTTTATATAATTATATATAGTGTTATATAATTTTTTATATAATTTTTTATATAATTTTATATAATTTTATCAAACTATATATAATTACATATACAATTTTTTACTCGGGTATGTAAACTTCATTTTCCATTAAAACTTCTTAAAAAGAAAGTGAAATGCGAAAAGCAAAATTGTTGTGTCTGACAATATACCAAAAAATTTTGAAGCACGCAAAAAAAACTTAAAGAAACCCGAGTAAAAATAAACATATATAACAATATATAACTTGATACAAACATAATAAATCATATATGATTATATATCCCGTGAGGTATTTTCTATTTTTTTTTTAAATGCAGTCATATGTTGTAATATATAATTTAATCATGATTCGGATTAAAAGGTATACGGTTGATATAAATATATGAAATAATATTAGGGCCAATACAAAATTTGTTTTTCAGTATAATTTAATATAAAATTATATATAGCTTATTCTGTTCCATATATAAATGTTCCAATTAAATGTTTCCAATTAACCAAAAATGTTCTAAGTTTTTTAAGCAAAGTATAAGAAACTTTTAAAATGTTCCTAAACATTTCCTTGTTAGGGTTATGTATATCACCTATCTGGTTCGAAGCGTACCCAAACATTTTTTTTTTAGAAAATTATATGTTTGGTGAATGTATCGTTGACCTGTGGTGTAACTCACCCAAACCAAAACACACCAAGATTTTTTTATGTTTTTATGCAATTAGATCTAATTGGATCCAATGAAATATGGCAATGTCTGGTCAAAACTCGGATGAAATCGAATCATATTTTATACAAGTTGATCTTTTATAATGCAAAAACATCCACCATTATTCGGATTAAATTGCGTATAAATATATATTATGTTATATATCATTATGTATTGCATCATATAAAAATTTTTACTCGGGAAACTAACAAGAAAATTCGCATTTTCTGTTTTTTTTTTTTCATTCAAAAAAATATAATGAAAATTAATGGATGCCTGCCTCGCAACATAAATCTTGTTAAAGTGCAGGCATTACACATTGAAAATGAGAAAAAAAAAAAAAGAAAAACCTACAAAATATCAAATGCAGTCATTAGTAATATAAACTTTGTTGAGAAGGTAGCTACACTGAAAATAAAAACTTAGTATATTTACAAAAAAAAAAAACTCTTATTTAACATCAAAAAATGCCCATCCAGTCAGAAACAAATTTTGCGAATTTCGTTGAAATAAAAACTAAGGAGTTTTTTTACAATACTTAAATTTTAAGGCTATAAAAATTTTTAAATTTAAAGAAAATTTTCTTAAATTTAACACTTTTAACGATAATGATGACTATGGTGATGATCATTATGTTCACTTTTCACATGTTAGAATTTGTTTATAATTTGCCATGTTTCTGCCTTGTTGATTTGAATTGTATTTGAAAATATGAATGTTGGAATTAGGGACACAACTTATTTACTTAAATCAAGTGACAATTTTGTAAACAAAAAAAAAATTGGACCAGGAAAAAAAGCTACCCCTTGAAAAAATAAACCAACCTCCGAAAAATATCAGTTTTTAAATATGTTGAATTGTATTATTTTTAGGAAATAAATTTTATGTCAGAAGAAGTTCATAGCAATGCGCTTTCGACACAGGGGCTTTGTAAGTCGAAAATGTGAAGGTGCTAGATCTTAAAAAATGAGTTCTACAGCTAAAAAATTGGGTGCTAGATTTTTTTTACAGTTCGCGTACACTATGATTTCAAAAATTTTGGATTTTCACTGCTCCTATACCCTGCATTAGTTAAACGACCTTAAAGAAATCGGTCAAATGTTTCGGTTTCAAATGTTCTGTCTTTCACAACTTTACAAAATTTCCATATTACATGAAATCAAGTTTAGTGTTTTGTTGATCACGTTTTCATTCGAAGTTGAAATCGAATAATTAAAATTTAAAAAATTATAAGGAAAAAAGTGCATTCGTTTTACTTTCACCAAATTTTATTTATGTGAAACAAAACGTAAAAGAAATTCGGATGTGAAATCTAGAACACAAGAACAGCGGCCTAAATTTTAAAAAAATTACTTTCAAATTTTTTGAATAGAAAAAGACTTCGATTTTGAGACACTTTCTATAGAAAAAGTCTTAGATTTTGAGACATGTTTTTTTTTAGCAAAAAATCGAAAAAGTTTTAAAATCCGAGACTTTTTTTCAATAGAAAATCTCAGATTCTGATACATTTTTTCTATAGAAAATGTCTCAGATTCTAAGAAATGTTCTCTATAGAAAAAGCTTTAGATTTTGGAGCATATGGAAAAAGTCTCAGATCTCTATAGAAAAAATCTCAGATTCTGAGAAATTCTTTCTGTAAAAAAAGTCTCATATTTTGAGACATTTTTTTATTGGAAAAGGTCTCAGCTTCTGAGACACTTTTTCTAAAGAAAAATCTCAGATTATAGAACATTTGTTTTATAGAAAAAAATTTCAGACTCTGAGATATTTTTTCTATAGAAAAAGTCTTAGATTTTGAGTCATTTTTCCTTGTAAGACATTTTTAATGGAACAAAAATTTAGAATCTGAGTGAATTCAGTTTCCTACTATAAATTGGGTAAATTTACACAAATTGCGTATTTTTATTTAACATGATTGGAAATTTCCCCAATTTATAGTAGTATTTTATTGGAGTTTGTTGAAATTTACCCAACTTATAGTAAGAAACTGGTCTCATTTTTTAGAGTGCATATTTAAGAAATAGTTTCAAATTTTGAGAAAAAAATTCAGATTCTGAATGTTTTTAATGAAAAAATATCTCAGAATCTTTGACTTTTCCACAGAAAACAAGTGAGAGTGTTAAATTCGGATGTGCCGAATCTTTTATACCCTCCAAAATGTAAAAAAAATCAGGGGCATTATTTGGGGGTGGGGGGGTGATGGGGTCAGTGGGGGACGTTTATGGCACCTTCCCATCGCGATTAATATACCAAATGTTTCATTTATTTAACAAAAATACAAAAAAAAAACATGTAAAAAAGTGTATTTTTTCAGAGGTTGGTTCAGTTCTTCAAGGGGGAACTTTTTTCCCCAGGCCCGATTTTGCCCATTCACGAACTTAACCTGCCTATGAACATGAGACATATTTGTGTTATCTACAGACAGACAGACGGACGGACAGACGGACATTCATAGAATGTCTTAGAATCGATCATGGATCAATAATATATATACTTTATGGGGTCCCCGACCGATATTTCGATGCGTTACAAACGGAATGACAAAGTGAGTATACCCCGATACTGTGGTTAGAGGGTATAAAAAGGTGCCATAATCTGAGATTTAAAAAAAAAGTATTGTGATGAAAAATAAAATACTTAAACAAGTAAGTTCAATAATTCAGAAATCACTTACGCGGGTGCTAGATCTAGCACCCAAAGTGCTGACATGACAAGCCTGCCCAGGGCTAAAATCGGTACAGGGAATAATAAATGAACTTGTTGACATTTTATCGTGAGGGAATTATTTTATCCCTAACATTTCCCTCCGCCACCGTTCACAAACCTACCTGATTTTTTCTATTTTTTTAACATATTGGAGGGTATAAAAACTTCATCTCAACCTTTTAAAATTTTCTAAATTTTTCAAAAAAATCCAAAGCTTTAATCACCGGGCGCCTCGGTATAATATTTTCAGATTGACCTCACAATAGTCAGTTATTTAAATTCATTTAATACGTTCAATTCATTCAAATTGTTCAATTCAATTCATTGAATTCATTCAAATCATTTAATTCATTCAATATATTTTATTCATATAATTAATTTAATTGATTCAATTTCTTCCATTCATTCAATTTATTCAATTTAATTCAATCAATTCGTTCAATTCATTCAATTCATTCAATTCATCCAATTCATTCAATTCATTTAATTCATTCAACCCTAGAAAAAATATTATGCAAATTTTACTAAATAGATCTAATTTGATCCGTAAAATGGTTGTATCAAATAATATCTAATTGTATTACTTTAGATCAAAAAATATAAAAATTGATACAATTTGATCCTGAATTTGGTCAAATCTAATTAGATCAAATTGATCTTATAATATTTATTTTTATATAATTTGATGAGCAAAACCAAAATACGAATCTAATCATATATGGAGCAATATCTAACCATATAAAGTGGATCAACCGTATCAAAGTGATAGATAAAATTTTATATAAATTTATACGGAAGCATATTAACTCATATAAGATTGTATCAAATTATATATGATTAGATCAGAAAATTTTTACTCGGGAATTCATTCAATTCAATTAATTCATTCAATTCATTCAATTCATTAAAATTTTTTAAATCATTCAATGCATTTAGTACATTTAATTCATTCCATTCATTCAATTCATTCAATTCATTCAATTCACTCAATTCATTCAATTCATTCAATTCATTCAATTCATTCAATTCATTCAATTCATTCAATTCATTCAATTCATTCAATTCATTCAATTCATTCAATTCATTCAATTCATTCAATTCATTCAATTCATTCAATTCATTCAATTCATTCAATTCATTCAATTCATTCAATTCATTCAATTCATTCAATTCATTCAATTCATTCAATTCATTCAATTCATTCAATTCATTCAATTCATTCAATTCATTCAATTCATTCAATTCATTCAATTCATTCAATTCATTCAATTCATTCAATTCATTCAATTCATTCAATTCATTCAATTCATTCAATTCATTCAATTCATTCAATTCATTCAATTCATTCAATTCATTCAATTCATTCAATTCATTCAATTCATTCAATTCATTCAATTCATTTTAATTCATTCAATTCATTTAATTCATTCAATTCATTCAATTCATTCAATTCATTTAATTCATTCAATTCATTCAATTCATTCGATGCATTCAATTCATTCAATTTATTCAATTTATTTAATTTATTCAATTCATTGAATTCATTCAATTCAATTAGTTTATTCAATCCATTCAGTTCATTCAATTCATCCAATTCATTCAATTCATTCAGTTCATTCAATTCATTCGATTCATTCAAATTATTCAATTTATACAATATATTCACACCGTTCAATTTATTTAATTCATTCAATTCATTAATTCATTCAATTCGTTCAATTCATTCAATTACTGTCCGACCGAACAGTTCGGCCAAAAAACGATGTGGCCAAAAATTAATATTTGCAAGCATTTTTAACAGCTTTTTCAGATGGCAGTTTGTTTGTTTAGGCGATAGAAGACTATTCTGACTTTCAAACTAAATGGCGAGGACGAAGTTAAGCACCAATTTAGATGTTCGAACTTCGAAATTGTGGCTTAGCTTTGTATTCGTTCTTAAATTTTACACTCAGAATCGTCTTCCATCGCCTCAACAATTCTACCCCATATAAAAAAAGTTGTTAAAATTACTTCTAAATACCATATTTTTGATTAAATTACATTTTTTAGCCGAACTGTTCAGTCGGACACTACATTCAATCCATTCAATTCTTTTAATTTATTCAATTCATTCAATTCATTAAATTCATTCAATTCATTCAATTCATTCAATTCATTCAATTCATTCAATTCATTCAATTCATTCAATTCATTCAATTCATTCAATTCATTCAATTCATTCAATTCATTCAATTCATTCAATTTATTTAATTCATTCAATTCATTCAATTCATTCATTTTATTCAATTCATTCAATTCATTCAATTCATTCAATTCATTCAATTCATTCAATTCATTCAATTCATTCAATTCATTCGATTCATTAAATTTATTCAATTCATTCAATTCATTTAATTCAATTAAACTCATTCAATTCATTCAACTAATTCAACACTTTTTGTAAACAAAGAAAACATGTTATTGTTCATTTACTTTAGTACACCTAAGTGTGAAGTAATCAGATATTAAAAAAAATTTTAAATTTTTCTTTGTTTACAAAAAAATTGTGGTCAAAAGAATTAGATGTCAAAAAATGTGTATTTCTTCTACTGTATATAAAAAATTTCATTGTTTGCTTGGATTGTTGGAAAAATTATTTGAGTATTGAATGAAAACTACAAAAAAAAAAAAATCCAATGAACGACTTTCATAGTATTTATGAAGAAATTTATACAATTTATTAACTTTTTCATAATACTTATAAACTTTTTCATAGTATTTGTGAATAAATCATAATATGTGAAATTTAACATTTTTCATAAGTACTATGAAAAAGTTTATAAGTATTATGAAAAAGTTAATAAATTTTATGAATTTGTTCATAAATACTATGAAAATCGTTCATTGGAAAACATTTTTTTGTGTGTATTGGACCCTTTTTTAAATTTCTGATGTTTGAACTTGGAAAAAATCGACTTATAAATATTTTTAAAAACTGTTCTAAAAAATGTCTATAAATAATTTAATTTTCCAGATCGGCCCTCGTACAACATTTATTATTTATTCAATCTGGACGCTATCAAGCTTTAATTAAAGCTTTATAAATTACCTACCTAAGGGTTTATTTATTTTGAATATTTTTTTTATTGTTGAATAATGTTATACCCCTAATACTGATTCATTCACTATACATTAACATCCATCTCTAAGCGTTTCTATTAAATTTTAGTTTTTTTCTTTTGTGCCACTAAAAACTCATCAATTTTCATTATATTTTTATTGTGATTTTTTCTTTTTTGTGCAAAAAAAAAAAAACTCAAAATTTATTATTTTTAGCCGACTTTAAAAGTGCATTGATTTAATTTATTCAATATTTTTCTTTAAATTCAATTTTCAAATTCTTTTTCAAAATGCATACAAATTTTAAAATTTTTTTTTTTGCTATTTTTGCTTATGAGGTTATTAGTTTTTTTGTATTAAAATGCATTGTGAAATTTTTTTAATGATTTTTATTGACATCTTAATTGCTAAAATTTGTTTTGTTATGAAGAGAATATATATTTATGTTTAATAATTTTTTATTTTATGATACAAAATATATTTTGAAATAATTTCCTAAGAAATGTACAATTTTTGAATAATTTTTCTAATTGTTTTTTTCTTTTTTATTTCATTGCAGGTATGTCGAAAAGAAAACATAGCTGTTTTTAAGGTAACAATTTTGGATTTGAAAACATTTTATAGAAATGGTTTAAATTTTTCCTATAGAAAAAGTCTTAAATTCTGAGACATTTTTCTTATAGAAAAAGTCTTAAATTCTGAGACATTTTCTTATAAAAAAGTCTCAGATTCTAAAATATTTTTCTTATAGAAAAAGTCTCAGATTTTGAAACATAGTCTCAAATTTTGAAACATAGTCTCAAATTTTGAGACATTTTTCTTATAGAAAAAGTCTCAGATTCTGAGACATTTTTCTTATAGAAAAAATCTCAGATTCTGACACATTTTTCTTATAAAAAAAGTCTCAGATTCTGAGACATTTTTCTTATAGAAAAAGTCTCAGATTCTGAGACATTTTTCTTATAGAAAAAGTCTCAGATTCTGAGACATTTTTCTTATAGAAAAAGTCTCAGATTCTGAGACATTTTTCTTATAGAAAAAGTCTCAGATTCTGAGACATTTTTCTTATAGAAAAAGTCTCAGATTCTGAGACATTTTTCTTATAGAAAAAGTCTCAGATTCTGAGACATTTTTCTTATAGAAAAAGTCTCAGATTCTGAGACATTTTTCTTATAGAAAAAGTCTTAGATTCTGAGACATTTTTCTTATAGAAAAAGTCTCAGATTCTGAGACATTTTTCTTATAGAAAAAGTCTCAGATTCTGAGACATTTTTCTTATAGAAAAAGTCTCAGATTCTGAGACATTTTTCTTATAGAAAAAGTCTCAGATTCTGAGACATTTTTCTTATAGAAAAAGTCTCAGATTCTGAGACATTTTTCTTATAGAAAAAGTCTCAGATTCTGAGACATTTTTCTTATAGAAAAAGTCTCAGATTCTGAGACATTTTTCTTATAGAAAAAGTCTCAGATTCTGAGACATTTTTCTTATAGAAAAAGTCTCAGATTCTGAGACATTTTTCTTATAGAAAAAGTCTCAGATTCTGAGACATTTTTCTTATTGAAAAAGTCTCAGATTCTGAGACATTTTTCTTATAGAAACAATCTCAGATTCTGCGACATTTTTCTTATAGAAAACGTCTCAGATTCTGAGACATTTTTCTCATAGAAAAAGTCTCAGATTCTGAGACATTTTTTTTTATAGAAAAATCTCAGATTCTCTTCATTTTTCTTATAGAAAAAGTCTCAGATTCTGAGACATTTTTTCTCCAAAAATGTTTCTGTTTTTGAAAAAATTTTCAATTTAAGGACATGTTTTTCCCCAAAAATATATGAGATTGCATCCAAAATATGCAAATTAATAATATTTTAAAGTCAAATCTAGCACAATATAAATTCATATCAGTCGGTGATAGGGCTGATGACTGCCTAGATGACGTGTTGGTACTGGCGTGATATTAAGGGACACGAAAAATTCTAAAAAGCCACCCACTTTCAAAAACCAAAAAATTATAATAACAGAATTAAAATCAACTATTTTTTTTTCAATAGCAAAAGTGAATAAAAAAATTCAAATAATAAAAAAAGAGGCATTTTTTATTAAAACGAGCTAGAGAAAAAATCAGATAAATAACGACAAAAAAAACGCCAAACAATAACGACAACTGTCAGTCACGAACTAACACCAGTCAACTTTATAGCCAGCCAAACACAAAGCCATAGTAAACAAGATGGCTTAAACACAATAAAAGCTTGAGGCTTCAAACACAGATGTTTGGTATCAATGAAAAAAAGTAAACCAAAAAAAATCATTTGGAAAAATTTCTTTATGCTGAAAAATTTTTCTTAAAAGCTAGCAGATTTTGAGACATTTTTCCAAAAAAAATATTTTTCGATTTTGAGACATTTTTTTGAATTTTTAGAAAATTTTTGTAAAAAATAAATCCCAAGAATTGAAAAATTTTTTCTACAGAAAAAATGTTTAAGTTCTAAAAATTTTTTTCTACAGAAAAATTCTCAGACTCATAAGATCTTCAATTAAAGCCTAAAGCCTTGATTTCACTTAATCCTCAAAGTAAGTGACACAACAGCTGAGTCCAGCTTTTATTTGTTGATTATTTGCACAACAAAACTGACAGACACTGTCAGTTTAGTTGTTGTCATAGAAAAAAAAAAATTCCAACATCCATCCATTCATACATCCAAACCATATTAAAAAAACAAAAACCATGAAGGGGGGATGCTGTTGTCGTTGGTATTTGTTTAAGAGTTAAAGAAATAATACTGGCAACTACGATATTTATAAAAAAAACCCCAGATGAAAAAATCAATAAAATCATATCACCGACAAGAAATCTAGAAAACAACAAAACAGAAGAGGGTTCTAAATACTCAAGTGGAAGGAAATAACGAAGAAGAAGCTAAAAAGTAAAATATACTTAAAAAAACAAATGAATGCTATCTTTAAAAGTCTGGATACTGAAAAACAAACATTTGTTTAAAACAGATCTTTCAAGGAATTGAGAAAATCTCCAAATTTTTTCTATAAGAAAAATTATTTTTTCTATAAGAATCTGAGACTTTTTCTGTAAGAAAAATATCTCAGATTCTGAGACTTTTTCTATAAGAAAAATGTCTCAGATTCGGACACTTTTTCTATAAGAAAAATCTCTCAGATTCTGGAATTTTTTTATAAGAAAAATGTCTCAGAATCTGAGACTTTTTCTATAAGAAAAATGTCTCAGAATCTGAGACTTTTTCTATAAGAAAAATGTCTCAGTTTCTGAGACTTTATCTATAAGAAAATTGTCTCAGATTTTGAGACTTTTTCTATAAGAAAATTGTCTCAGATTCGGAGACTTTTTCTATAAGAAAAATGTCTCACATTCGGAGACTTTTTCTGTAAGAAAAATGTCTCAGATTCGAAGACTCTTTCTATAAGAAAAATGTCTTAGATTCTGAGACTTTTTCTATAAGAAAAATGTCTCAGATTCTGAGGCTTTTTCTATAAGAAAAATGTCTCAGAATCTGAGGCTTTTTCTATAAGAAAAATGTCTCAGATTCTAAAACTTTTTCTATAAGAAAAATGTCTCAGATTCTGAGACTTTCTATAAGAAAAATGTCTCAGATTCTGAGACTTTTTCTATAAGAAAAATGTTTCAGAATCTGAGACTTTTTCTATAAGAAAAATGTCTCAGAATCTGAGACTTTTTCTATAAGAAAAATGTCTCAGAATCTGAGACTTTTTCTATAAGAAAAATGTCTCAGAATCTGAGACTTTTTCTATAAGAAAAATGTCTCAGAATCTGAGACTTTTTCTATAAGAAAAATGTCTCAGAATCTGAGACTTTTTCTATAAGAAAAATGTCTCAGAATCTGAGACTTTTTCTATAAGAAAAATGTCTCAGAATCTGAGACTTTTTCTATAAGAAAAATGTGTCAGAATCTGAGACTTTTTCTATAAGAAAAATGTCTCAGAATCTGAGACTTTTTCTATAAGAAAAATGTCTCAGAATCTGAGACTTTTTCTATAAGAAAAATGTCTCAGAATCTGAGACTTTTTCTATAAGAAAAATGTCTCAGAATCTGAGACTTTTTCTATAAGAAAAATGTCTCAGAATCTGAGACTTTTTCTATAAGAAAAATGTCTCAGAATCTGAGACTTTTTCTATAAGAAAAATGTCTCAGAATCTGAGACTTTTTCTATAAGAAAAATGTCTCAGAATCTGAGACTTTTTCTATAAGAAAAATGTCTCAGAATCTGAGACTTTTTCTATAAGAAAAATGTCTCAGAATCTGAGACTTTTTCTATAAGAAAAATGTCTCAGAATCTGAGACTTTTTCTATAAGAAAAATGTCTCAGAATCTGAGACTTTTTCTATAAGAAAAATGTCTCAGAATCTGAGACTTTTTCTATAAGAAAAATGTCTCAGAATCTGAGACTTTTTCTATAAGAAAAATGTCTCAGAATCTGAGACTTTTTCCATAAGAAAAATGTCTCAGAATCTGAGACTTTTTCTATAAGAAAAATGTCTCAGAATCTGAGACCTTTTCTATAAGAAAAATGTCTCAGAATCTGAGACTTTTTCTATAAGAAAAATGTCTCAGAATCTGAGACTTTTTCTATAAGAAAAATATCTCAGAATCTGAGACTTTTTCTATCAGAAAAATGTCTCAGATTCTGAGGCTTTTTCTATAAGAAAAATGTCTCAGAATCTGAGGCTTTTTCTATAAGAAAAATGTCTCAGAATCTGAGGCTTTTTCTATAAGAAAAATGTCTCAGATTCTAAAACTTTTTCTATAAGAAAAATGTCTCAGATTCTGAGACTTTCTATAAGAAAAATGTCTCAGATTCTGAGACTTTTTCTATAAGAAAAATGTCTCAGATTCTGAGACTTTTTCTATAAGAAAAATGTTTCAGAATCTGAGATTTTTTCTATAAGAAAAATGTCTCAGATTCTGAGACTTTTTCTATAAGAAAAATGTCTCAGAATCTGAGACTTTTTCTATAAGAAAAATGTCTCAGAATCTGAGACTTTTTCTATAAGAAAAATGTCTCAGAATCTGAGACTTTTTCTATAAGAAAAATGTCTCAGAATCTGAGACTTTTTCTATAAGAAAAATGTCTCAGAATCTGAGACTTTTTCTATAAGAAAAATGTCTCAGAATCTGAGACTTTTTCTATAAGAAAAATGTCTCAGAATCTGAGACTTTTTCTATAAGAAAAATGTCTCAGAATCTGAGACTTTTTCTATAAGAAAAATGTCTCAGAATCTGAGACTTTTTCTATAAGAAAAATGTCTCAGAATCTGAGACTTTTTCTATAAGAAAAATGTCTCAGAATCTGAGACTTTTTCTATAAGAAACATGTCTCAGAATCTGAGACTTTTTCTATAAGAAAAATGTCTCAGAATCTGAGACTTTTTCTATAAGAAAAATGTCTCAGAATCTGAGACTTTTTCTATAAGAAAAATGTCTCAGAATCTGAGACCTTTTCTATAAGAAAAATGTCTCAGAATCTGAGACTTTTTCTATAAGAATAATGTCTCAGAATCTGAGACTTTTTCTATAAGAAAAATATCTCAGAATCTGAGACTTTTTCTATAAGAAAAATGTCTCAGAATCTGAGACTTTTTCTATAAGAAAAATATCTCAGAATCTGAGACTTTTTCTATAAGAAAAATGTTTTAGATTCTGAGACTTATTCTATAAGAAAAATGTCTCAGAATCTGAGACTTTTTCTATAAGAAAAATGTTTTAGATTCTGAGACTTATTCTATAAGAAAAATGTCTCAGAATCTGAGACTTTTTCTATAAGAAAAATGTCTCAGAATCTGAGACTTTTTCTATAAGAAAAATGTCTCAGAATCTGAGACTTTTTCTATAAGAAAAATGTCTCAGAATCTGAGACTTTTTCTATAAGAAAAATGTCTCAGAATCTGAGACTTTTTCTATAAGAAAAATGTCTCAGAATCTGAGACTTTTTCTATAAGAAAAATGTCTCAGAATCTGAGACTTTTTCTATAAGAAAAATGTCTCAGAATCTGAGACTTTTTCTATAAGAAAAATGTCTCAGAATCTGAGACTTTTTCTATAAGAAAAATGTCTCAGAATCTGAGACTTTTTCTATAAGAAAAATGTCTCAGAATCTGAGACTTTTTCTATAAGAAAAATGTCTCAGAATCTGAGACTTTTTCTATAAGAAAAATGTCTCAGAATCTGAGACTTTTTCTATAAGAAAAATGTCTCAGAATCTGAGACTTTTTCTATAAGAAAAATGTCTCAGAATCTGAGACTTTTTCTATAAGAAAAATGTCTCAGAATCGGAGACTTTTTCTATAAGAAAAATGTCTCAGATTCTGAGACTTTTTCTATAAGAAAAATTTCTCAAATTCTGAGACTTTTTCTATAAGAAAAATTTCTCAGATTCTGAGACTTTTTCTATAAGAAAAATTTCTCAGATTCTGAGACTTTTTCTATAAGAAAAATTTCTCAGATTCTGAGACTTTTTCTATAAGAAAAATTTCTCAGATTCTGAGAATTTTTCTATAATAAAAATTTCTCAGATTCTTTTTCTATAAGAAAAATTTCTCAGATTCTGAGACTTTTTCTATAAGAAAAATTTCTCAGATTCTGAGACTTTTTCTATAAGAAAAATTTTTCAGATTCTGTAGCTTTTTCTATGGAAAACTGTCTCAGATTCTGAGACTTTTTTTATGAGAAAATTGTCTCAGACATTTTCTATAAGAAAAAGGTCTAAGATTCTTTTTTATTAGAAAAATGTATCAGGTTCTGAAACATTTGCTTTAAGAAAAATATCTCAGATTCTTAGACTTTTTCTCAGACTCAGATTCTTCTTTATATTTTTCTTCTGAATTCGATTTTTTCAGTTTCAAAATAAATTTAATGAATTATATGAATTAATGAGTGATTTGAATGAATTGATCGAATTGAATAAATTGAATGTATCGCATGAATTGAATGAATTTAATGAATTGAATGAATTGAATGAATTGAATGAATTGAATGAATTGAATGAATTAAATGAATTGAATAAATTGAATGAATTGAATGAATTGAATGAATTGAATGAATTGAATGAATTGAATGAATTGAATGAATTGAATGAATTGAATGAATTGAATGAATTGAATGAATTGAATGAATTTAATGAATTTAATGAATTTAATGAGTTGAATGAATTGAATGAATTGAATAAATTGAATGAATTGAATGAATTGAATGAATTGAATGAATTGAATGAAGTGAATGAATTGAATGAATTGATTAAATTGAATGAATTGAATGAATAAAATAAATTGAATGAATTGAGTGAATTGAATGACTTGAATGAATTGAATGATTTTAATGAATTAAATAAATTGAATGAATGTAATTATTAAAATGAATAAAATTAAAATAAGAAAAATGTCTCAGAATCTGAGACTTTTTCTATAAGAAAAATGTCTCAGTTTCTGAGACTTTATCTATAAGAAAATTGTCTCAGATTTTGAGACTTTTTCTATAAGAAAATTGTCTCAGATTCGGAGACTTTTTCTATAAGAAAAATGTCTCACATTCGGAGACTTTTTCTGTAAGAAAAATGTCTCAGATTCGAAGACTCTTTCTATAAGAAAAATGTCTTAGATTCTGAGACTTTTTCTATAAGAAAAATGTCTCAGATTCTGAGGCTATAAGAAAAATGTCTCAGAATCTGAGGCTTTTTCTATAAGAAAAATGTCTCAGATTCTAAAACTTTTTCTATAAGAAAAATGTCTCAGATTCTGAGACTTTCTATAAGAAAAATGTCTCAGATTCTGAGACTTTTTCTATAAGAAAAATGTTTCAGAATCTGAGACTTTTTCTACAAGAAAAATGTCTCAGAATCTGAGACTTTTTCTATAAGAAAAATGTCTCAGAATCTGAGACTTTTTCTATAAGAAAAATGTCTCAGAATCTGAGACTTTTTCTATAAGAAAAATGTCTCAGAATCTGAGACTTTTTCTATAAGAAAAATGTCTCAGAATCTGAGACTTTTTCTATAAGAAAAATGTCTCAGAATCTGAGACTTTTTCTATAAGAAAAATGTCTCAGAATCTGAGACTTTTTCTATAAGAAAAATGTCTCAGAATCTGAGACTTTTTCTATAAGAAAAATGTCTCAGAATCTGAGACTTTTTCTATAAGAAAAATGTCTCAGAATCTGAGACTTTTTCTATAAGAAAAATGTCTCAGAATCTGAGACTTTTTCTATAAGAAAAATGTCTCAGAATCTGAGACTTTTTCTATAAGAAAAATGTCTCAGAATCTGAGACTTTTTCTATAAGAAAAATGTCTCAGAATCTGAGACTTTTTCCATAAGAAAAATGTCTCAGAATCTGAGACTTTTTCTATAAGAAAAATGTCTCAGAATCTGAGACCTTTTCTATAAGAAAAATGTCTCAGAATCTGAGACTTTTTCTATAAGAAAAATGTCTCAGAATCTGAGACTTTTTCTATAAGAAAAATATCTCAGAATCTGAGACTTTTTCTATCAGAAAAATGTCTCAGATTCTGAGGCTTTTTCTATAAGAAAAATGTCTCAGAATCTGAGGCTTTTTCTATAAGAAAAATGTCTCAGATTCTAAAACTTTTTCTATAAGAAAAATGTCTCAGATTCTGAGACTTTCTATAAGAAAAATGTCTCAGATTCTGAGACTTTTTCTATAAGAAAAATGTCTCAGATTCTGAGACTTTTTCTATAAGAAAAATGTTTCAGAATCTGAGATTTTTTCTATAAGAAAAATGTCTCAGAATCTGAGACTTTTTCTATAAGAAAAATGTCTCAGAATCTGAGACTTTTTCTATAAGAAAAATGTCTCAGAATCTGAGACTTTTTCTATAAGAAAAATGTCTCAGAATCTGAGACTTTTTCTATAAGAAAAATGTCTCAGAATCTGAGACTTTTTCTATAAGAAAAATGTCTCAGAATCTGAGACTTTTTCTATAAGAAAAATGTCTCAGAATCTGAGACTTTTTCTATAAGAAACATGTCTCAGAATCTGAGACTTTTTCTATAAGAAAAATGTCTCAGAATCTGAGACTTTTTCTATAAGAAAAATGTCTCAGAATCTGAGACTTTTTCTATAAGAAAAATGTCTCAGAATCTGAGACTTTTTCTATAAGAAAAATGTCTCAGAATCTGAGACTTTTTCTATAAGAAAAATGTCTCAGAATCTGAGACTTTTTCTATAAGAAAAATGTCTCAGAATCTGAGACTTTTTCTATAAGAAAAATGTCTCAGAATCTGAGACCTTTTCTATAAGAAAAATGTCTCAGAACCTGAGACTTTTTCTATAAGAATAATGTCTCAGAATCTGAGACTTTTTCTATAAGAAAAATATCTCAGAATCTGAGACTTTTTCTATAAGAAAAATGTCTCAGAATCTGAGACTTTTTCTATAAGAAAAATGTCTCAGAATCTGAGACTTTTTCTATAAGAAAAATGTCTCAGAATCTGAGACTTTTTCTATAAGAAAAATGTCTCAGAATCTGAGACTTTTTCTATAAGAAAAATGTCTCAGAATCTGAGACTTTTTCTATAAGAAAAATGTCTCAGAATCTGAGACTTTTTCTATAAGAAAAATGTCTCAGAATCTGAGACTTTTTCTATAAGAAAAATGTTTTAGATTCTGAGACTTATTCTATAAGAAAAATGTCTCAGAATCTGAGACTTTTTCTATAAGAAAAATGTCTCAGAATCTGAGACTTTTTCTATAAGAAAAATGTCTCAGAATCTGAGACTTTTTCTATAAGAAAAATGTCTCAGAATCTGAGACTTTTTCTATAAGAAAAATGTCTCAGAATCTGAGACTTTTTCTATAAGAAAAATGTCTCAGAATCTGAGACTTTTTCTATAAGAAAAATGTCTCAGAATCTGAGACTTTTTCTATAAGAAAAATGTCTCAGAATCTGAGACTTTTTCTATAAGAAAAATGTCTCAGAATCGGAGACTTTTTCTATAAGAAAAATGTCTCAGAATCGGAGACTTTTTCTATAAGAAAAATGTCTCAGATTCTGAGACTTTTTCTATAAGAAAAATTTCTCAAATTCTGAGACTTTTTCTATAAGAAAAATTTCTCAGATTCTGAGACTTTTTCTATAAGAAAAATTTCTCAGATTCTGAGACTTTTTCTATAAGAAAAATTTCTCAGATTCTGAGACTTTTTCTATAAGAAAAATTTCTCAGATTCTGAGAATTTTTCTATAATAAAAATTTCTCAGATTCTTTTTCTATAAGAAAAATTTCTCAGATTCTGAAACTTTTTCTATAAGAAAAATTTCTCAGATTCTGAGACTTTTTCTATAAGAAAAATTTTTCAGATTCTGTAGCTTTTTCTATGGAAAACTGTCTCAGATTCTGAGACTTTTTTTATGAGAAAATTGTCTCAGACATTTTCTATAAGAAAAAGGTCTAAGATTCTTTTTTATTAGAAAAATGTATCAGGTTCTGAAACATTTGCTTTAAGAAAAATATCTCAGATTCTTAGACTTTTTCTCAGACTCAGATTCTTCTTTATATTTTTCTTCTGAATTCGATTTTTTCAGTTTCAAAATAAATTTAATGAATTATATGAATTAATGAGTGATTTGAATGAATTGATCGAATTGAATAAATTGAATGTATCGCATGAATTGAATGAATTTAATGAATTGAATGAATTGAATGAATTGAATGAATTAAATGAATTGAATAAATTGAATGAATTGAATGAATTGAATGAATTGAATGAATTGAATGAATTGAATGAATTGAATGAATTGAATGAATTGAATGAATTGAATGAATTTAATGAATTTAATGAATTTAATGAGTTGAATGAATTGAATGAATTGAATAAATTGAATGAATTGAATGAATTGAATGAATTGAATGAATTGAATGAAGTGAATGAATTGAATGAATTGATAAAATTGAATGAATTGAAGGAATGAAATGAATTGAATGAATTTAATGAATTGAATGAATAAAATAAATTGAATGAATTAAGTGAATTGAATGACTTGAATGAATTGAATGATTTTAATGAATTAAATAAATTGAATGAATGTAATTATTAAAATGAATAAAATTTTATCAAATTTAAAAACTCCTCTAAAAATTGCTGTCTTGTATTTTTTAATTAAATTTTACTAAAGAATTTATTCTTTGGCCACTAAAATTAACATCATTCCTCGAAAAAAAAGTACATATCGAGGGCCTATATTCAAAACCCTCTATCTTAAAAAACACAACTTTTCAGGAGAGTCAAAAAACAGTTTATTTCGCGTATTATTAGAGTAATTTAAATTCGATATTCTACAATATTTTTTTAAATCCACTACTGAATGTCACATATGATTCATTTTCAAAATTTTGCACTATTGGGGGTTTTAGGAGATAGATAGAGGGTTTTGTTTCTTAAAAATATTAAGTACATGAATGAAAATGATCAGATAGAGGGTTTTGCATTTTAATAAAAATGAATTATTATGATATCATTTACGACATCGGTAAATTTTTAACGTGATTTATTAATGATGACGGCTTATAAAGAATTCCGAAATCGCGGTTTTGGTCCACAGCTGCTTATTTTTAAGACAAAAAATATTTTTTTACCGAATTCATCTTAAAAGATGACAAACTGTTGAGTATGTTATGTAAAAAATAGTAAAAAATTAAAAACGCGATTTTGGTCCACAGATGCTGATCAGCATCGCTATTTTTAAGATTACAATTTTTGTTTCATAATGTACACAAGACATCCAAATTTCGAGCGATATTTTTCAAAAAAGTCAAACAAGAATTTTGAAAAAAAAATTAGCATCACTGGACCAAAATCTTGATTCTGGAATTTTGTTGACAAATTCATGTTCAGCATGCAAATATTAGTATTAAAACATGTAATGCATGATGAAATTATTTAAAAAAAATATTTATAAATTAATTGTTGCAAAAGATAGAGGGTTTTGCATTCAGAAAAATTAATTGTGTAAGAGATAGAGAAAACCAAAAATGCAAATAAAATAGCCGAAAAAAATATTTTTGTTCTGAATTTTACACCATAAATGAGGGCCGTTTTACTGAATATTTTGCCATCAAAAAGTCATTTTCGTGAAAATGGAAGATAGAGGGTTTTGAATATAGGCCCTCGATATATAAATTTGAAATCACCCTTGAGACAAAAAGACTCGTTAAGAACTGACTTGCAAAAAGTTTTCTATTTTTTTTTTTTAACAATTTTCTTTACCTAGAAAACAAAAAACAAAACTACCAAGAGTAGGAAAAACTATACAGAAATTGAAAGACAAAGTTTTGCTATAAAACGACACCCAAGACACGATGAGAACACACCCGGCAGTCACTTTTATACCATAAAATCAGGATGTAGCACTAAAGGAGATGAAGAGGAAAACGTTACACAAAACTAAAAAAAAAAAAGTTTATCCTAAAACTAACATTTTATACAAAACGAACACAAAAAAAATGTGAAAAATTTATAAATAGCAGGTAGAAGAGTAGAAGAGAATATTTTGTAGGAGTAAGGATATGATGAAAAATCGAAAAGAAATTTACCAAGTTTTTCCCAAACGAACACAGTAAAAAACAACAACAAGTAATTCATTCAAATTTTTGTTGCTGTAGGTTGTGGTATGAGGCTGGCTGGGGCTTGGCTGGCTGACTGACTGACTTGACTAACTCAATGAAACCTAAATCTAATGTAGACTAAACTTTATGGATGGTTTTCCAAATACTTACATACTTACAACAACCCAATTTACTTAGTCGGGTGTGTGTGTTTTTTTTTTCTTTTTTTTTTTGTCGTGCAATGTAAAAAGTTTTTCTTTTTATATGTCTAATCATATTCCAAAATAAATAATGATGGTATGCGAGAGCGGGAGGTAGAAGTAAACTAAGAGACAGACAGAGAGTATGAGTTTGTAAGAGATGATAAAGGAAAATTTTGGTTTAAGGTACCTTTTACATAATGGTCCTGCGAACCAAGTTTTTTAAACATAACAAAAGAAAGTTTAACAGACCCGTGCAATTTTAAAGTCTTAAATCTATAAATTTTTCTATACGAAAATGTCTGAGATTCGGAGACTTTTTCTATATGAAAAATGTCTTAAATTCGGAGACTTTTTTTACATGAAAAGTGTGTTTAATAATCAATAACTAAAAAATTTTCTAAAGAAAATTTTAATTTTATCGATAACTATAGAATTTTCTATAGAAAATTTTGATGTTATCGATATGTAATTTTCTATACAAAATTTTGATGTTATCGTTATATCGATAATTATCGAATTTTCGACAGAAAATTTTGATGTTAATGATGCATTGATATCAATAAAATTTTTTAAAGAAAATTTAATGTTATCGATGTAACGGTAACTGTAAAATTTTCAATAGAAATTTTCAATGTTATCGATAACTAAAGAATTTTCAATAGAAAATTTTCATGTTATCGATATATCGATAACTATAGAATTTTCTATTGACAATTTTAATGTTATCGATATATCGATAACTATACAATTTTCTATAGAAATTTTAACGTTATCGATATATCGATAACTATAGAATTTTCTATAGAAAATTTTAATGTTGTCGATATATCGATAACTATAGAATTTTCTCTATAGAAAATTTTATTGTTATCGATATATCGATAACTATAGAGTTTTCGAAAAAAAGTTTTAATGTTATCGATATGTCGATAACTATAAAACTTTTTATATCGATATCATATCGATAGCATATCGATATATCGATATCTATAGAAATATCTATAGAAAATTCTTTAGTTTCGATATATCGATAACTATAAAATTTTCTATAGACTATAAAATTTTCTATAATGTTACCGATATATCGATAACTAAAGAATTTTCTAAAGAAAATTTTAATGTTATCGATAACTATACAACTTTTTATAGAAAATTTTAATGTTATCGATAACTATAGAATTTTCTATAAAAAATTTTAATGCTATCGATATATCGATAACTATAGAATTTTCTGTAGAAAATTTGAATGTTATCGATACACCAATAACTATAGAATTTTTTACAGAAAATTTAAATTTTATCGATAGCTATAGAATTTTCTTTAAAAGATTGTAAAGTTATCGATAAATTGTCTTTTGATAACCTAAATGTTATCGATATATCGATAACTATAGAATTTTCTATAGAAAATTTCAATGTTATCGATATATCGATAACTATAGAATT
Source organism: Pegoplata infirma (assembly GCA_963921195.1). Classification (NCBI taxonomy): domain Eukaryota; kingdom Metazoa; phylum Arthropoda; class Insecta; order Diptera; family Anthomyiidae; genus Pegoplata; species Pegoplata infirma. The sequence continues at coordinate 98,147,127 of OY992537.1, read as the reverse complement.
TTCTATAGAAAATTTCAATGTTATCGATATGCTGATAAATATAGAAATTTGTAAAGAAAATTTCAATGTTATCGATTTTTCGATAACTATGGAATTTCCTATTGAAATATAGAAAATTGTATTTTCTATGGAAAACCCATATCGATATTTCGATAACTATAGGATTTTTATGGATAATGTTGTCAATAACTATTGAGTTTTCTAAAGAAAATTTTAATGGTATCGATAACATTTGAATTTTCTATTGAAAATTTTAATATTGTCGATATATCGATAACTTTAGAATTTTCTATAGAAAATTTGAATGTTATCGATATATCTACAACTTTAGAAATTTTTTATCGATATATCGATAAGTATAGAATTTTTTATAGAAAATTTTAATGTTATCGATAAATCGATAACTATAGAATTTTCTAAAAAAATGTTAATGTTATCGATGTATCAATAACTGTAGAATTTTCTATAGAAAATTTTAATGTTATCTATAACTATAGAATTTTAAATAGAAATTTTTAATGTTATCGATATATCGATAACTATAGAATTTTCTATAGAAAATTTAAATGTTGTCTATATATCGATAACTATAGAATTTTCTCTATAGAAAATTTTAATGTTATCGATATATCGATAACTATAGAATTTTCTCTGTAGAAAATTTTAATGTTATCGATAACTATAGAATTTCTATAGAAAAAATACTATGGAAAATTTCAATGTTATCGATATATCGATAATTATAGAAATTTCTATGAAACATGTTATCGATTTATCGATAACTTTGGGATTTCCTATAGAAATGTAGAAAATTGAATGTTATATAGAAAGCCCTTAACGTTATCGATATATCAATAACTTTTAAATTTTTTATAGAACATTTTAATGTTATCGATACATTAATTACTAAAGAATTTTACTGTTATCGATATATCGATAACTATAGAATTTTCTATAGAAAAAATTCTATGGAAAATTTCAATGTTATCGATAATTATAGAAATTTCTATGAAAAATGTTATCAATTCATCGATAACATTAGGATTTCCTATAGAAATATAGAAAATTGAGTTTTCTATAGAAACCCCTTAACGTTATCGATATATCGATAACTTTTGAATTTTGTATAGAACATTTTATTGTTGTCGATATATCGATTACTATAGAATTTTAATGTTATCGATATATCTATTTATCGATTTATATATCGAATTTTATAAAGAAAATTTTAATGTTATCGATATTTTGATAACTATAGAATTTTCTATAGGACATTTTAATGTTATCGATGTATCGATAACTATAGAATTTTTTATAGAAAATTATAATGTGATCGATATATCAATAACTAAAGAATTTGCTATAGAAAATTTTGATGTTATCGATATATCGATAACTATAGTATTTTCTATAGAAAATTTTAATGTTATCGATAGCTATAGAATTTTCTATAGAACATTTTAATGTTATCGATAATTATAGAATTTTCTATAAAAGATTGCTATGTTATCGATATATCGATAAATTGTCTTTTGATAACCTTAATGTTATCGATATATCGATAACTATAGAAATTTCTATAGCAAATTTTAATGTTATCGATTTATCGTAAGTAGAATTTCCTATAGAAATATGGAAAATTGGGGTTTCTACAGAAAAACCTTAACGTTATCGATATATCGATAACTATAAAATTTTTTATATATAATTTTAATGTTATCAACTATTGAGTTTTCTAAGGAAAATTTTAATGTTATCGAATATCGATAACTAGAATTTTTATAGAAAATTTTAATGTTATCGATACATAGACTATAGAATTTTGGATAGAACATTTTAATATTATCGATGTATCGATAACTACAGAATTTTCTATAGAAAATTATAATGTGATCGATATATCGATAACTATAGAATTTTCTATAAAATAATTTAATGTTATCGATTAATCGATAACTTTGGGATTTTCTATAGAAATATAGAAATTTTTGAAATTTTTGAAAAAAATTTTTGGAAATTTTTGAAAAAAATTTGAAAATTTTTGAGAAAAATTTAATTTTGCAAACCTGGAAATATATTGTTGTTCGGACGGTTACAAAATGGAGACATCTTGGACAAAGGGTATTGATTAATAAATATTTTTTTTTTGTCAAAAAAAAAACTGTCTCTCATTAAAACATATTTTTTAATCCACCCTCGTATGTTTGTACTAAATTTCCATCATCACAATTTATATATATATTTTTTTTGTTTCTCTTCCAAGCTTTTAACAGACATACAATATTTGACAATAAGCTTTTTTGTTGATTTTTTTGTAGTTTTCTTCCTTGTGAACCAACCAAAAAAATTGTAAAAGTCTGAATTTGTTTTTTTGAGTAGAGTGCCATATTTCGACTAGTGCCTCTTGTTTGAGTATGAGTATCTACGAGTTAGTATACCCTATAGCTTGCCGGTTATGAGGTTTTTAAGTGCAGTAGTTTTTTTAAAATTTTTTTTTTCATTTTTTTGTTCCGTTGTATGTGAAAATTTGTATTGTTGTTGTTTCTGTTTTTTTTTTATAAAGCGCGCGTGTTTGGCATTAGTGACAGACATGACAGTGCACAAAAATTAGGTCTTATACGCTATAAATTGAATTGTGTTTTTTTTTTTTTTTTTTTTTTTTTTTGTGCATAAAATTTATTTTATTTTAAATTGTGAAAAAAATCTTTGCAGCTTTAAGTATGTAATTTAATTCAAAAATTTTGTAACTTGATGAAGTTGGAATTTTCAATTTCTCAAAGCTCAATCAAAAGCTTTTTTAATATGGTTTTATTATTTTGGGTATTTTTGAAAATATTGAAAACAATATATCTAGGGCGTATGAGTACTATGGTATTTTATGTGCATTTAATATTAATCATACGCATCTTAATGTTCTTCTAATTCAGTGATGCCAGACGAAATTCACATCATTCCCTACACTAAAAATAAATTCTCTGTCCAATCAGCAGAAAACTCTGCTGAAAGTACACTCATTTTGAGCGATGTGAGAAATCTACTTATTTTAGCAGACACGGTTTGCTGAAATTCTGATTATCTATTCTGAGACATTTTTCTTACAGAAAAAGTCTCAGATTCTGAGAAATTTTTCTTATAGAAAAAGTCTCAGATTCTGAGAAATTTTTCTTATAGAAAAAGTCTCAGATTCTGAGACATTTTTCTTATAGAAAAAGTCTCAGATTCTGAGACATTTTTCTTATAGAAAAAGTCTCAGATTCTGAGACATTTTTCTTATAGAAAAAGTCTCAGATTCTGAGACATTTTTCTTATAGAAAAAGTCTCAGATTCTGAGACATTTTTCTTATAGAAAAAGTCTTAGATTCTGAGACATTTTTCTTATAGAAAAAGTCTCAGATTCTGAGACATTTTTCTTATAGAAAAAGTCTCAGATTCTGAGACATTTTTCTTATAGAAAAAGTCTCAGATTCTGAGACATTTTTCTTATAGAAAAAGTCTCAGATTCTGAGACATTTTTCTTATAGAAAAAGTCTCAGATTCTGAGACATTTTTCTTATAGAAAAAGTCTCAGATTCTGAGACATTTTTCTAATAGAAAAGTCTCAGATTCTGAGACATTTTTCTTAAAGAAAAAGTCTCAGATTCTGAGACATTTTTCTTATAGAAAAAGTCTCAGATTCTGAGACATTTTTCTTATAGAAAGTCTCAGATTCTGAGACATTTTTCTTATAGAAAAAGTCTCAGATTCTGAGACATTTTTCTTATAGAAAAAGTCTCAGATTCTGAGACATTTTTCTTATAGAAAAAGTCTCAGATTCTGAGACATTTTTCTTATAGAAAAAGTCTCAGATTCTGAGACATTTTTCTTATAGAAAAAGTCTCAGATTCTGAGACATTTTTCTTATAGAAAAAGTCTCAGATTCTGAGACATTTTTCTTATAGAAAAAGTCTCAGATTCTGAGACATTTTTCTTATAGAAAAAGTCTCAGATTCTGAGACATTTTTCTTATAGAAAAAGTCTCAGATTCTGAGACATTTTTCTTATAGAAAAAGTCTCAGATTCTGAGACATTTTTCTTATAGAAAAAGTCTCAGATTCTGTCATTTTTTTTATACAAAAGTCTCAGATTCTGAGACATTTTTCTTATAGAAAAAGTCACAGATTCTGAGACATTTTTCTTATAGAAAAAGTCTCAGATTCTGAGACATTTTTCTAATAGAAAAAGTCTCAGATTCTGAGACATTTTTCTTATAGAAAAAGTCTCAGATTCTGAGACATTTTTCTTATAGAAAAAGTCTCAGATTCTGAGACATTTTTCTTATAGAAAAAGTCTCAGATTCTGAGACATTTTTCTTATAGAAAAAGTCTCAGATTCTGAGACATTTTTCTTATAGAAAAAGTCTCAGATTCTGAGACATTTTTCTTATAGAAAAAGTCTCAGATTCTGAGACATTTTTCTTATAGAAAAAGTCTCAGATTCTGAGACATTTTTCTTATAGAAAAAGTCTCAGATTCTGAGACATTTTTCTTAAAGAAAAAGTCTCAGATTCTGAGACATTTTTCTTATAGAAAAAGTCTCAGATTCTGAGACATTTTTCTTATAGAAAAAGTCTCAGATTCTGAGACATTTTTCTTATAGAAAAAGTCTCAGATTCTGAGACATTTTTCTTATAGAAAAAGTCTCAGATTCTGAGACATTTTTCTTATAGAAAAAGTCTCAGATTCTGAGACATTTTTCTTATAGAAAAAGTCTCAGATTCTGAGACATTTTTCTTATAGAAAAAGTCTCAGATTCTGAGACATTTTTCTTATAGAAAAAGTCTCAGATTCTGAGACATTTTTCTTATAGAAAAAGTCTCAGATTCTGAGACATTTTTCTTATAGAAAAAGTCTCAGATTCTGAGACATTTTTCTTATAGAAAAAGTCTCAGATTCTGAGACATTTTTCTTATAGAAAAAGTCTCAGATTCTGAGACATTTTTCTTATAGAAAAAGTCTCAGATTCTGAGACATTTTTCTTATAGAAAAAGTCTCAGATTCTGAGACATTTTTCTTATAGAAAAAGTCTCAGATTCTGAGACATTTTTCTTATAGAAAAAGTCTCAGATTCTGAGACATTTTTCTTATAGAAAAAGTCTCAGATTCTGAGACATTTTTCTTATAGAAAAAGTCTCAGATTCTGAGACATTTTTCTTATAGAAAAAGTCTCAGATTCTGAGACATTTTTCTTATAGAAAAAGTCTCAGATTCTGAGACCTTTTTCTTATAGAAAAAGTCTCAGATTCTGAGACCTTTTTCTTATAGAAAAAGTCTCAAATTCTGAGACATTTTTCTTATAGAAAAAGTCTCAAATTCTGAAACATTTTTCTTATAGAAAAAGTCTCAGATTCTGAGACATTTTTCTTATAGAAAAAGTCTCAGATTCTGAGACATTTTTCTTATAGAAAAAGTCTCAGATTCTGAGACATTTTTCTTATAGAAAAAGTCTCAGATTCTGAGACATTTTTCTTATAGAAAAAGTCTCAGATTCTGAGACATTTTTCTTATAGAAAAAGTCTCAGATTCTGAGACATTTTTCTTATAGAAAAAGTCTCAGATTCTGAGACATTTTTCTTATAGAAAAAGTCTCGGATTCTGAGACATTTTTCTTATAGAAAAAGTCTCGGATTCTGAGACATTTTTCTTATAGAAAAAGTCTCGGATTCTGAGACATTTTTCTTATAGAAAAAGTCTCAGATTCTGAGACATTTTTCTTATAGAAAAAGTCTCAGATTCTGAGACATTTTTCTTATAGAAAAAGTCTCAGATTCTGAGACATTTTTCTTATAGAAAAAGTCTCAGATTCTGAGACATTTTTCTTATAGAAAAAGTCTCAGATTCTGAGACATTTTTCTTATAGAAAAAGTCTCAGATTCTGAGACATTTTTCTTATAGAAAAAGTCTCAGATTCTGAGACATTTTTCTTATAGAAAAAGTCTCAGATTCTGAGACATTTTTCTTATAGAAAAAGTCTCAGATTCTGAGACATTTTTCTTATAGAAAAAGTCTCAGATTCTGAGACATTTTTCTTATAGAAAAAGTCTCAGATTCTGAGACATTTTTCTTATAGAAAAAGTCTCAGATTCTGAGACATTTTTCTTATAGAAAAAGTCTCAGATTCTGAGACATTTTTCTTATAGAAAAAGTCTCAGATTCTGAGACATTTTTCTTATAGAAAAAGTCTCAGATTCTGAGACATTTTTCTTATAGAAAAAGTCTCAGATTTTGAGACATTTTTCTTATAGAAAAAGTCTCAGATTCTGAGACATTTTTCTTATAGAAAAAGTCTCAGATTCTGCGACATTTTTCTTATAGAAAAAGTCTCAGATTCTGAGATATTTTTGTTATAGAAAAAGTCTCACATTTATATATTATTACAAAAAATGCCCAGTTTAGGCGAATACAATAATTTATTGTTCTTCAATTTGTCACAATTTTCTTTAAAAACAATTAAAAATCTCTTGAAAATTGCAATGTTAAAAATTAAATGTCTCTTGATATTGACCTGATCTATCAAAACGGAGAATTTCACTGAATTCTACGACCCAAAATAAGTTTACGTTTCTCGGCGTTTTGGTGTATTAATTTCACGTACTTACTGTGTATTTTTTACACATCCAATGCATCCCTGTTTGCATACTATTTATGTACTGTGAATAATAGACAGTAACAAGACATGTTTGTTTGTATGATGTTCTGTAGTAAATTGCCGCTAAAAAAAATATATAAATGCAATTAACCAAAAAAAAAAAGTAATAACAAATATGAACAAACACACCAACGCCGCCAACACCATTTAAGTAAAAAAAAAATTAAAGAAAAACTTAAAAAGGCCCGATATGAGGTGGTTTCCATGTTGTTGCTGTTATTACTGCTGCTGCTGATGATGATGATGGGTTTGTTTAAATAATTTGTGTTGTTGCTGTTATGTTGTTATAAGTAAAATGTTGTAAAGTGTCAGTTGTTATTGAAACTGATAATGATGACGGTGAAGTTGAAGTTGAATGACGATGACTGCAATGACGATGATTACCAAAAGACCACAAATGATTATAAGCTATGATCATGCATGCATGCCAACAACAACAAATACATATATTTTTGCAGTCAGCAATAGTAGTAGATAATAGTTTGTTAGCAGTTATGTTTATGTTGTTTATGTTAACAACAACAACAGCAGCAGCAGCAACATTAGCAACAGGAACGGCAGTAAAAACAACATAGTAGCTAAATGATCTTGTAAATATTTATATGAATGTTTTTTTTTTTTTTTTTTGTTCATTCTGTTGTTGCTGCAGTTTAAATGCATAAAAATACAAAAAAAAACGTGTTGCTGCCAATTGTAATTGCATTTATGTTTTTTTGTATGTTGTTATGGTTGCTAATGGGTTTGTTGTTGGCGGCATCTCTCATACATATCTAGACACAAACATATATGAAAAATACCTACAAACTACTCATTTAACCAACAACTAAAATAACGAATGTACAAAATCCTACATAAATGGAAGGCCGACTAGGTTAAACGTAAGGCGGCATTAGTGGCGGCGGCGGCGGCATGTTGTCTAATTTTCTTTTTTACATCTGGCTCGTTTGTAGTTGTTAAAGAAGAGGAGTTATAGCAATAACTGCAATAACAGAAAAAAAAGGATGATTGGACATTAAGAAATATTTTTTTCTGTAACTACGACAGAAACTGATTTTAAAGACACTTAAAGAATGAATTGAATGAATTAAATGAATTGAATGAACTGAATGAATTGAATGATTTTAATGAATTAAATAAATTGAATGAATTGAATGAATTGAATAATTGAATGAATTGAATGAATTGAATGAATTGAATGAATTGAATTGAATGAATTGAATGAATTGAATGAATTAAATTAATTAAATGAATTGAGTGAATTGAATGAATTAAATGAATTGATTGAATTGAATGAATTAATTGAATTGAATGAATTGAATGAATTGAATGAATTGAATGAATTGAATGAATTGAATGAATTGAATGAATTGAATTAATTAAATGAATTGAGTGAATTGAATGAATTAAATGAATTGAATGAATTGAATGAATTGAACGAATTGAATGAATTAAATGAGTTCAACGAATTGAATGTATTGAATGAATTGAATGAATTGAATGTATTGAATGAATTGAATGAATTGAATGAATTGCATTAAATTAATTGAATGCATTGAATAAATTAAATGAAAGAATGAATTGAGTTAATTGAATGAATTGAATAAATTGAATGAATTGAATGATTTAAATGCATTGAATGGATGAAATGAATTAAATGAATTAATTGAATTGAATGAATTAAATGAATTGAATGAATTGAATGAATTGAATGAATTGAATGAATTGAATGAATTGAATGAATTGAATGAATTGAATGAATTGAATGAATTGAATGAATTGAATGAATTGAATGAATTGAATGAATTGAATGAATTGAATGAATTGAATGAATTGAATGAATTGAATGAATTGAATGAATTGAATGAATTGAATGAATTGAATGAATTGAATGAATTGAATGAATTGAATGAATTGAATGAATTGAATGAATTGAATGAATTGAATGAATTGAATGAATTGAATGAATTGAATGAATTGAATGAATTGAATGAATTGAATGAATTGAATGAATTGAATGAATTGAATGAATTGAATGAATTGAATGAATTGAATGAATGAATTGAATGAATTGAATGAATTGAATGAATTAAATGAATTGAATGAATTGAATGAATTGAATGAATTGAATGAATTAAATGAATTGAATGAAAAGAGTGAATTGAATAAATTGAATAAATTGAATGAATTAAATAAATTTAATAAATTTAATGAATTAAATGAATTAAATGAATTAAATGAATGGAATGAATTAAATTAATTGAATGAGTTGAATGAATTGAATAATTTGAATGAATTGAATGAATTAAATGAATTGAATAAATTGAATGAATTGAATGAATTAAATGAATTTAATGAATTGAATGAATTAAATGAAGTGAATGAATTGAATGAATTAAATGAATTGAATAAATTAACTGAATTGAATGAATTGAATAAATTGAATGCATGGATTAAATTAAATGAATTTGAGTGAATCGAATAAAATGAATTAAGTGGACTAAATAAATGGAATTCAACTGAATGAATGGCTGGAGTCAAAAAATTGAATGATTTAAATAAAAATAATATAATTTTAATGAATGAAACAACTGAGATTGTTAAAATCGGTTATGCCGGATCTTTTATACCCTCAAAAATTTAAAAAAAATTTACGTGGTCGCTTTTCGAAGGGCGGGGGAGGGGCTGTTGTGTTTTGTCTACTGGGGACGTTTGGGGCACCTTCAACATCGCGACATATGTTAACAAAGTCATTTAGTCCATATACATACAGTAACGTGACTGACTCGCCTAGCCAAAACCGCGAAAGCCTGAAAATTTAAATTTTGGTTCACCTTCCGGAAAAAGGTTTACTAATGCTGGATTTTTCGTCAATATTGATACTAAAGGGGTAAAAAAAGTGTAATTAAAACTCGATATTTGAAATGTAGAAAAAAAATTAAACAAGTGGGAATGTAAAATTCGGTTGTGCCGAATCTTTTATACCCTCAAAATTAAATAAAAATTGCAAGGGAGTTTTAATTTAGGGGTCTGATCCCGGCGCGATTCGCTTTGCACACCTTCTCTCTCTTAAAAAATATTTTGAAATTCATTTATTATGAGTTTTGCAATTTAATCATTAGTTAAATTATTTTCTTATATCCATGCCCACAAAAGAGGCGGACCGGAAAAAAAAAATTTTCCATTCCCCTGGGTCCAAATGCAGGACTTTGATTGTCTTCAATCATAAAAATGCAAAAAAATGCAAAAAAAACCTGTAAAAAAATCGGTCCGATTTTACCCGTTTGTGAATTTAAACTGCATATGACCATAAGACATATTTGTGCCAAAAGTGTAGAGGTCTAGCTCTTTTATTTTGAACTGCATCGTGTGGTATACAGACGGACTGATGAACGGACGGATAAAGGATCAATAACATATCGAGGATGAATATTCAAAACCTGCTATCTTCAGTATTATAACATAGCAGATAGCAAGTTTTGAATATTCATCCTCGATATATACTTTATAGGCCCCCAGACCCCTATTTCGATGCTATAAACACGGAAAGACAAAGTGAATATACCCCCATACTGTAGTTGGAGGGTAAAAAAAGACGAAAATTGTGTACTTTGGTACTTTTTTCTGAAATGATAATCCTTCGGTCAATAAATCATTCTGGAAAAAGTACTTTTTGGAAATTCCTTTCCTTCAAAGTGTATTTTTGGTACTGTTTTTATTTCCTGATGTAATGAAGTTGAACTTGAAATGTAGAATTCTGCAGCAGAAAAAGTCATTTTTGGAAATTCCGTTTTGGTACTTCTTATATTTTCTGATTTAATTATACTAGGAATTGGAAATTATAAATTTTGAGTTCTCCAGCGTAATAAACATTTTGGTACATTTAGAGTAATTTGGTACCTTTTTTTCATAAAATAATGGTCCTAGAAACTTGAAGTTCGAAATGTGAAATAAAACATTTTAAAATGAGTGATTTTTGGAAATTACTTTTTTCAGATGGGTTGAAAGGTAAAAAGTATACTTTTGAACTTTTTTATATTTTGTGAAAAAAAAAATGAAACATTAAAATTTGAAATGTAGGATCCTTGGGTGAAAAAAACATTCTGGAAAATGTACTTCCGTTTCTTAGCCTCATAGAAGGGGTAAAAAAGGGAACATATGGTACTTTTTATATTTCCTTGGTTAAAAAGTGTAGTTTTGGTACTTTTAATAGTGATTTGTTTTATAATTATTCTAGCTAGACACTTGATATTTGGAATGTATGATCCTGCAGTAAAAAAAAAACATTCTGTAAAAAGTATTTTTTTGAAATTCTGTTTCTGAAGATCCTAAAAGGGGTAAATAAGTGAACTTTTGGAGACTTTTATAAATCCTAAAATAGGATATTTAGGTGAAAAAAAAACATTTCGAAAAAGTACTTTTTAGAAATTTCCCGTTTCAAACGGGGTTTAAAGTGTTCTTTTGGTACTTTTTATAGTTCCTGAAATATTCGTTCTTGAAGCTTGAAATTTGGAATGAAGGATTCTTCGGAGAAAAAAAAACATTTTGCATAAAGATGGTCCAAGAGGCGTGGAATTTGGGATGAATGATCATTCTGTAAAAAAAAAAACATTCTGCATAAAGAAGTTTTTGAAAATTTCATTTCTAAAGGTGTAAATCCTTGTACTTTTGGTACTTTTACGTCTCCTCAAATAATGATCCCATGCACTTGAAATTTTAAATGTAGAAAGTCATCTGTAAAAACAAATGGTAAAAGTGGTGCAAAAGGGTACTTTTTATATCTATAAGATAAAGACTTTAGATTTTTTTTATTCCTTTAAGGCATATTATACGGAAAGGAATGAAACTTACTTGCAACAAAAGAAGATGGAACTGGGAACGAAATGGAATAAAACGGGAATGAAATCAAATAAAGCATGGAATGATTTGGAATGATACTTTTTTTCTCAAATTTTTCGTACTCAAACTTATTTTTTTTTCAAAGTTTTTTTTCACTGAAATTTTTTTTCACCCAAAATATTTCTTTTCAATTTCTCATATATTATTTTTCTAAGTGCATTAAAATGTTGTTTGTTATGATGTTGCTGTTAACCATATATAAAGTTGCAATTTGCTGCTTGTTTTGCTTTTAAGTTAGTTGGCTTAAATGAGGATTAAAGAAGTTGGTATAGTTGGTTGGCAGTTAAACTATTTGTTGTTTTAATTTTTAAATTGAGTAGGCAATTTGTTAGTTATACGTATAAATATGTATGTGAATTGATTTTAAGCTATTGCAACAAAAGAACATGATATGTATGTTTTTGTTGCTGTTGCTGCTGCTGTTGGTGATCATGTTTTTTCGTTTTCTTCGTTTTGATGTTAAGTTCATTAAAAGTGACACATTGTTTCCTGTGGCATTTCAAAATGTAAGATAAATGTTTAGAATTTGTTTTTTTTTTCTTTAAAGGATTTAGTTTTTTTATGTTTTTTTTTTAATGTTTTTTACATCATTATCAATATGTGTCGTATCGTAAGTTGGTAATTTGTTACACAATTAGTTTGAGAAAGGCCTTTTATTGGAGTTGATCATTTTTAAGGCGGTTCTTTTCTTAGAACACTTTAACCCCTTTAACTGTGATTTTAAGGAGGCATTTTAGTCGGTTTTTTCCAAAGCTAAACACAAAAAACCTTGTCAAATTACTAGAAAAAGTCTCGTAATCCCATTTTACCAATATTTGATAGTTTTCCTTGTTTTTTAACAAACAATTTTCGGTCAAAATTTAAATTTTTTCTATAACTTTTAAATTTTTTTTGTAATTTTACAATTTTTTTTTTGTAATTTTAAATTTTTTTGTAATTTTACAATTTTTTTCGTAATTTTACAACTTTTTTTTGTAATTTTACAATTTTTTTTTTTATTAATTTTACAAATTTCCACGGTTTTTAACAAAACCAATCTAGTAAATTCACCAGAATTCCTTGTAAGTTTTATTACGTCAAAAATGTTGTAAATTTACACTTTTATTGGTTAAAAGCTTGTAAAATTACAAAATAGTTCGTAAGTTTTACTAGGAATTCTCGTAAAATAAAAGGTAGCAAATAATCTAGTAAAGTTACAAAACTGCCCTGTAAGTTTTATCGCGTCAAAAAATTTTAAGTTAACAATTTTATTGGTAAAAATCTTGTAAAATTACAAATTTATTAGCAAAAAACTTGTAAAATTACAGGGAATTCTTGTGAAATAGGAAGTAGAAAAAAAAATTACAAACTTTCTTGTAATTTTCATTTTTTTTTTTTTGAATTTGGCTGACTTAAAATTTGTTTCTCTGTGTAATCGGTATAACTTTTCCTTTTTGTAAATTTCCTAAAATCATTTTAAATATTAAGGAAATCCTTAAATTTTTTAAACTTAAACAAATAAAATTTATTCTGTTGCCAAAATATTATTATTATTTTGTTTGGTTGTTGTTTTTTTTATGACAAAACATTTTGTCATTATATTTGTTTTTTTATAACGTCTGAGTCCTTTTTGTATAAGTTTGTGTGTTTTTAGCTGTATTTCCTAATTTAGCAGATATATATTTATAACATAAATGTCGGCACGTGTAACAATTTAACAACTACTACTGCTGCTAGTCATATATATTTACCCACCTCCCACGCCTTCACCTCATACTTCACAACAGTCTTAACTTGTCTCAAAATTTTCTGGCTCTTGACAAACGGACACTTTATATACATACAATGAACATTAGAGCGGCATATTTTTCAACTTTTGATTTTCCCAAGGTTCCGGGTAAATTTTTATTTTTATAGGCTTAAAAATTATGTGGTATAAATTTGAGGATAATCGGATTAATTTAACCAAGAAAGCCCGGTTTACGTCTTGGATTTTTAAAATTAAAAAAAAAAATTAAAAAATACAACTTGCGATATATCATATATATTATTTTGCAAATATCTAAAAAAAAAAAAAAATCGGTCTAACGGTTTTCGAGATATCGACATTTGAAATTGGAAAAATTACGTTTTTCCTACGTTTAAGAAATTTTGCGAAAAAATCTCAAAATTCTCTTGACCATGTCATAAAAATCAAGAACTAATTTGAGCCAATTCCCACAATTTTAGCCAGACTTCCTTTCGATCAAAATTTTGGATTTTTGTAAACTTTTGGAAAATTCAAAACTTTGATCAATGTGCTCTACGGATTAAAAAAAAAATAAAAATAATTTATCTTGCGATACATCATAATTATTTTGATGCGCTATACGAATATTGGTCGAAAGGCTTTCGAGATATCAATATTTGAAATTGGCAAAAAACGGCGGGTTTTTTTACGTTTAAGAAATAAAAATCTCAACATATCATTCCTTTGAGCCTGACATAGAGCATAAGACGAGATTTTAGTTAAACTTAATTTGAGTCAAATTCTATAATTTTACCCGTAGGCTCCCTTCGATCAAAATTTAAGGTTTTTTGTAAACTTTTGGAAAATTCAAAATTTTGCTCGAAGCGCTCGACGGATTAAAAAAAGTTGAAATAATTTATCTTGCTATACATCATTTTTATTAATTTTGATGCGCTTAAGACGACTATCCAAAAAAAAATTTAAATCGGTCGAACGGTTTTCGAGATATCGATATTTAAAAATTACAAAAAACTACGTTAAAGAAATTTTGTAAATCAAATTCGTATTCTCTTGAGCCTGTCATAGAACTTGAGACGGTCTTTTATCTTAACTTGATTTGATCCAAATCCGATTATTTTAACCCGTGGCGCCTTTTAATCTAACTTTTGAAAAATTTCCGCCAAAATTTTTAATTTTTGACAAATTGAAAAATTAAAAAAATAAAATCTTGGGAAACATTATTTTTATTAATTTTGACATGCAGAAGAAGAATGTAAAAAAAAAAATCTGAAATCGGCCAAGCGATTTTCGAAATATCGCCATTTGAAAATCGTCGAAAATTTCCAAAAATGGCGGTTTTTTCCTATACTCAGAATAAATTCTTTGCCCAATCAACAGAAAAATGTGCTGAAAATTCAACCATTTTATGCCATATGAGAAATCGGCCGATTTTAGCAAACATGGTTTGCTGAAAATCTATCATGTTTATCTAGGTGAAATCAGCAGAGAAATCTGTCAAAACAGTAGAGATATCTGCTAAGGCATTTTCTAGAAAATTTTTGTTTTAAAAAAATTTGTTTTCATGAAAAAAAAAAAAAAATATAAAAAATATAAAAAAAATGTTCTGTAGGAAAATTTCTGTAAAATTACAAAATAATCTGCTAAAAATATGTTTAAAAATATCGTTTAATTGCATAAAAAAACAAAAAAATATATAATTAAAAAATAATCTGTTAAAAATATGTTCAAAAATATTTTGAAATTCAGCAAACAGAATCAGTAAAAACGCAGTAAAATTTCTGTTATTTTGTTAAACTAAATGACAGAGATTTTAGTAAAAATATCCATTTTAGCAGAAAAATCTGCTGAAAGTTTGCTAAATCAAGTTGAAAGTTGTTTTACAGATTTTTTGACAGTTTCTTTTCTCTTTTGAAATTTTGTCATTCCGTTTGTACCTCATCGAAATATCGGTTTGGGAACCCGTAAAGTATATATCGTCACCTAAAATGCAAGGCCCTAACTAACATTTTATTAATTTTACAGGAGAAGCAGAAAACAGTATTGAATGATATTTTCAATATGTTAATATCTTTGTAGTTTTTTAATGAATTTGGCTAAAATTTTGTGAGGACGTTCTTTTAATAAATATAAATCAAAATAAATCAAAAAATACACTGCGTGTCAAAAGTGACCACTATTTTAGAAAACAAGAGGTACGACCATCATTTCTATATATTTCGGACATGCTGAATCGAATGGCGTACTCCGTTTTTCGATGTATGGTACAGTTTTCTTGCAAAATATCGTTTAAGATTTGCTGATTTCGAGCCAGTTTTTCATAAAAAAAATTTGCAAAGTTAATGATTTTTAAATTGTATGGCATGGAAAATAAAGATATGACTTGTAGCAATATTTTTTATGCCAATTTGGTTTAAAGCTTTTCATCTTAAGCCCTTAAATTCGCGAATTTATTAATTTTTTGAGGTTTTCGCGAAATTAACCGCCAAGTTGGTCTTTGATGAAAAACTTGCTTTTAGTGAATCAAAAAGGCATCCCTAACAATACGAATAGTGGACAAAAAACAGCTATGTTATATGGACCATCATGATGAAAATCGCGAAAAACCGTTTTTTTGTATATGCCAGCATCACTTTACGAGATGATTTAAGACTCCATCTTTTAGTATATAATGTGGGATTCTTAAACAATTAACTGACCAAAAATTTGGTCAAAAAAGTTTTCATTTGCAAAAGTTATCTTAACAAAAACTATTATTTCAGTGTTAACCCTACAATAATTACAGTTTTTGTTAAGATAACTTTTGCAAATGAAAACTTTTTTGACCAAATTTTTGATCAGTTAATTGTTTAAGAATCCCACATTATATACTAAAAGATGGAGTCTTAAATCATCTCGTAAAGTGATGCTGGCATATACAAAAAAACGGTTTTTCGCGATTTTCATCATGGTGGTCCATATAACATAGCTGTTTTTTGTCCACTATTCGTATTGTTAGGGATGCCTTTTTGATCCACTAAAAGCAAGTTTTTTATCAAAGACCAATTTCGCTGTTAATTTCGCGAAAACCCTAAAAAATGAAGAAATTCGCGAATTTAAGGGCTTAAGAAAATAAGCTTTGAACAAAATTTGCATAAGAAATATTGCTACAAGTCATATCTTTGTTTTCCATGCCATAAAATTTATAAATCATTAACTTTCCAAATTTTTTTGTTAAAAAACTGGCTCGAAATCAGCAAATCTTTAACGACATTTTGCAAGAAAACTGTACCATACATCGAAAAACGGAGTACGCCATTCGAATGAGCATGTCCGAAATATATAGAACTTGTTTATTTTTTAGTGTTCCGCAGTGATATTAAAAAAGTTTTTGTTTAGTTACGTCCATTGGCGATTGCCCAAATCATATGTTTTTAATTTTGGGTATTTAATAGCTAATTTTTATTATGCAGCCCTAATTTTTTGTGGAGACGTGTATAGTGATAAAATAATCCAGAACCAATAAAAAAACTGAATTTGAATTTTTTGTTAGTTAGGGCCTTTTGCATTTTAGGTGACGATATATTATTGATCAGGGTTCGATTCTAAGACATTCTAGCGTCCGTATGTCTGTCTGTTGCAATGGCGATCACGGCCAAAATATTAAACAAATTTGGCTGAAGCTTAACATATTTATTGGAAGTTCTCCCGAGCAGTTTGGTATTGCATTTGAGCAATATCGGTTTAGCGGTTCAAAAGTATAAACGAAAATATAATGATACCTCGAAAATTTCCACATAACCTAAAAATACATTATGCTTTAATTCGGCTGCTGGTAGACAAATGTGTACAACATTGAATACGGAATGATAACACAGTGACACAAAATCGAACTTTCGGAATCGGAATGGGATGAAACCAAAAGCAAATGAAAGCTGACGTTTTCCATAACAAAACCCTCAAGGCCTTTTTTAGATCAGAGCTAGATTTTTTTTACACGCATTTAAAGTTGGTGATTTTAAAGCATTTAAAGTTTTGGTGTACTAAATATGTCCTACTTTAAGGGCCCCTGGTGGTGCCCTTATTGGACATGTGGGGTCGAGCTTCCCAACTTAAGCTAAAAATTACTTTAGCTATGACTGGTATGAATTTTGCCGCAATCGGTCCAGTACTTATTTACTGAATAGCCAAATTATTTAAATAAACCACTGTACACCGTTGCGTATGATTGCTATTTAAAGGCAATTACAATATTAATCATACGCCACTAATACAGTTTTCAAGCATTTATTATTATAATTATAATAAAAGATCATTGTTTCTGTAAAGACAGTCGAGCTCAGGCTCTAATTATAATTATGTATTATAATTTTTTGATTTGTTATATATGGTTTTGAATTGAGAAAAGTGTGAAAGAAAAATTTTAATTTTTCTAAAAATTTAAGACATCCTGGTTTGTTTCTTACTACTTAAAGATCACTATCTTCAGATGCATGTAAAAAAAATCTAGCTCTGAACTGGAAAAAAGCCTAGAGGGTTTTGTTATGGAATATGTCAACTTTCATTTGGTTTCATCCCATTTTGGTTTCATCCCATTCCGATTTTGGGTGTTGCACTGTGTAATTAATTGTGGAGGGTATCCATTAGAGTGTCCCTTATTTTGGAAATGTTCGAAATGTTGAGACGGTACCCGCTCATTTTTTTCCTTTTGACTTAAAAATAACTCAGGAAAAATTTTACGCCCCTAGGACCACGCCTTCCCTACGCGACGGGGCCTTAAAGAGCGGGGCCTTAAAAATCATTTTTCCATACAAACCAAAAAAATTTTTTTTTGATTTTTAATTTTTTTGTTATTATTTATTATATTACTTGGTTTGCTTATTCACGACAAAAAATTTGATTTTGGTGGGATAAGTCTTTCAGCGCTAAAAAATTTTTAGCAAAAAAAAAATTTTGAGCCGCCGGGGTCCTACAGTAAAAAATTTTTAAAAAATATTTTTTTTTAGTTTTGACCAGCAACGGTTTTAGCTGCTATGTTGCTTTAAATGATATATATTCCAAAAAAAAAATTATTCATATCTGTGACATCTTTATCTTTTTCGAAAAAAAAATTTTGAGCCGTAGGGATCCTACGGTAAAAAATTTTTAAAAAATATTTTTTTTTAGTTTTGAAAAGTAACGGTTTTAGTTGTTATGTTGTTTTTAATGATATATATTCCAAAAAAAATATTTTTCATATTTGTGACATCTTTATCGTGTATCGAAATAAATCAACAATGCATTTTTTACCCTTTTTTAGAACACGATAAAGATGTCACAGATACAAAAAATATTTTTTTATGAATATATATCATTTAAAGCAACATAGCAGCTAAACCCGTTGCTGGTCAAAACTAAAAAAAAATATTTTTTAAAAATTTTTTACTGTAGGACCCCGGCGGCTCAAAATTTTTTTTTGCGAAAAATTTTTTAGCGCTGAAAGACTTATCCCACCAATATCAAATTTTTTGTCGTGAATAAGCAAACCAAGTAATATAATAAATAATAACAAAAAAATTAAAAATCAAAAAAAAATTTTTTTGGTTTGTATGGAAAAATGATTTTTAAGGCCCCGCTCTTTAAGGCCCCGTCGCGTAGGGAAGGCGTGGTCCTAGGGGCGTAAAATTTTTCCTGAGTTATTTTTAAGTCAAAAGGAAAAAAATGAGCGGGTACCGTCTCAAGATTTCCAACATTTCCAAAATAAGGGACACTCTAGTATCCATACATTCGGTAAGGCCGAATTTAACTTTTTTACTTGTTTAAACTTAATTTGAGCCAAATGCAACAATTTTAACCTCTGGTGCCCTTAGATCAAAATTTTGGTTTTTTGGAAAATTTTTACCAAAACTTTTAATGTCTAAAAAATTAAAAGAAAAAAATCGACGAATTCGAATTCAAAAAAAATCTGAACTCGATCGATCGGTTTTCGAGACATTACTATTTGAAATTTGTCAAAAAATTTACAAAAGTTACTGTTTTTCTTACTTTCAAACAAAATTTTAGAAAAAAAAATCAAAAAAATGTCTTTCCCTTAAATTTGCCCTTGAGATATTGCCTTGATCTTGAGCTATAGCATTTGAAATTTGTCAAAAAAAAAAAAAAACTTAATAGAAAAAGTCTCATAATCCCATTTTACCAATATTTGACAGTTTTTCTTGATCGAAATTTAATCTTTTTTTGTAATTTTACAAATATATTTTCGTAAATGTCCAAATTATCAATGTAATTTTACCAAAAAAAAAATCCAGTCAAGTCACGAAATTTTATTGCGTCAACAAAATTTTTTATTGCGTCAAAAAAATTTACAAATTTATTGGTAAAAAGCTTTTAAAATTACCAAAAAAATTACAAAAAATCGATATTTTTACAATAAATTCTCGTAAAATATTAGGTAGCAAAAAATCTAGTAAAGTCACTAGAATTCCTTGTAAGCTTTTATAAATTTACAATTTCATTGGTAAATTTATAAATTTAGTGGTAAATTTACAATTTTATTATTTTCTAGAAATTCTTGTTAAGGTAATTTTACAAAAAAAAAATCCCGTTAATTCACAAGAATTTTCTGTTAGTTTCATCTCATCAAAAAAGTTGTAAATTTACAAATTTATTGGTAAAAAGCTTGTAAATTTACAAAAAAAAACTTGTAATTTTTACAAGAAATTCTCGTTAAATAGAAGGTAGCAAAAAATCTAGTAAAGTCACAAGAATTCCTTGTAAGCTTTTGTAAATTTTCAATTTTATTAGTAAATTTACAATTTTATTGATAAATTAACAATTTTATTGGTAAATTTACAATTTTATTGGTAAATTTACAATTTTATTGATTTTTTTTAAGTGTAGGAGAATAAAAATTTGCCTGAACCTTCAAAATCGAAAAAATATTTTTTTGCCATACAAAAAGAAAATGCCAACCTACTGAACATACAAATATTTCATACTTAAATACATACAAATATGTTGTTACATACAGGCGACTGTATATTGTATGTCCTTGATAGGCTCGTCATCATCACCAGCAACAACATCATCATTATCATCTTCATCATGAACAAATACAATACAGCAGCAACAAAAAAATAATAAGTATACAAAATATATATAAAGGGCTGCTTTTATTTGGATATAAATTTACTTATTTTTTCCATTTTTGTTGTTTTGTGAAAGTAAAAATATATACACTTGTATAGTCATTATTATCCTTCTGTGTAAAGGCCCCCATAAATTCTGTCTCTGTCTGTGTGTGTGTGTTTTTTTTTTTGTGTTTATGGGTTGGATGGTCGTTCCTTTGTAGCATACTTTTGTACTGAAAATCATGTTGTTTCAAAAAAAAAAAAAGTTCGTTATATGGCCTTCAGAACGGGAAAAAGTCATAATAAATAGATATTGTGTGTAATATTATTTTGTATGTAAAAGCCTGTCCCAACAATTTAAAATATGTTTAACAATATTAATTTAATTCATTCAATTCATTGAAATAATTCAAAGTATTGAATTACTTCAATTCATTGAATTTATCAAATTCATTTAACTCATTCAATTAACTTTATTCATTTAATAAATTTAATTCATTCGATTCATTCAATTCATTCAATGCATTCAATTCATTTAATTCATTCAATTCATTCAATTCATTCAATTCATTCAATTCATTCAATTCATTCAATTCATCCAATTCATCCAATTCATCCAATTCATTCAATTCATTCAATTCATTCAATTCATTCAATTCATTCAATCCATTCAATTCATTCCATTCATTCAATTTATTCAATTTATTCAATTCATTCAATTTATTCAATTCATTCAATTCACGCAATTTATTCATCCAATTCAATTTATTCATTCAATTCATTCAATTCATTCAATTCATTCAATTCATTCAATTCATTCAATTCATTCAATTCATTAAATTCATTCAATTCATTCAATTCATTCAATTCATTCAATTCATTCAATTCATTCAATTCATTCAATTCATTCAATTCATTCAATTCATTCATTTAATTAATTTAATTGAATGTTTCTTAAATTTCGTATTATTCTCCTCAAGTTTTTTGTTGTGTCTACATTTTTTAACATTTTATTAGAAAAGAATTAGATTTTTTTTAACTTTGGTTTTTTCACTAGCAAATTTTCAGATTTTTAACCATAATGAACCAGAAAAATTCCAAAACTTTTACAATTTTTCTTTAAAAAATTCTCAAATTTAAATTTATTTTACACGTAAAAAAAATTCTGGAACATTTTTGAAAAAAAGTTCTCAGATCCTTAGAAACTTTTCACATAGTTTTTGAATTCTAAAGCATATAATGTTTTCTGTTACAAAAAAAAAAATCTCGGATTCTGACGCGTTTTCTGTAAAAAAATCAAACATTTTGAAACTCTTTAGGATTAACATTTTTTAAAAGAAAAGTTTTAAAATTTAAAATTTTTTCTATATTAAAATTCTCAGATTCTAAAACTTTTTTCGTTGAAGAAGAATTCTCAGGTTTTTAGAAATTTTTCGTGCAGGAAAACTCTTAAATTCTGAAAAAATTTTCATATAGAAAAATTCACAGATTCTGCGAAATTTTTTGTATTGAAAATTTTCAAGCATCTTTCGTACAGAAAAATTCTTAGATTTTGAGATAGTTTTCTTATAAAAAAGGTCTGAGACAGTCTTCGTATAGAAAAATCATCAGATTCTGTGACAATTTTGATATACAAAATTTTAAAATTCTGAGACATTTCGTATAAAAAAATTCCCATTGCGTATAAAAAAGTTCATATAGAAAATTTCTCAGACTCTTCGTATAAAAAAATTTTTCAAATTCTGAAATATTTTGTGTAGAAAAATTCTTGGATTTTAAGACATTTTTCGTATAGAAAAAATCTCAGATTTTAAAAAATTTTCGTATAAAAAATTTTTAGATTTGATATACATAGTTTTAGTATGGGAATATTTTTCTTTACGAAAAATGTCTCAGATTCGTATAGAGAAATAATGTCTCAGAATCTGATACGATTTTTGTTGAAAATATTTTATGATTATGTATTCAATTAGAGTATTTTTCTAGCTCGAGGCCGTAAAATATTTTTATCTATATATCGTCGAACTATATTCAATAAATGCCAACTCGAAAAAGCTTACTGTTCAGGAGAGCTAAAAAACTAGTTATTTCGCATATTATTGCAAAAATAAACAATGTACCTTCCACAAGATGGTTTAAATATTCTAAACAATTTTTACCTATGCAAAAATTTTCATATTTTGCACTTGTTTGCGTATTTTTCAGAGATGGCATTTATTACTATATCAAAAAACAAATATTTTTTTAGAGTTGGCATATTTTGTCGGAAAATAAAAATACATTTTTTTTGGAAAAATTTTTAAAATTTTTTTTTTTGGTTTTTGTTATCCTTAGTACGGTAATTGCAAAAACTGAAAAAAAAATTAAAAATCTTTGCATAATTTTAAAAGTTACTAGCTCCGAAAGCCTTTTAATCTCAGGGTGGTCAACTTTGGCACTCTGTAACTCACGCTGTATTGCAATAGGGTCACTCCAAACTAACTATTTTGAAAGCTTATATCATTGACTTTATTTGCCCCATTCATAATGTTTCAATCTGATAAATAGTTTGAGAGTTACATAAATACAGTCAAGCCCGGTTATAACGAACTCCGAGGGACCAGTAAAAATAGTTCGTTACAAGCGTAGTTCGCTATAGGCGGGGTATATTTTTTATCAACCTAGTTTTATTTCCAAAAAAATAGATCCAATTTTGATTTATTTGAGTTTTTTTTTGTCAATAAAATACTTTTTGAGAAAAAAACATTCAAAATAGAAATAAATTTCATCAAAATTATAATAAAAACCAAAAATATCCAACCTTTTGTGGGTTCGATAAACATGATTGCCGCACATTAAAAAATATTTATGGGAGTTCGTTATAAAAAGGTAAATACACATGTAATAGTATTCGTGGGACCTTAATAAGTAGCTCGTTTTAACCGAGGATTCGTTATAACCGAGTTCGTTATAAAAGAAGTATTTTGTGTGAAAATTGATGCCAAAACGTCGGGACTTTAGAATTAGTGCGTTATAACCGAGAATTCGTTATAACCGAGTTCGTTATAACCGAGTTCGACTGTATAAGCAATTTTTTTTTTTGCAAACACTATTTACCGATATTTTCAAAATGGCAATATCTCGAGAACCAGTCATTAGATATCCAAATCTTTACAAGATTCGTGTTTAGCATGGCAAATGCAAAATTAAAGGTGGTCTAATTTTTTTTTTTTAAATATTTTGAAAAATTTTTGGAAATTTACAATGGGAGTTGGCATTTATTTCCACCAAAAAAATATGTACTTTGAGTTAGCATAATAACAAAAATGGATGTAAAACGACAATAAATTATTTTTTTGCTCTGAAATTTTTATGGCAGATAGGTATTACATAGGGGAGCTATTTGCCATCGGAAACTCATTTCCGTCAAATTTGAGTTGGCATATTTTGAATATAGGTTCACGATATATAAAAGAGTAATGTGACTGACTGACTGACTGACATACTCATTCATCATCGCCCAGCCCAAACCGCTGAAGATAGAGACTTGAAATTTGGACTGTAGGTCCACCTCCCGGAATATAGATCCACTAAGGCTGGATTTTTGCCAATGTTGATTCTAAGGGGGTAAAAAGGGTAAAAAACTGTACTTTTGATACTTTTTATATCTCCTGAAATAATGGTCATAGAGACTTGAAATTTGGACTGTATGTTCACCTCCCGGAATAAAGATCCAGTAAGGCCGGATTTTTTGCCAATGTTGATTCTAAGGGGACAAAAAGGGGAAAAAACTGTACTTTTGGTACTTTTTATATCTCCTGAAATAATGGTCACAGAGACTTGAAATTTGGACTGTATGTTCAACTATTGGAATATAGATCCAGTAAGGCCGGATTTTTGCCAATGCTGATTCTAAGGGGGTAAAAAGGGTAAAAAACTGTACTTTTGGTACTTTTTATATCTCCTGAAATAATGGTCACAGAAACTTGAAATTTGGACTGTATGTTCACCTCCCGGAATATAGATCCAGTAAGGCTGGATTTTTGCCAATGTTGATTCTAAGGGGGTAAAAAGGGTAAAAAAATGTGCCTTTGGTACCTTATATATTTCCTTAAATAATGGTCCTAGACACTTGAAATTTTGAATGTAGGTTCAGCTCCCAGAATATAAATCTACTAAGGCTGGATTTTGCCAATGTTGATTCTAAGGGGTAAAAAGGGTAAAAAACTGTACTTTTGGTACCTTTTATATTTTCTTAAATAATGGTCCTAGAAACTTAAAATTTGCAATGTAGGTTCACCTCCCGGAAAAAATATTCACCAAGGCTGGGTTTTTGCCAATGTTGACTCTACGGGGGTAAAATGGAAAAAAGTGTACCTTTGGTACTTTTTTTAATTTACTGAAATAATGGTACCTTTTATAAAAAGTACATTTTATAAAAAGTACCTTTTATAAAAAGTACCTTTTATAAGAAGTACCTTTTATAAGAAGTACCTTTTATAAAAATTATTTTTTTGTTTTTTCAAAAGTAAATTCCTTTTAAATAATGTTTTTTGTAATTATCTTTTTGAAATTGTGGAGGGTATCACTACATTCGGCAAGGCCGAATTTTACTTTATTACTTGTTTTTTCAAAGAATAATTTTCAAGAAAATAATTTTTCTATTTTAAATTTATTTATGTTGGTAATTTTTGCAAGACCTAGCCAACACGTGTTCCAAAATTTGTAGTAAAGAAAAAATGTCCTCGAGCTAGAATAAACCTACTCAAAATATAATATTTTAAAGGTCGAATAAAACATTTTTATACCCACCACTCTAGTGATAGAGTGTATATATAAGTTTGTCATTCCGTTTGTAACACCTCTAGGACTCCAAAAAGTATATATATTCATGATCCTCGATCGATTTTAAGACGATCTAGAGATGTCCGTCCGTCCGTTTGCCTGTCTGTTAAAAACACGCTAACTTTTGAAAGACTTTACAGAGGCTCCTGAAGTTTGGCATATATGTCGGGCATTTACCTGGTCAGGTTGGTATTGCAATCCAGCGAAATCGGTCCAGTGGTTCAAAAGTTATAAGCAAAAGACTGAATTTCGGCATGGGTTTTTCGTGAATTTACGAGATAAAAAACACGATAACTTTTGAAAAGCAATTTTGAGGATGCTGAAGCTTAGCACATTTATTTATCGTTCCTCAGGCCTGGTTCGTATTGAATTTTAGTCCAATCGGTCTATTGGTAGTAAAGTTATTAGCAAAACCGTGAATTTCAGATTAGTTTCACCAAAAAAGTTTACACTCAAAAAAAAAATTTTGTAAATTATTTTTTTTTTTTAAATTACTTAAAAAAAGTGTTTTTACACAAAATAAAATATTTCTAATCAAAAATTTTATTTTTTTCACGTTAGAAAATTTACTATCACTTAAAAAGGCATTGTGGAGGGTATTCATAGATTCGGAGAAGGCGAATTTAACTTTTCTACTTGTTTTTTCTTAATATAAATTCCATCAGAATTTAAATTATGAAAAAAGTTAGAAAAACTCAAAAAAAAAAATTAAATAATTCTGAAAGGAATAGAAAAATTCAGGATTTTTGTTGAAAAGTCATATCGCACAGTGTTACTACATCCTTTCTGTTTTCTCTACTCTTGACTCATACATATTAATACTTTCTCTTTATACAAAAATGTTGCCCATAGTCTGTGTGTATGTATTAATATGTATGTATGAGGTCGTCTATAAAAAAGGTCCTTTTTTATATACATATCTAAAAATCACATACAACTATACTTTTCAAAGCACACACAAGTACTTTGAATTCTTTATTTATCTTTTTGTTATATTTGGATGGGCTTTCATTGTGTATGTAGTTAGTAGTGACTAAGTCTGTCCTATGTCTGTTGTTATTTTCCGATTTTTTTTTTGTTTTCAGTTTGATATTGTTTTTTCTGCTGGTATTTTTGTAATTTTTGTTTCTGTATTTTTACATTTTTTTTCCAAACTATGTAATACAAATGAAAAATAGCTGACG
Organism: Pegoplata infirma; assembly: GCA_963921195.1. Classification (NCBI taxonomy): domain Eukaryota; kingdom Metazoa; phylum Arthropoda; class Insecta; order Diptera; family Anthomyiidae; genus Pegoplata; species Pegoplata infirma. Next base: position 98,120,725 of record OY992537.1, on the reverse strand, counting down.
TCAACTTTGGTATTTTTATGACATTCTATTTCGTTTTTTTTTTTTTTTCTTGTATTGTTGCTGTTGTGTACTCAGCTATTGTTGTTATTTCAATTGTTATAAATTTTTTTTTTCAACTTTTGAAAAAAAAAAATTTATTTTCTTTCTGGTAGGGTTGTTTTTAACTATTACTAAGTATGTACGTATTATTTAGTAGTCATTGTAAACTTTTCAATTTATTTTCATATTTTTATTTTTTTTTATTTTAAAATTTTCATTACTGCTGTTATTTTTAACTTTTTTCCTACACCATAGTTTTGTGGATAACATATCAAATTGGGCAAATTTAATAAATATTTAGTACCAGCAATTTGAGTTCGAAAAAGTACCAAAGTACAAGTTTTTATCCTATTTTCCCCACTAAAGTTGTATTAAATATAAATTAGTACTTTTTTTTATAGAAACTTGATATTTAATATATATTAAATATCAAGTTTCTATAAAAAAAAGTACTAATTTACACTATTTTAACCTTTTGTGGCCATTTAAAATAAGAATTTTCAAAAAGTACTTTTTTGAGAATTTCAAAAATCAAGTTTGTATGACAATTATTACAGGAGATCGAAAGAGTAGCAGAGTACACTTTATTACCCTTTTACAATCGAAACATTTTAAAAAGTACTATTGATAAAAGGTGTTTTTTTTTACTGGATCTTAGAAAAAGTACCAAAGTACAAAATATTTATCTTTTTTGTCCCTTTAAAATTTTAATTCTAAATTTCAAATTTCAGATTTCTTTAAGCATTATTTCAGTCAAATTAAAAAAAATGTACCAAATTACACTATTTTAACCTTTTATGGCCACTAACAATAGGAATTTTCAAAAAGTACTTTTTTAGAATGTATTTGAGGATCCTACATTTTAAAAATGAAGTTTGTATGACCATTATTTCAGGAGATCGAAAAAGTACCAAAGTACAAATTTTTACTCTTTTAGGCTCAAAACCTTTTAAAAAGTACTCTAGTTAAAAGATTTCATGTTTCTAGAAGCATTATTTCAGGAGATAGAAAGAGTACAAAAGTATAACTTGTCACCCTTTTTGAAAAGTACTTTTTCCGAATGTTTTTTTTTTTTTGTGGTTGAGAATCCCATATTTCAAGTTTTAATGCCCCAGGTGATAGAAAAAGTACCAAAGTACAATTATTTTATTACTTTTGTGGCCCCCTTAGAAATAAAATTTCCAAAAATTTTTTCTTTTCAGAAATGCTTTTGGAAACATTTCAAGCTTTTAAAGCCATTATTTCAAGAAATAGAAAAATATGAAAAACTGAATTTCTAAAGGGTACTATTTCAGAATTTTTTGTTGGCTAAGAGATCCCATATTTAAAATTTCAAGTTTTCATAAGCATTTTTTTAGGAGATAGAAAAAGTACCAAAGTAGACTTTTTTACCACTTATGGCGCCGTAAATTCAAAGTTTCAAACCAAAAAGTACTTTTTTTTTTAAATTGATTTTTTTTAATTAAAAAAGTACACTATTTTACCCTTTTTCAGAATGTTTATTTCCAACTAAGGATCCTACATTCCAACAATAAAGCTTTATTTCAGGAGAAAGAAAAAGTACCTAAGTACACTTATTTACTATTTTAGAATCGAAAAACAGTATATTTGTTAAAATGTTTTTTTTTTTTTACTGAACTATCCTACTTTTCACGTTTCAAGAAGTATTATTTCAGGAGATAGAATTCGGAAGATAGTAGCTTCGATTTCACAAGAATTCTTTGTAGTTTTACACGCTTTTTACCAATAATTTTGTATTTTTACCAGATTTTTATAAAAAAAATTGTCAATTTACAATTTTTTGACGCGATGAAACTTACGTTTCGTGATTTTACTCGATTTTTTGCCACCTCCTATTTTACGAGAATTCCTAGTAAAAATAACGAGGTTTTTCGTAATTTTACAATATTTTTACCAATCAAATTGTAAATTAACAAATTTTTTGGCGAAATAAAACTTTCAAGGAAATTTACTACACCATTTACAGATGTAATTCGAAAAAGATCAATTGTAATTCGAAGATTCTATTTGTAATTCGAAGATTCCATTTGTAATTCGAAGATTCCATTTGTAATTCGAAGATTCCATTTGTAATTCGAATACTCCAATTGTAATTCGAAGATTCCAATTGTAATTCGAATACTCCAGTTGTAATTCGTAAAAGATCAATTGTAATTCGTAAAAGATCAATTGTAATTCGTAAAAGATCAATTGTAATTCGAAAAAGATCAATTGTAATTCGAAAAAGATCAATTGTAATTCGTAAAAGATCAATTGTAATTCGAAAAAGATCAATTGTAATTCGTAAAAGATCAATTGTAATTCGAAGATTCCAATTGTAATTCGTAAAAGATCAATTGTAATTCGAAAAAGATCAATTGTAATTCGAAGATTCCAATTGTAATTCGTAAAAGATCAATTGTAATTCGAAAAAGATCAATTGTAATTCGAAAAAGATCAATTGTAATTCGTAAAAGATCAATTGTAATTCGTAAAAGATCAATTGTAATTCGAAAAAGATCAATTGTAATTCGTAAAAGATCAATTGTAATTCGAAAAAGATCAATTGTAATTCGAAAAAGATCAATTGTAATTCGTAAAAGATCAATTGTAATTCGAAAAAGATCAATTGTAATTCGAAAAAGATCAATTGTAATTCGAAAAAGATCAATTGTAATTCGTAAAAGATCAATTGTAATTCGTAAAAGATCAATTGTAATTCGTAAAAGATCAATTGTAATTCGAAAAAGATCAATTGTAATTCGAAAAAGATCAATTGTAATTCGAAAAAGATCAATTGTAATTCGTAAAAGATCAATTGTAATTCGAAAAAGATCAATTGTAATTCGAAAAAAATCAATTGTAATTCGTAAAAGATCAATTGTAATTCGTAAAAGATCAATTGTAATTCGAAGATTCCATTTGTAATTCGAAGATTCCATTTGTAATTCGAAGATTCCAATTGTAATTCGAAAACCAACGAGTAAATCAACAAAAAACAATGTTTTTAAAGGCGTAAGAAACGATTTTAAACTCGTTGTTTTCGAATTACAATTGGAATCTTGGAATTACAAATGGAATCTTCGAATTACAAATGGAATCTTCGAATTACAATTGATCTTTTACGAATTACAATTGATCTTTTACGAATTACAATTGATCTTTTTCGAATTACAATTGATCTTTTTCGAATTACAATTGATCTTTTACGAATTACAATTGATCTTTTTCGAATTACAATTGATCTTTTTCGAATTACAATTGATCTTTTTCGAATTACAATTGATCTTTTTCGAATTACAATTGATCTTTTACGAATTACAATTGATCTTTTACGAATTACAATTGATCTTTTTCGAATTACAATTGATCTTTTTCGAATTACAATTGATCTTTTTCGAATTACAATTGATCTTTTACGAATTACAATTGATCTTTTTCGAATTACAATTGATCTTTTTCGAATTACAATTGATCTTTTACGAATTACAATTGATCTTTTTCGAATTACAATTGATCTTTTACGAATTACAATTGATCTTTTACGAATTACAATTGATCTTTTTCGAATTACAATTGATCTTTTTCGAATTACAATTGATCTTTTACGAATTACAATTGGAATCTTCGAATTACAATTGATCTTTTTCGAATTACAATTGATCTTTTACGAATTACAATTGGAATCTTCGAATTACAATTGATCTTTTACGAATTACAATTGATCTTTTACGAATTACAATTGATCTTTTTCGAATTACAATTGATCTTTTTCGATTTACAATTGATCTTTTACGAATTACAATTGATCTTTTACGAATTACAATTGATCTTTTTCGAATTACAATTGATCTTTTTCGAATTACAATTGGAATCTTCGAATTACAAATGGAATCTTCGAATTACAATTGGAGTATTCGAATTACAAATGGAATCTTCGAATTACAAATGGAATCTTCGAATTACAAATGGAATCTTCGAATTACAAATAGAATCTTCGAATTACAATTGATCTTTTTCGAATTACATCTGTAAATGGTGTAGAAGGGTATTCATTTCAGAGAATGTAAAAGTGGAAAAATGAAAAATGTAAGATTCCACTCTCATTGATGTGAACGGGTACATAAAAAAATTGTGATAAAAAGTTTCCAAAAATATTTAAATTATTCAACGAATGAACCAATTAACTTATAAATTACACTTTTTACTCATTTTGACAATTTTTTCTAGTTGTTTAATTCTTAATTTCTATTATTATAACCAAAATTATTTGTATAAATATTTTCTTCTAAGAAAAATTTCAAACACATGTTCAATAAGGGCTGCCGAGGTAGAAAAAACTTAAATAACAGTAGCATATTTTGGTACTTTTTCTTTAATTAGTAATGAATGGCAACGCTTAAATAATTGGAAAAATGTAACTTTTTACTCTGACAATTTTACACTTGGATATAGGTTGTTTAAATTGCAACTTTTAAGTGGAAAATTTTTTCATGTGTTTGTTGTAATAAAAAGTTACATTTTTCCAATTTTTCATTTTTACAACCAAAAAAAAGCTGAAATGAATACCCTTTATATTTTTTTTGTAGAAAAACATTGGAAATTTGTAAAGTACAAAACAAATTGGAAAATTACAAAAACAAAAAATTGTAAATTTTGATCAAAAATTTTTTGTTACAAATCAGGAAACTGTAAAATATTGGTAAAATGGGATTACAGACTTTTTCTAGTAATTTGACAAGATTCTTTTTGTGTAGAAACTTGAAATTTTAACAATTTTTTTTAAGAAAAATTCTTAGATTTGGAAACAGTTGCGCTACACAAAAATTTTTAAGATTCTTGGACGTTTCTATAACATTTTTCCTTATAGAAAAATTCTCAGATTCTGAGACATTTTTTCTACAGAAAAATTTTTGATTACATATTTTCTATAGAAAAAGTTCTTGGATTCTTAGTTTTTAAGCTTGAATTTTCATTGTTTATAATTTATTTAATTTATTTTCTTTTCTTCTTTCAGGTATGTTTGTCAATGTAAAAAGTGGTGAAAGGTAAAATTTCAAAATTATAAGAAACATAATATTACGAAATTAAAGTTTTTTCTGCAGACATTGAAATTTAAAATGACTTGAAATTGACCTTTATAATTATTTACACAAACATTTCTTTGTTTATCATTTTAACGATTCTTAAAATTTTAATTATTTTTTTTTGTTTGGTTTTAAATTAATTATTTTTTGCGCGCTCCCACTATTTAATACAAATAAATGCTATTTGTCACGAACGCTGCATTAACCAGCACCATCATCGTCGTCATCTTCATGATCATTTATAATTTACTTTTTTTTTTTCTTTGGCAAAATAAAATTTAAAAATGCAACACATTTTTAATTTAAAAAATTATTTTTCTCTGCTTTTATTAGTTTGTAAATTACACCGTTTAGAAATTAATTTATTAATCAAAATAAAGGGTAGTTCAGAAATGCATTGCTGGGCAGTCGGCAAAACCCTAATGAATTTAATAGGTTACACAGAAAAATATTCGGCTAAAAACTCTCAAGACTATTTTAAACAAAAAACAAGTTAAAAAGCATTGCCGAATGTACTGATACTCACCCTTCACATTGTAAAAAAAAAGATTATTTGCACAAAAAAATTAAAAAAAAAAATCCACGAAAAAAAAATTCGGTGAAAAAAAAATTCCGCGAAATCTTTTTTTTATAAAAATATGTTCGTACATGTTTTAATACCATTCGGAGATAAATTCTGTCCACATGTGTCAACCAGGAGCCGAATTAAAGCATTTTGTATTTTAAGGTTATGTTGAATGTACCAAAATTTTCGAGGTGTCCTTTAATTTTCATTCATAACTTTTGAACCGCTGAACCGATATCGCTAAAAATAGAAATGGTGTTCAGTTTATATTTATTTATATGTCGGAGATTTTCAAACAAATGATATTCAAACTGATTTGCAACAAAAAAAATATAAAAAAATATAAATAAAAATTAGAAAAAAATACAATACTTTGTTCGTGATCAAAATCATTTTAGTGTGTTAGAACACAAATAACAGCAGCAGCAACAACAGCAGCAACAACAAACAACTAAAATCAGCAAGATAGATATAATATCATATATTTGTTGTTGTTGTTACAATTGCTGTCACAGTTGGTGTTGTTACTGTTACTAATAAGTAAGTACGAGTATTGCTGTTGTTGTGTTGCCATTGCAATTGCTCTAGCTGCGTGTGTTGTTATTTGTGGTGACTTTAAGTGAATGCAATTTTTTTTTATGATACAACAACATGCAGATTTTTTTTGTATTTAACAGTAAGGAAAATTATAGACCCAACCGATCGACAGACAGACAGACACTGAGACAAACATTCATACAAATGTTTAATTCAAATTTATTTGATGTTTGCCGTATTTAATTTTTATTTTCTTGTTGTTTTCTTGTTCTTTATCTTCTTTTATTTATATTTTTCTACTTGAAAAGATGTTTATCCAATAAAAACGTTAATAATGAAGAATAAACTAGAAGAAGACGAAAAAAATAATAAAATTAAACCAAATAGAAAGTAGCTACAAAAAAAAATGTCACTTTAAATAACAAATAACACGTTTTGTTAATTTTTTTTTTATTATTTTAGTTTTATTGAAACTACAAAAAAAAATCACCATTGACTCTTTTTTTTGCTGAAACGTGCAAAATATTATTTAAAAAAGTATTAAAATATTCTTACGAAAAAATTAATTTTTTATTGCAAAAAAACGAAACAAAACCTTCTATTTTAGTAAAAAGCGAGCGATAGTGTCAAATTCGGTTGTACTGAACTTTATATAAAAATATAAAAAAAAAAATTTGCAGGGTCGTTTTTTTGGGGGGGAAGGGTGTCAGAAAAAAAATATACAAAAAAAAAAATTTTGAGATTGTAGTGCATTCCGTTATAATTTGATAAATATTTAGTCAAGGGAACTCGACACAAATTTTACTATTTTTTCAATATTTATCAATCAGTTTTTAAAAAAATTAAAACCCAAACGCAATTTCCTTAGTTCCATAAAGGACTTATTCAAAAAACCTATTCACAGATTCATATTTGAAATTTTGAGATGCTGAGGTCGTTAGTGGGAAAATTAACTAAATCCAAGCAAAATTGATAATGATTGATAATGATTGATAATGATAATGATTTAACTCCATTGCCATGTATTGCTACTTTTTAATCCATATTTTTCTTAAAAATAAGGACTAATTTAAACTAGAAAATGGGAAAAAATGCCCTTTTTTAGTTAGAATGGCATGTGAATACACTCATAATTCTCATTGGGTACATATTTTATTATAAATATAAAGAAACGTTTGTTTCTTATAGTCAAGTAATAAATTTTAAATTTATTTATAATTTTTAAATTACTTTTTATAGTTTAATTACATCAAAGACTTTGTTTTTGAAGTTTGTTCCCAGACTACAGAAAAAAATGAACTAAAAAATGAGATAATTAACTAAGTTCAAGGAAAATTGATAATGATTTAGCTCCATTGCCACGTTTTCCTTCTTCTATGTTCGTATTTTTCTTTACAATAAGGAAAGACATTTTTTTTTTAATATTATGCCAAGTGGAACTTAACAATTGGAAAAATTGTATTTCAATTTAGATTATACACATTTGAGGACCCAGTTGGGTTCCTTAAGAATCGTCATAGTTTTTGATCCATATATTTTTTCCGTTTCGCTCTACATTGCTTTGTAGAGTCCGACCGAGTATTCGGTTTCGGTCTCGGTTTCGGCCGAATAATGGGGCTTCGGCCTCTATTCGGTGTTCGGCAAAATTTTGGCCGAATATTAGCCGAAACCGAAACTTTTTGGTATTTTAAAAAATATGTAAAAAAAAGTCGCAAAATATTTTGATTTCGTATTTCAGTGCACTTGTTTCAGTTCAATTGAAGAAAATGTTACAAGTTTATGCAATAAATGTAAAACTGTTTCAGTTTAAAAATTATTTTCTCCTAATCTACAAACGAAATTCACAATTTTTTTGTAAGTTTTTTAAAAAACATATTTTTTCAAAAATACAACAATTCCTATGGTTTAAAAGCATTTTATGCTGTATATTTATCTTTAACAACTTTTTAATAATTTTATTCATGCCAGGCGATAATTTTTTTTAAGTTTCGGTTTCGGTTCGGTTTCGGCCGAATATTACTTTTTCGGCCGAATATTCGGTTCGGTTTCGGTTCGGCCTCGAAAACTGGTTTCGGTCGGACTCTACTGCTTTGTTCTTGAGATCCGTGACTTTAGACGACCACTGTGGTCTTGAGAACTTTATAACTAACTTTAAAAACTATTTAAAACTATTACTCGGAGAGCTTTTGAGTATTTAGCGGTCTTGTTCTACATGTTAAGAGCTATTAAAATGCTTTTGAATTTTGTGTTGTGTTGGCAATATTAACCGAGATATTAGCATTTAAAAATTTTCGGAAATGCCAACTTTTTTAAATCCAAATCCCCCCATTGGGGTCCAAACATGTGAAGAGGAACGGCGATAGAGATTCGCAGAACCAAAAATGGCCTTCATTTTGCTCTATCTGGCTTTGGTTTCGAAATATCGCCATCTTAACTTTTTTTAAAAAAAAAAATTCCCCAAGTTATAAAAATTTTACTAAAAAAGTAGAAAAAACTTCCTCAAATCTAAGAAGATGAACTAATTGGTAGAAAATTACGTCCTAAAACTAAAGAAGAGGAATATGTCTTAAAAATAAAGATTTTTTTCATATATTTAAGGAAAATTTCTTTGGCGGTAAGAATTTCTTTCATGTACATATTATGGAATTCCATTAAGGGAAAATTATGGACTACTTACCAGTACATGAACTCAATTTTTTTCCTAAATTTCCCACATTTTAACTAAATTGTGGGAAAATTTATAAACTATTTTGAAGAAAATGTTTCCAAAGATTAAGTTAAGTCTTTTTTTTAGTGCAGAAGCCCTCAAATTTTAGAGTTATTGTCAAAAAACGTTTTTTTGAGACTTTTCTCACTAAACCTTGTGTAATTCAGAAACTTCAGAAAAAGAACCCGGACAAAAAAATAAATTCATCACAAGAGGTCATGTATACTATTTTTAAAAGTTTTTTGGGGTGCTGAATCCGAATCTGGAGAATTGCTTAATTGCGTAAGTTTTTTGATATCTGTAGCATAAATTGATTTATCAAAAACTTAATGAGATAGAGCAGTTTCAAGGTCAAACTCGGAGTCAAGGGGCCACAAACCATTAAAATTATGACGTGACCTCTCATTATGTTCGTTTAATTTTTTTGTTGCCTGTGTTGTCCGAACGGCGATTTCATGCACTCAAAATAATAAGTCTGTAAAATACTCTGTAAAATTACTGTAATCTAAATTTAACAGATATTTGACAGAGTTTTCTGTCAAAATACAGATTTAAAGAAAATACCTGGTATTTTGCTGTGACAACAAAACAAAGTTTCATCTGTTATATATTACTTTCAACTTTGTAATCTTTATTTTACAGATAATTAACGGAGTTTTCTGCTTAAATACAGATTTAAGCGAAATACTCTGTATTCTTTATAACCAAAAACTAAATTTTATCTGTATTTTTACTTATTTCTATGTAATCTTAATTTCATAGTTAAAAACAGAGTTTTTTGTTAAACACCAAAATTTTATTTGTATTTTTTTTGAGAAAATGTTAAAAAAGTACCTAAAAAAATCTTTTCAAAAATCTTATCAAAATTTTAAAAAATAACATGTATTTTACTAAACTCTGTAAATTTACGAGTTTTTTCTGTAGAATTTTGGTTGCATCAATTGCATTTTACAAATATATGTAAATTTACAGAGTTTTTCTTTGCTAAATGGTGTTTTATTTAACCAATATTTTACTAGAAGCTCTGTAATTTAACAGTTTTTTTGTCAAAAACATTTTACAGAGTTTTATATGAGGGGGTTAGAGCACAAGGGGTTCAAGTGCCTTATATTTAATAATGAGAAAAATGAGGTTAAAGTTAAATTGCAATAAAAAATGTTAGATGATATAGAGATGAATAGAGATCCTGAGATACACTCAAAAAAAAACTGTAATGTTAGCAAAAAAAGCTTGTAAACCTACAAGAAAATTTGCTGATTTTGAACCCACAATTTTTTATGCTAAAGTTAGCAAAAATGTTTTGCCAATAATTAGTTAACTAAATTTTTATTTTTTTTAACTTAGTTCATACACATTTGAGGACCCCATTGGGTTCGGACCCGATAGGTCCAGACCCCGATGGGCCTAGACCTAGTTGGATTCCTTAAAAATCGTCATAGTTTTTGATCCAAAATTTGTGTCCGTTTCGCTCTACCTTGCTTAGTTTTTGAGATACGTGATTATAGGGGACCACTGGGGTCTTGAGAATTAAAAAAACGCGATAACTTCAAAAATATTACTCGGAGAGCTTTTGACTATTATGCGGTCTTGTTCTACGTGTTGAGACAACATTTACCGAGATATGAGCATTTTAAAATTTTCGGGAATGCTAACTTTTTTGGATCCAAAGTTAGGACACATTAGGGTCCACACATGTGAAGAAGACCGGCGAGAACCCGAGAACCAAAAATCCCAGCAAAACTTTGGTAATGGGTAGTGATTATATAACACATTACCAGGTAATGTATATACCTTATTTGTAACATTATTTTAGGATGTCTTACTAAACATTTGTTCGACAACGTATTATTTTTAAGTGAAAAATAATGCATTACTAATAATTTGCTACGTAATGCATGATTATTGGAAAAAATGTATTTCATATTTATTATTTCTAAACATTAAATCATGGATGACTTATATTTAGTTACATTATGTATTATTTGAAAGTTTGAAATAATGTATTATTTATTATTGGATGCATAATGCATTACAATAACATAAAAAATAATTATTTTATAAAAAAATGCATAAGTTTAAACTAGAGATGGGCTCACGACAGAAAATTTCTAACGACACACACTCACGAGCATATTTGATCTACTTACACTCACTTACAATCACGTGAGTAAATGTAATACAAATTACTTTTTCACTATTCGTATACCTTATATATTATCTTCTGGTATGCTATATTATATACCTTACTCGTAACTCATAAAATATCATATATTTTACACCTTACTCGTATTCTTCGTTATAAATTTATGACTTATTTTATACCTTACTGGTATTCTTTGTGATAATGTGGATGCATTACTTTGAGTCTCATCGCCTGTTAAAATCATCAATGCTGCAATGTATAAAATAAGAGATCCTATACCTTATTTTATACCTTATTTGGTAATCTAAGTTTTGCTGGGATGGCCTCCATTTCGCTCTATCTGCCTTAGTTTCCGAGGTAGCGCCATTTTAGGTTTTCTGAAATTAAAAAAAAAATTGCCACTTATTTTTGCTAATATTAGCAAAAAAGCTTGTAAAAATTTGGTCAACTCAATTTTAAATTTAGCAAAAAAAATTAGTTCAAATTTTGTTTAAAATTGCTAATTCGCTAAATGAAGTTTACAAGATATTTTTGCTATCATGCTAATCTCAACTAAAAATTTGCTAAAAGTTAGCTAACCAGCATTGGCAAAAAAATTAATAAATCCACTAATTTATTATTTTGAGTGTATATACTTTATGGGGTCCTAGATCGATATTTCGATGTGTTACAAACGGAATGACAAACTTATATATACCCTCTATCACTAGAGTATAGGATATAAAAATTCAGGGGCGTTTTATTGTTTTTTTTTTTGGGGGGTCGATAGTAGTTGAGGGGGGTACAAATCTCCTCCCGAATATGTGTTTAAAAATTCATTCTTATGCATTTTGCCCTAAAGAAAGACAAGTTTATCATTACTAAAAAAATGTATTCCACGCCCATAAAAAAAGGGCGGAGGGAAAAAAAACGACATTTTCTAATTCTCTGGGTCCAAATGCAGGACTTTGAACTTCTTGTAGCATAAAAATGATGCTTTTGTTATACAAAAACACAAAAAATAATGTAAAAAAAATATATTTTTCAAAGGTTGGTTTAGTTCTTTAAGGGGGAACTTTTTCCCCCTGTATTTCTTTCACAAGATTTCGAAATTTAGATCAGTTCGCTTTCTTGAGGTTCCTTTAAGGAACCCGTTTCTTCAACCTGGCCCTTGTTCATACAAACCTCTATCAGAGTTCGTAGATTTTGTGCTGGACCGTCATCCTCCTCGTATGGCAAAAAATCCTGTTCCATTCAAGCGTTAGATCGCCATTACTGTAATGAGACAGAAGAAATAAATTAATGCCCTTTCTGTACAAAATGCAGCTTCGTAACCTACCTTCACCAGATGGGGAGATGAGCATGATTTTCTGCGACTTTAGACCTCGAACCCTGTTTGCAAGCAGCCCGGGTTCGGGAATCAAGACCACGTATTTGTGGTCCCTTCTCATGAGAAACGCAGCAATTCGTTCGTCTCTGCTTCACAGTGATGCAGATTAATCTGCACCACCTTCATGCTGCTAGAAATCATTTCTGCGTTTCTTCTTGCGATAGAATCATCTTTAGATATTTCAACCCAAACTTCACCTCGTTTTTGGAGAGGCTCAGAAGACGCAAGGACTCTGAGCTAATTTTTAACCAGATCTCTCTTGTCCTTTCCTAGTTTTTTAAACTTTTAAAAGAACACCTTCCTTAATGGAGGGTAAAATTTATTTTTTCACCTACTACTTCCATATCAAGACATTTTAAAATACGTAATCGTTTATTCTATTTCTCATAGCCTTAGGGATATATAACATCCAAAAGTTTTCAAATCTTACAAGTTTCTTAAGTAAAATTTAAATTGTTTAAAAATTATGACATATTTCATGACATAAAAATGAAAAATATTTAATTCATTTCTATTTCATTTTTGTAACAATTCCAAGTTAAGTTGTGAACAGAACAAGCCCGGCACGACTTTTTCCATACGATTTGACAGTTAAAAACCGTGACCGGCACGAAAAAAATTAAAACTTATTTTATTTTATCTCCGGGTTCTCTCAATCTCCCTCCCTCTCACACTTCAGGGTTGCCGCATTTTCACAATAATTTTTTTTTCTTCATTCACAATGGTGTAACAAACGTACAGTAGTGCCAACTTAATCACATTGACTATGTGATAAGCGATTTTTTTCCGTAAAATTACTCTAATTTTATTAAAAGTTAGCACCACTGAACAAACAACTGACATTTTTTGCCGTCGCCGTCACCCGTCATTGTTTTGGGCCTATATTCTCTGGCAACGGCAACCGTCCCCCGTGCCGTGCTTGTTCTGTTTCTACCTTTAAGCCTCTTCCGGTTTTAAATTCTATTTTGCAAAAAATAAAAAAAATAAAAACAATTTTTTGGCATTGATCGACGACATAGTCACGCAATTGATGCAGAAAATTGTAAAAAAGCAAGGAGAAGAAAAAATAAAACTAAACAAATACTGTTTTTGGCATGGTCATGCTCAATAGGAATAGCAGTAGTAGCAGCAGCAGCAGCAATTGCAAATTTATATGTGCTTTACAATGTAGTAGCATTACCTCCGGGGGGATTTAGAATACAATAGTTACAGAAGAGCACTCACTAACTTACTTTATCAGCCAACAAATATAAAACACACACACACATACAAAAACACTCACATACACAAACAATCACTAAAAGTGTTCGCGCATGTCGTCACTTGTTATTTATTACAATGTAGATGGTCGGAAGGACGGATGGACAGACAAACGTATAGTCAGTCTATCTGACTGTCTGTCTGTCCGCCGGTGGGTTATTGGGTAGTTATGTAGTTGGTACTGTAATATTTTCCGTGGTCTATGGTGTTCGTTTAAAGCCGTTTTAATGTTAACACCACTAACGGAAACATGACTATGCACACCACAAATGTGCACCAACCGACCGACCGACCAACGACTGACTGATGACTGTGTTCAGCATTTGAATAAGAAACCTAAGTGGAAAAGAGTTAAGAGAAATCATAATAAACAGGAAGATTACGACAATAATGGTGGTGATGATGATGCTGATAATGATGATGTTTGTAAGGGTTAGTTTTTAATTAAGGATGTTTTTTTTTTTTTAATATTAAAGAATAAAGAATTCTGTGATAGAATCGCAATAAAGATTTTGCTTGGTAACCGAAAAAATATTGAAATAAAATCTTTTACATCTTGCAGTTAAAAAAAATTCAAGATTTTTACATGAATCAACTTTTGTAACTGATTTTCACATCGCAAAATGGTTTATTATCCATTTTTTTTTTTTTAATAATTCGGCCATTCAGTAAGTAATGGACCGATTGCTGTGAATTTTATACCGGTTACACTTTGCAGTCTTCGAGTGTATCTTGAATGGGACCAAAAAAAAATTAGAGTACAGCAATAGAAGACCAAAACCGCCGAAAAGTTTTAAAAACTTAGCTTCAGTTCTTTTTTCATGTCCCACTGAAGTACTAAAACTAATTCTAAAGCAAAAAGTGTTCAAAAATGTCCAGTGAAATTTAAGGGCGGTTGTTTTCTCAGATTACATTAACCCTCTACCATTTTAAGGGGTCATGTTGGTCCTTTTTTAAATACCCTCATAGAACAGCAATAAAACGTGCGTTTAAAGGGTTAAAATGGCCTACAAAAATTGTCTGCATCAAATTTCACTAGGAATTGTCAAAGATCAAAAACTCAAGCGAAAAGTGCAAAATGCTTAAAAAACTTTTTTACTTTTATATTATTTTGTATCAAAGTCGTGTGAAATAAGTCGAAAAAATTTTATAAATCTGTTTCTGAGCTAAAAAACGTTAATAGATGACTGCAGTAAAATTTTGTGGCGGTTCTTTTTGTAGGGCATATTAACCCTCTATCTCCTATTTTAGGGGTCATTTTGGCCCTTTTTCGAATCACTTTTTAAAGAATTTTTGCACTTTTCGCACGAACTTTTGGCCGTTGACAACTCCCAGTGGAATTTGATGCAGAAAATTTTTGTATAGTATTTTAATACCACATTTGCATTCATTTTTTAAACTTGTTTAAGCACTTAAACATGTTTATGTACCTTAACAAGTTTAAATTAAAACATGTTTAACCACTTAAAAAAATGGTTTTCTACACTCAAAAAAAACGTGGGTATTCATAACTAAAAATTTAACTAAATTACTAATTTTTTAGTCCAAAATGATCTAGTGCAAGCGTTGGTAATCAATACTAAAATTTTTTACTAATATTATTCAAAACCAGTAAAAATTACTAATTTTAGTACTTTGAAGATACTAAAATACTACTGTACTACTAGTAATTAGTAACTTATTAGTAGATTTAAATACAAAATCACTTACTAAACCTTTTACTATCGAATTATTTTGAGTGTATGAGAATCTTCTTTTGGTCCCATCCAAGAAACCAAATCGTGTTGCACAGTGTTATAGCTAACGTAATTTCAAGCCTAAGTTTGGACCACACACATCAAATAGGGATTTTTACCCAAAAAGTACCAACACTCTTATGCTTCCAGCTTAAATGTTTCGTTTAGAACATGTACATTTTTTCAATTGATCTGAAAGGCAACATCATGTAGATAAGTTAAAAAAAAAATATCGTGTCAATTTTGTGTTTATTTTGATCATTTCCTCAAAACTTACCTACCCTTTATCCTAAATCCTTAAGGCTTTCCCCATACAATTTTATTTTTTATAAATTTGTTTAAATTTAAATTAAATCAGCTTTCTTCGCTATAATAGTGCCTCCTAGAGGTGTCAAAAGCTAAATATATATGGACTTTTGTCATTAACTTTTAACGCTTGTGATATTTTACTTATTTCGCAATAACATTTTTATTTGTAAACTAGGTGGTACCTAGGGTTGCCAGATACTAGAAGTCAAATAACTGGACAATGGAAAATTTTCAGCTGGATTTTGAAAAAGTAACTGGACCCATACATAATTTTTTTTTTTTAATAATTCGAAAAATAAAAATCAACCGACTTTCATATGTGAGATACATATTTTGATTTTGGACGAAATGACCGTCTCTATTTGCCACGGCAAAATGTGCATTTTTTATGCATTTCTATTACTTTTTCGTCATTGGCCTGAGGATTGTTTGAGTATATTTTTCTTTTTAAATAACCCCACAAAATTAAGTCCAAAGTGGTAAAATCTGTGCGATGTCAAAAAAGGTGTTGTAGCCCTTCTAACCATCATTTGCAGATTTCACCCATCCAGACATATTTTTGTGGTGTTATTTTTAAAGCAAAATGTACGCCAAGAATCCTTAAATCATCGACGAGGTCAAGGAAAACATTCGTGCCGAAATCAACGCTAGACTGGCCGAGATGCTCGAAAAAGTTGTAAAAAAATCACTGAAAATGCAGCAAAAAGAGCACATTTTCCGCATCCAAAAGAGGCATTTATGTTATATTTATGATGAATGTTTTATTCAAAAAGTTGTCCCAACAAATTGTAAGAAATATTTAATAAAAAAAAATAATTGTTAAAATTAAAGAAATCCTTTTTCAACTGGACAATTTATGTTTTAACTGGAAACTGGACCAGACCTCAAATAACTGGAAAATCCAGGCCATTCCAGGCCGTCTGGCAACCCTAGTGGTACCTGTGAATGTAGATATGTTAAGGGAACCATAATGAGTAATTCTGCAAAGGCACAGCGCAAGTAGTCTCATTATCTCATGGTAAGGAACGTGCAAAGTTGAAAAATGTAAAAAAATCGCTTGATACTCTCAAGAAATTTTTCGTTCAAAGTTCCATATTGTTGGGTGCGTTAAAGTTATTGCTCCAAATTTAATATCGTTTAATCAGTAGACTTGGGCAATTATTTGGTGTAGGTTCAGTGGATGTGCCATCAATAAGAAAAAAGTTACATGGACCTAAATCTTTGATACCAATTTTTTTCAATTTTAAATTTTTCGAGGTTTTTTGATTGTAGCTTTTGGTGCAAACTGTAATTTTAAAATTCAAATACACATGATAAAAGCCCTTGTAAAAATGCACAATCTGAGACTGATTCCAGTGATGTGCTCGCAATGGTTACGAAGCTGCAGATCTCCAAAGATGGGAAGAAAAAACGTGAATTTTTTAAAAAGTCTGTTTTTTGCGAGGCACACTCCCAGTTTTATTCCGAATGGTTCCGAATGCTTTGTGAACTTTATAATTTACCATTTCCCACTTGATTTACAAACGCACCCAAAAAATATTCAATTGCAAAAATTTAATGAACTTTTTAAATTTTTTGCAAAATTTCGATATATTAGTTTTGCATTATTTGACAGCCAAATGTGCATGGCTGAAAGTTGAACATGTAGAAACAATGGTATCCCGAGTAAAAATAATTTAATATGATCTTATATACTTTTATATAGTCATATTATTTGATATATGATCATGTGTGACACTTTGTATTGCAAGATAAATTTATATAATAAATTTTGATGTGGGATTTTTTTAAGATATCGCCATACATAACTATATGTTTTAACATCTGTTCCCATGCATCATTTCAAATTTCTAAGTGTTTTATATAAAATTTTATATGCCTCCATTATTTTTTAATTTTTTTAAGTGTTTTCCAAGAACATATTTTTATCGCAAATATTTTCAAAGTTTTTTTATATAAAATTTCATATGACTTCATATTTTTTTATTTTTCTAAGATTTTTCCAAGCACCACTTTTTTATCACGAATATTTTCTAAGTGTTTTATATAAAATTTTATATGACTCCATCTTTTAAATTTTTTCTAAGTTTTTTCAAGGAACATTTTTTTATCGCAAATATTTTGTAAGTGTTTTATATAAAATTTTATATAACTCCATTTTTTTAAATTTTTCTAAGTTTTTTCCAAGGACAAATTTTTTTGAAAATATTTTCTAAGTGTTTTATATAAAATTTAACATGACTCCATTTTTTGAAATTTTTCCAAGTTTTTTTCAAAGAACAACTTATTTTTATTATTTTAATTTTTCAACTTTTTATTAAAAACTAAAAAAAAACATCCGATTTATAAAATTGTATAAATTTTAATATAATTTTATATCATTGGATTAGACCAAAACTCGTATCAAAGTCGATATAAAGTTATATAAACTGATATTATTAGATATTATTCGATCAAATCTTATGAAACCATTTTTCGTATAAGATTATATCAAAATAGACACGAACCCATATTAAATTATATATTGTGTCATATCAATTTTTTTACTCGGGATGTGCAAATATAATAAATCATGGAAAGCAACATTGATCAAAAGTTAATATTGGCGAATTCCGCGGTGTTTTTCAGTTTTCACTTTTTTGTAAGGCACATCCAGGCCGCTTATAGGCCGATGAGCCTCGTGTTAACGTTGTCCGATTTGGCTGAAATTTTTAGCATAGCATTTTTAGACCAAATGTAAAAAAAATTAGGGGTGCACTCCTTCAAATTCGAAGTTTTGCAAAATAGCTGCCACCCTAATATATATATACCACTAAGGGCTCCGATTTTGAATAAAAAATATTTAATTTTATTTTTAAGCAACTTATTTTTTTAAGTGTATTACTCGTAATTGTAAATGTCTTTCAAGTACTCCTCAACTGAAATAAACTCTGAAGTTCATTGGCCATTAACCAAAGTGTCGTTAAGTGTAGTTAGTTGAGTAGATTAATGCCAAACAATAACAAAACAAAAATATAAAATTATTTCTTAAAAAAAGATACAAAATAATTATTATACACCTAATATTATTGTAATATGTACATTTAAACATATACATTAGACTGGGTCGACCATAAAGGAGAAAAAAAAAGTTCCCCTTGTGCGGGCTTAATTTTAAAGCTTACCTCGAAAAAGTTCCATAGCCAAAATATAAGATTTTTAGGTCGCGATTTGGTACCGCCGAAATCGTTATTTGTTCATAACTTTGTCATTTGATGTCCGATCGTTTTAAAAAAAAATTTGTTTGAAAGTCCTCCGCGAGTACTAAATTTGACTCATATCTGGTTTTGACCTCTGAGCTCATCTTCGTGTCATGAGTGTTAGTTTCTCAGCTTTCTACCCACCTAAATGATTTTTATTTTTCCATTAAATTATAGCACTAAAAAATTCATGAAATTCTTCCCTTGGAAGTGTCCAGTTAAATTTATTAACAAAAAAGTTACATTTGATTTAAGATTTTCATATACAATATAAAGAAAATTAGAAAAAACACTTGTTATTATGCCTTTAAACTATATTTAATTTTTTTAGTTTGTATTTAAATACATACGAACAAGTGTTTTAAATCTTTTTCTATGGAAATTTAAATTTAATGTAACTTTTTTGTTAATTAATTTAAGAGGGTACTTCTAAGGGAAGAATTTCATGAATTTTTTTATGCTATAATTTAATGGAAAAATAAAAATCATTTAGGTGGGTAGAAAGCTGAGAAACTAACACTCATGACACGAAGATGAGCTCAGAGGTCAAAACCAGATATGAGTCAAATTTAGTACTCGCGGAGGACTTTCAAACAAATTTTTTTTTAAAACGATCGGACATCAAATGACAAAGTTATGAACAAATAACGATTTCGGCGGTACCAAATCGCGACCTAAAAATCTTATATTTTGGCTATGGAACTTTTTCGAGGTAAGCTTTAAAATTAAGCCCGCACAAGGGGAACTTTTTTTTTCGACCCGGTCTAATATACATTTCAAATGTATCACTTCTAGAACTGCTCTAAAGATTTAATTAAAAATATTTAATTACCTTTTTGATTTTGTTGATAACACAGTGATACAAAATTAAACTTTCCGAATCGTAATGGAATGAAACTAAAAGCAAATGAAAGTTGAAATTTTATATATTAAAAGACTAAAGGCTTTTTTTAGTTTAGCGCTAGATTATTTTTTACACGCTTTTAAAGATGGTGATTTTAAAGTATTTTAAGTTTTTCTATACTAAATATTTCCTACTTTAGGGGGCCCCTAGCATGTGGGGTCCAGCATCTAAACCTAAGTTCAAAATTACGTTATCAATAACTGGCATAAATTTCGCTGCAATCGGTCCCGTACCTACTTACTGAATAGCCAAATTAATAAAAATAATTCACTGTGCACCGTTGCGTATGATTGTTATTTAAAGGTAATAACAAAATTAAGTATACGTACACTGAAAAAAATAACTATACTGAAATTAAATAAACACTGTTATTAATTTAAGTAAACAAATTTTTTTGAATTTACTTCAACTTATCTTAATATAAGGTGGTTTTACTTAAAACAAAGAAAATAAACTTGAATATAGTACATGCAAATACTTGAAAAAGCACAAGAGCTTTCCTTAATTTGTTTTTTTAAATTAAGTTAAATATTCTTTACGTTTATGGCGAATTGATTGCATTTAAGAAAAAGAGGGTTTAATAAAAAATTTAGTTTTACTTTAAAGAAAAAAATTTAAATTGTGTGCAAAAAAAATAAATAAGTACGTAACTTACTTAAAAATAGTATAGACATTTTCAAGACCTTGAATCAAATAAGTACTAATCTTTAATTCCAAAACGCATTTTCTTTAATTTAATTAATTTTTGTTTTAATTTAAGAAAAAAGTAATCTTTATTTTATTGATTTCATTGACTTTATTTGAATCCATATCTTCATCAGTTTAAGAAAGAATTTACTTAACTTAAGGAAAAAATACTTTAGGTATTTTGGGGACCCCATCTGGGGGCCCCATCTGGAGACCCCATGAGACCCTAACTTTAAATCCAAATTTCGATTTTCGCGGAATTTTCAAATGCCTATAACTCTGTAAATACTGCAGATATGAAAAAAGTTCTAAAGGCATTTTTGTAGTCCTTAACTTGTAGAATAAGACCGCCGAGTTATAGTTTTCGAGTTATTTCATGATCAAATTTCTCAAGACCCCATTCCCATATCTCGAAAACTAAGTTAGATAGAGCGATTCTGACCAAAATTTTGGATCAAAATCCATAGTGACCCTATAATAGTGTACGCACATACTCATGGGCGGACCCCATATATTGGGGGCCGTAGGGTCCCACATTGGGACTCCATAGGGTCCACAGAATCCGTAAGATTAAGGAAATTTTTACTTATTTAAAAAAAATATTTTTCCTGTGGATAAAAACAATTAAACTTATATTAAGTACAATTTTACTTACTTTTAAGATATATTTAAGTAAATGCATTACTATGTTTTAGGAAAAAATATACTTGGAAGAAGAATTAATATCTTTGGAGCCCTCGCATACCCTTCTTTTTTTAAATTAAGTTCAACATGCTTTAAAAATGGTAAAGTTTTTTTTTAGTGTACCCTACCATTTTTTTCTGAGCTGAAATCAGTACGCCCAAGTTTTTATGTATTTTTTTATATCCTCCACTCAGTGATAGAGGGTATATATAAGTTTGTCATTCCGTTTGTAACTCATCGAAGTATTGGTCTGGGACCCCATTAAGTATATATATTCATGATCCCCGATCGATTTTAAGACATTCTGGCGAAGTCCGTCTGTCCGTTTGTCTGTCTGTCTGTGGAAAATGTTGTCACGACCAAAATATTTCACGGAAAAGACTGAAACTTAACATATTTGTTAGAAGTTCTCGGGAGAAGTTTGGTATTGCATTTGAGCGATATCCGTTCAGCGGTTCAAAAGTTATGAACGAAAATGTAAGGACACCTCAAAAATTTTAGTACATTCAACATAACCTAAAAATACAAAATTCTTTAATTCGGCTGCTGGTTGACATATGTGAACATAAATTAAAACCAAGTGGTATTTAACAAGTACAAACATGTTTTTTTGACAAAAAATAAAAAAATCGCGGAATTTTTTTTCACCAAAAATTTTTTTTTTCGCGGAATTTTTTTCCAATTTTTTTTTTTTTTATGTAGTTTCCTTTAAAAAAAAAAGTTTTTTGCAATAATCTTTTCGAAATAGTGGAGGGTATCACTACATTCGGCAAGGCCGAATTTAACTTTTTTACTTGTTTAATAATAATTCTCTGGCAACACTTTTCTACACTTTTCTATGGGAAAACACTGACTTTTTCAACGCTCAAAAAATTTCGGTTAAACTAACAAACTTGGGTCAATTATTATTTCAGTAAAAACAACTGTTAAAAGCAACTTCTATAAACTGTTCAATTGAATGTTTCGATCGTTTCTGTGCAGAAAATGTAACAAAAACCTAAAGTAGCGTGTCCCGAAAATTAAACGATGCTCTTTCGAGAGCTGATAATGGGAAAATTATCAAAAAAAAAAAATCGGAGTCTGTCTTCGACTCCGTACAACCGGTTGAAGTTCGTAATCGTAGTGCATTTTGTAAAAAAAATATTTTGTTCGCAATTGGTGTCAAAATATGCAGAATGTGGAGTACATTAAGGGAAAAAAATTTGCATGATGAAATTAAATCCAATTATTAAATTTTTGTTGCAAAAACTGGTAAAATAAATATTTTTTTCGACTTTTTTTTTTTACTTTTTTTAAGTGGCTTAAAATGGTACTAAATGAACATGGACGATTTAAAGTACCGATTTAAACTTTATTGAGTAACATCCGCGGCAATATGAAAATTAAAAGTTCAATATTTGCAAAAACTTTGAATTTTTTTCTTAAAATGCTCTGGTGGACCAAAATTATTCCATGAGAACTTTTTAAATATTTTTCTCTTTTCCGCGAATTTTGACACCAATAGTTGTCAAAACAAAAAAATATTTTTGTTTTTTATTTTTCCCATTATCTGCTCTGCACATAACATTCCGCAAATTTTGACACCAATAGTGGTCAAAACAAAAAATATTTTTGTTTTTTATTTTTCCCATTATCAGCTCTGCAATACGCATCATTTTTTTGCTATTACTAAGCGAAATTCCAAAAAGAGACCATTTTCGGGACAGGCTAGGCTAACCCACAGGTTTTGACAATAAGAAAATCCCTCAGATTCTGGGGACTTTTTTCCTTAAGTTTTGATAACTTTTCCTTTTAGAAAACTTTCCAGCTTATAGAACATGTTTTTTTTAATAGTAGATGTTCTGAGAGCGGTTTCTAATAAATTCTGATGACATTTCCTCATCAAACATCTTACAATAATTTGGATTCATGCAATAACATTATCATTCTATAGAATAATTTTATAAAAATATAGAAAATCCATCAAATTTTTGTTATAGAAAACCTCAAAGATTCTGTGCTCCTTTTTATATAAATTTATTAAGATCAAAATAATCTCATGATCAGATATGTTTTTTCGTTTAGGAAATCTCGTGATTCACGAACTCTAATATCGTTAGAATTTATTATAAATTATCTCATTGACAGACTTGAGTTATAACAAGTAGAAAAGTTAAATTCGACTTGGCCGAATCTATGAATACCCTCCACAATGCCCTTTTTAAGTTATAGTAAATTTTCTAGAGTGAAAAAAAATAACATTTTTGATTAGAAATATTTTATTTTGTATAAAAAAACTTTTTTTTTTTAACTATTGTTTGAAAAAAAAAAAAAAAAATTTACTAAATTTTTTTTTGAGTGTAAAATTTTTTTTGAGTGTAAAATTTTTTTCGAGTGTAATTTTTTTTTCTTTTAGTGTAAAAATATTTTTGAGTGACAAAAATGCGTTGTAAAATATTTTTGTGACTTACCAATGTTTTTAAAACATGTTTAACGGGTTTTCAACACGTGAGTTTAAGGTGAGGCGAATCTAAAATTTACGGTTTTGCTAATAACTTTTGAACCACTGGACCGATTTGACTGAAATTCAATACGGATCAGCCAAAAGGAACGGCAAATATATATGCCATACTTCAGCACCCTCAGAATTGCCGTTCGAAAGTTACCGTGTGTTTTATCTCTTAAATTCCAGAAAAACCCTTGCCGAAATTCACTCATTTGCTTATAACTTTTGAACCACTGGACCGATTTCGCTGGATTGCAATACCAACCTGACCAGGTAAATGCCCAACATGTATGCCAAACTTCAGGATCCTCCGTAAAGTCTTTCAAAAGTTAGCGTGTTTTCAACAGACAGACAGACAGACAGACAGACAGACAGACGGACAGACGGACGGACGGACGGACGGACGGACATCGCTAGATCGTCTTAGAATCGATCGAGGATCATGAATATATATACTTTATGGGGTCCTAGACCAATATTTCGAGGTGTTACAAACGGAATGACAAACTTATATATACCCTCTATCACTAGAGTGGAGGGTATAAAAAATTACTGTGACTACTTTTTTTATGGAAATTGAAGTTTTTGTATAGAATTTTCGAATAGAATTATTTTTTATGTTGAAATGTTGAAAAATTAGTACAATCAGTACATATTTTAACAAATCATTACAACGTTTTTTGATCAGTACACTAAGTAAAAACCAGTACATGCACTGGTTTTTGCATTTAAGTAATACAATTTTAATATTATTAAAACAATTTTTTTATATCCACGCCTACAAAAGTTGGCGGGCAGAAAAAGGGTATTTTAAATCCCCTGGCACAGACTCGACAGTAGAGTTTTATAACAAAAAATGGGGAAGAACTATGCGATTTTAGGAGAAAACAGAACGGTTTTTAGCTAGTTTTAAGCAACACTTTCTACGAATGTAACAATAAAAACCGATCTGGCATCTATTTTTCTTATGACGCGTTATATTAGCTTTCTCTTTCTAACCTAATTCGTAGAATAATTTGAAAAAATTAACCATATGGTTAAAGACTACTTTTTTGACCCCTGTCACTTATGTCAAGTCTGTATTAATCTGTGCCCCTGGGTTCAAATTCAGGACTTTAAACTAAAAAAAAATTTCCATTTCATATTTTGAGTAGGTTTACACTAGCTCGAGGTCATTATTTCCCAGTGGGCAAAAAAAATCACACCTGACATACTGCTGACTCTCCCTTTATAAAATTGCTGACATCCTCATACAATTTTTCAAAATGTCATCAATGGCATGTCAGCAGTTGGTCAGCGGTTGTTTAATCGAATTGTTAGTGGCCACCTATACTGGTGGACACTGCTGACCAACTACTGACATGTCATTGATGACATTTTGAAAAATTGTATGAAGATATCAGTGATTTCATAAAGGGATAGTCAGCAATATGTTAGGTGTGATTTTATTTTTCCAACTGGGTTCCTATAATAATTAAAAATCTGATATTCTCATAGAATAATTTTCATGAAAATTATTTTTCTGTTTTAAATTTATTTATGTTGGTAATTTTTGCAAGACTTAATCGACACGTGTTTCGGAATTTGTCAGATTTCATTTTCAAGATTATTTAGCATATATAAAAACCCTGTACTACAAGTAGCAAAGGGTTTTTAATGACAAATCGTTTATAATCAAACTAAAATATTAATACATACTCGACTCTACTCCCATTTGGAATTAGAAGTCGGTCGAAAATTTTACCAAGTAATACCATATAAGGGATATTCACCATGAAGAATTTAGGAAAATCTGACAAATAAATACAAGCTTTTCATTTCTCTGATCATTAAAACCTAAAATGTAAAAGAAACCTTTGCCAACGTTTTGCATACATTTGTTAAATAATTATAACCACAAAATGTTTAATATCTTTTGATAAACTTTTAACAATAATAACTTGCCAGAACATAAATATTTTGCAATAAAATTTTAATAAATGTGGTCGTCATAAAGTTCAACATTTCCTTGAAGAAGTTGATATAATTTTGCTATAAAATTTAACATTTTCCTTATGAAGTAGATAAAATTTTGTTTTTCCAGATACTTATTTTTATGAACTTATTTTTATCATTTAGCTTTCACCACAAAAATTTTAAAAATTTTACTTGTTTTTATAGGTTTTTTATTTACTTTAACGATTTCACATTTTATTTTGGTAGTCTTTTTAATTCTCTATCTTCAAGTAATTCGCACCCGAAAAATTTTAACGTTTAAGCGGTTTTTCGGTGGTTTTAAATTTTTGATACCTTTAAATTTAATGGTTATATAAAATCTGACATTACTTAAATAAAGTAGAAAAGATATGTATTTTGATAGATTCAAATAATATTTCAAAATTAGTCCATTGATTTTTGCAGTCGCGAAAATCGCGAAAAATCGCTAAAATTTTTTATAACCTTGATAAAATTAGTAATAACGTTAAAATATTTCGTAATAACCTTAATATTAGCATTATTAATCATACTTTGAATAGTTTCAATATTCAGTGAAGGACAACACTGTAAAATCAGACATTTAGGGCGGATTTTACAGTCTAAACTAAGTTCTAACTTAAGTAAAATCTTAGTTAAGATTTATTTAAGTATTTTTTATTACTTAAGTTAAATTCGATTTTTCGGTTTGTACTTAAGTTAAAAAGAAAATATGCTAAAAATATGGTAACACAAGGTATTTATTTTGATTTGACAATTCAAAAAGAATACAAAAAAAATAAAATAATAAAAATATACAAAACAAAAATGATGTAAATTAACGAAAAATCGCACAAATGCTGTTATTTTCCGTTAAAATTTTTCACCGTGGTTATTGTTAGAACCATAACATTTTAGAACGCGGCTAAGGGCATCATTAAAAAATACTCCACCCGCTTTACTTTGGATTTGCACACCAACAAACGCCTCCATGAAAATGCTGCTGTTATTTCCACCAAAACTTTTTTTGATTACGATTATGTTACCTATTTGATAGAAAATCTCCGCCACTCTTAAATAAAAGGTATTTAAATAAAATTGAGTGATATTACCATAAAAAAATAATGTTTAAGAAATGTTAAAGCTTTGGATATGGCCAATTATAACAGCAACCTTTTTACGGAGACGTTTTCAACGATACATGGACAATCAGACGGACGAACAATAGATCAGTATTCTAAAATGTGGGTCTGGGACAAATAATTTGGGTAATTACAATCTTCATCACATACTCATTAATCACTCAATTGCTCTTCTTTTCCAATACAATCATCTGCCTTGGGTCTTGTTAGAACCAAAACGACCAAGGCGCTAGGGTCATCATTGAAAAATGATCCATCCGCTTGACTTCGGATTTCCACACCAACAAACGTTTTTATTATTTTCAACAAAATCTTGAGGAAAAATATTGGATGTTACCCATTTGATAGGTCATCTTGGCCAATCTCAAATTCCTTACAGATTTTTATTTATTTAATTATTTTTTTCGATATGATGGAAATTTCGCGAAATTTGATGGAAATACCTTGAATTTGAGAGTGGCGGATGGAGATTTTAAAGGAAAAGAAGAGCAATTGTTGGAATTTTTTTTTTTTTTTTATGTTTTTATTATTAATTGAATTTTGTTTTGTATTTTTTTTTAAATTGTCAAATCAAAATAAATTACTTAAGTAAAACTTAAGTTATGATAATAGATGACTTAAGTTTTACTTAAGTAGATTTTATAAAATAGTTTTTTGGATTTAAGAAATTTCTTAGCTTAAGTCACCACTTAGTGCTGACTGTAAAATCCGCCCTTAATATTAAAAAAAAAAATAAATTCAAAATAATAAAATTTTTTTTTCAAAAATGTTCCCTTTAAACCACTGCTGTTTCTTACCTATTAGAGATAGAATAATGGTGTTAACTAAGAATTTGTTGAGATTTTGTTAATGCATTTGGTACTATTTTTCTAAAAAAAACAAAACCGCTGGAAACATTTTCATTTCCGAAATATTGGAAAATGTGCCGAAAAAAAATTGGTTAAATGCAAATATCTCGATATTTAGCAAAGATTTTATGCATGTTTGAATATGTATTTTAGCTCTGGGTAAGCATAATACAAAATGGTACGTTTGGTTAACTTCGGATAAAAAATGTAATTTTGACAATTTTTTTAAAAATTTTAACTTTAAACCGCCATAGTTTTGGGTGCGATCGCTCAAATTAATGCACGCGGACGGATTTGAATTACTTATTTATAATGTTTTTTACCCACAAAGTCTTATCAATGTGCCTCGAAAAAAAAATCGCAATTTTTTTTTTCTTAAATATTAAAAGTTAATGACAATTGCTCATATACTCCCTTTCTCCACTTTCTAAAGGATAATAGATTTTGGCTCGGCAGTTGATACACTGAAAAAAATTACTCTGAAATTTTAACTGTCAAATATTTCGGCGGCGTTCAAGAAAATGGGTATAAAACCGATATGGAAATTAAAGACGACGTAAACACCTTTAGTTTTATGTTCATACCTTTTTTAAAGAACTTGGGCAATTTTTCTTATTCTAACCTAAAATTTTTGTTTTTTTTTCAGTGTAGATTTTTTTACATATTTGGACCGATTTTTTTTTGTAGTTAAACTTTTGGATTTGAAGCTGAACTAAAGAAAAATTATAATGGTATGCCTTTAATGAACGCAAATGTTGCAAAATTACAAATATACAAAATCGGCATTTTTGATTTTTTGAAATTTTTGTTTTGTTTATGTCAAATTCGGAGTCAGTGCCCTAAAACTTATAAAAAGACTTTTTCATTAAAAAAAAAGAGCGAAAAAAATAACCGGGTGTTTCTTCTACACGATCCACTGTGCCCCGAGAGGTTTGGTATTGTATTTGAGCAATAACGGTTCAGCGGCTCAAAAGTTATGAACGAAAATGTAAGGACACCTCAAAAATTTTGGTACATTCAAAATAACCTAAAATTACAAAATGCTTTAATTCGGCTGCTTGTTGACAATGGTGCTTAAACAAGTACGAACATATTTTTGACAAAAAAAATCAGGGTTGTTTTAAAATATTTTTTTTTCGCGGAAATTTTTTTTGAAAAAAATAAAAAATTTTCTCAAAAGTAATTTCCTTTTAAAATTTTCCTTTTGCCATAATATTTTATACCCTCCACTCTAGTGATAGAGGGTATATATAAGTTTGTAATTCCGTTTGTAACACATCGAAATATTGGTCTAGGACCCCATAAAGTATATATATCATGATCCTCGATCGATTTGAAGACAATCTAGCGATGTCCGTCCGTCTGTCTGTCCGTAGAAAACACGCTAACTTTTGAAAGACTTCACAGAGGCTACTGAAGTTTAGCATACATATATGTTGGTAATTTACCTGGTCAGGTTGGTATTGCAATCCAGCCAAATCGGTCCAGTGGTTCAAAAGTTATGAGCAAAAGAGTACATTTCGGCAAGTGGTTTTCGCAAATTTACGAGATAAAAAACACGATAACTTTCGAAAAACAATAATGAGACTGCTGAAACGTGACATGTATCTTTGCCGTTGCTCAGGTCTCTTTGGTATTAAATTTCAGCACAATCGGTCCAGTGGGTCAAAAGTTATTAGCAAAACCCTGAATTTCAGATTAGTCTCATCTCAAATGCCACGTGTTTTACAAGTTTTAAAAGCATTGGTGGTAACTTAACAATGCTTTTCAAACTTGTTTAGTTTTAAAGCAATGCTTTTTAAACTTGTTTAGTTTTAAAAGCATTGGTAACTTAAAAATTACACTCGAAAACAATTTTACACTAAAAAAA
The DNA here is from genome assembly GCA_963921195.1 of Pegoplata infirma. Lineage (NCBI taxonomy): Eukaryota > Metazoa > Arthropoda > Insecta > Diptera > Anthomyiidae > Pegoplata > Pegoplata infirma. The sequence goes on along the minus strand of OY992537.1, from coordinate 98,091,161 downwards.
AATTTTACAGTCAAAAAAAATTTTACACTCAAAAAAAATTTTTGTTTTTTTTTTTTTTTTAAATGTCTATATTTTGTGTACATACGTGCGTGCATTCACTCAGAAGTATTTTTACAGTTAAAAAAACATTGCACTCGAAAAAATGTTGGAAAAAGTTGAGTTTACTGGCATTGGTCCAAAAAAAAAAATGAAAATAACCCTTCTAGCGATGATTTCAAAAAAATATAAAAATTGTCTGCGACACGTATTTAGCGAGTTATCTCGACTTGAAGTTTTTTGCTTATATCTTCGTTATTTATTGTTCGATTTCAAAAATATAAGTGTCATTCGAAGGGTACTTGAAATATCTTTCATGTTGGTAACAAAAAAAAATATGAACCCATAAAAGGCCAAAAAAAAATTTTTTTTTGAGAATTTTTTTTTTGTTGAGAACTTTCGTAAAAAACTTTTCTGCGTAGCGGCTTCGCTAAATAAAGTTTTTTTTTGTGTATTAAGCCTTTTTCCAGTTATAATATTCGAAATTCAAGTCGACATAACTCGCGAACCAGATCTCGCCGACAAAAAAATCACCCTTATATGACAAAAAAAGAGTTTTTTACTCAAAATAAAATATTTTTAATCAAAATTGTTAATTTTTTTCACGTTAAAATGTACTAACCTTTAAAAAAAGGCATTGTGGAGGGTATTCGTAGATTCGGCAAAGTCGAATTTAACTTTTCTGCTTGTATAAATTGTGGAGGGTATCAATACATCCGGCAATGCCGAATTTAATCTTTTTAACTTGTTTTTTTGTTGCTTTATACCCTATATATTCGAGCACGATACAGATGTTAAACTAGCAATCGTTGCTTGTCAAAATTAAAAAAAAATCAGAGCCAAACTCAAAGTCCAAAGTGGCACAGATTAAAATTGTCCGATTCAGTTTAAAATTTAAACATACAGTTTTTTAGCCCAAACTGAACCATTTGCCCGACAATCGACGAAATTCGAAAATATTTATTGTTTGTGCCATTTTAATACTTAACTGATTTTAAATAGTACCCTTTCAAATTATAACAATATTAAAAATTGTCCATCCATTTTCTACCAGTTTACATTCCAACATATGTCGACTAACTGACCAACTAACCAGATATACATTCTAAAATATAATCACTTTCAACTTTGAATACCATCATACATATTGTAGTTAAAATGTAATGTTATAATGATCATATATGTATGTCATAATATTTCACTGCTGGACAATAAACAATTTTAAAGGGAATTTTTTTTTTTTTCATCATTTCACTTATTCAAATTCTCATTCTCATTCACATTCATTTAGTTGGTATTTGGTTGGTGTTGTTACCTGGGTTTTAATGTGGTGGTTTACAATCGCGGGCAAAATGTTTTAATAAAGCATTGTTGTCATTAAGTTAGAAAAATTTGTATTTTAAACTTATGATGATGTTTGAAAACAATTTTTCATTTTCCCATTCAGACATCAACTAAAGTGAATTACATTTGATTGAACGTACAACTGTCTGCCTGAAATTTCTGTGTAATAATTTTCATTCTTCATTGGTATTTTCACTAATATGTAAGTGTGCGTAGTTGGCACGAATTGCATTTGTGTATCGACAGTTTTTGATATCATGATTAGACTGGAGAATATATAATTTGTCACCATCATTTAAGGATAATTATATTTATGTTCTTACTCAGCGGTGTGATATACATAGATGCCTAATGTGACTAATTGTAAGAATAAACTTGACTAAAGATGTGGTTTGTTAATCATTTGTTGTACTTTGAATTTTGAGTTATTGAAAGTAATGAACTTATATTATTAACTTTTATATTAAATTATTTTGGAATTAACGAATCCTCATATAAGTACAACTATGCGTATGATTAATATTATGATTTGTATAATCATCATACGCCTTTAAACATTAGTAAGGCGTACTACTATGCGTATGATTAATATTATGCTTTGTATATTTATTAATCATACGCCTTTAAATATAAGTAAAGCGTATTTAGTTTTGGATGTTTCCGATGAAATAAATTTTTCCAGAGAAAAGATAAAGAATCTAAAACAATTTTCCTATAAAAAAAGTCTCAGAATAAGACATTTTTCTCTGATTCTGAGATATTTTTCCTATGGAAAAAATCTCAGACTGTGACAATTTTTCTATAGGAAAAATATCTTAAATTCTGAGACTTTTTCAATAGGAAAAAAGTCTCAGATTCTGAGACTTTTTTAAAGAAAAAAGTAGGAATGTCTTAGATTCTGAGATTTTTTCTATTGGAAAAATATTTCGAACTCTAGGACTTTTTCTATCGAAAAATGTCTCTCTCAGATTCTGAGACTTTTTGTAATGGAAAAATACCTCAGAATCTGAGACATTTTCTTAGAATCTGAGACATTTACTACAGGAAATATTCCTCAGATTCTGATTAATTTTTTATAGAAAAAATTTCCAAGATTCCGAGACTTTTTCTACAGGAAACATGTTTAAGATTTTAAGACTTTTTTGAGATTTTTTCTTTAGATAAAATGTCTTAGGTTTTGAAATTTTTTTATAGGAAAAATGTCTCAAATGTTTCATATTCTGTGACTTTTTCTATAGGAAAAATATCTCAGATTTCGTGACTTTTTCTATAAGAAAAATGTCTAGGATTCTAAGACTTTTTGGCTGAATTGCAGTTTATAGGGCACACGGAAATTAAAACAAGTAAAAAAGTTAAATTCGGCCTTGCCGAATGTATTGATACCCTCCACAATTTCAAAAAGATTATTGCAAACAACTTTATTTAAAAGGAAATTACTTTTGAAAAAAAAAAAAAAATTTGAAAAAAAATTCCGCGAAAAAAAATTTTGGTAAAAAAAAAAAATCCGCGATTTTTTTCTTTTTTTGTCAAAAAATATGTTCGTACTTGTTTAAATACCATTTGGTGTTCAATTATGTTCACATATGTCAAGCAGAAGCCGAATTAAAGCATTTTGTATTTTTAGGTTATGTTGAATGTACTGAAATTTTTGAGGTGTGCTTACATTTTCGTTCATAACTTTTGAACCGCTGAACCGATATCGCTCAAATGCAATACCAAACTTCTCGGGAGAACTTCCAACATATATGTTAAGTTTCAGTCATCTCTGTGCAATATTTTGTCGGCGAGAGCATTTTCCACAGACAGACAGACAGACAGACAGACGGACAGACGGACAGACGGACAGACGGACAGACGGACATCGCTAGAATGTCTTAAAATCGATCGGGCATCATGAATATATATACTTTATGGGGTCCCAGACCGATATTTCGATGAGTTACAAACGGAATGACAAACTTATATATACCCTCTATCACTAACAATAAGTGGAGGGTATAAAAACTAAAAACGCCACCCGACTAAGAATTAAAAAAGAAAAAAACCGAAATTAATGATTAGTGGCGCCGGACTCGGGAAGCACCTCTAAGCCCCGCACAAAGTAGCGAATTTAGCACTGATTTTAACCGGCCTGCTACCCTAGAACACTTTACTTTGCGGAGAGGGTGGGTTTAATGCATGGATTTTGTAATCCCTAAGCCGGCTACGCAGAAAAAAATTTTTAAACAAAAAAAAAAAAATTTTAAGATGTCCCTTCCCTGGATGTCCCTATTAAAGAGGACCCAAAAAAAGTTGCCACTAATCAATAATTTTGGTTTTTTTCTTTTTTAATTCTAAAGCGGATGGCGTTTTTAGTTTTTTCAATTTCAGTGTGCCCCATAAACTGCAATTTTGCCGACTTTTTTAATAGGAAAAATCTCGCAGAATTTGAAACTTTTTTTGTAGGAAACATGTCTTAGAATCTTTAGAAAAAGTTGTAATGTCCGATTCACATTTTTGCTCGGGTATCGTTAATTGCATAAAATGTATTTTTTTTGTTTCTCAAATATATACGGTTCTATTTTTTTAGTATTCCAGTTTACGCACTTTTTAATAAAAATAAAACCCTTAAAAATTTAAAAGTATATTTTTTATTAATTTATATAAATTACAACAGTTTCTTTTATACATTTTCGAAAAGTTCCTTTATTACCTTTACTAACATAGTTTTTTGAGTGTATGTCACTTAACATTGGTAATGTTACAGAACATTGATAATGTTACCTAACATTAAGAATTTTACTTAACATTGAGAATGTTATTTAACATTGCGAATTTTATTTAACATTGATCGTATGCTCTTTATACAGTCCATTGGTTGGCGTCTTAACTTAAAAGATCGTTAAAAATCTTTTAGTTACGCCCTAACATATACTTTACAGTACAGGTAATACTTATGATAACTTAGGGTCGTATTTTGGTTTTACTTAATTTTGTTATTATTTATTTCTTTCTCTACTTTTAAAAACAAATGTCAAATTATTTCATTTGGACTTTGACCTATATTAAAATTCTTTTCAACCTTATACTTCCTTTCTGTACTGATTATCAACGTGTTAAGTTCGTCATTAAAGTTAAAGTACATAAGTTAAATTTTAATTTTAATTAAATCCATAAAAATCTACTAAATCTGCTAAGTTTTTTTGTCAATTCTGCTTAATTATACTTGGCAAAGTTGTAAATTTTATTTTACAAAAGATTTGGATAAAAAAAAAATTTTGAAAATCAAATTTTTCCAACCAGTTTCCTGAAAACTCAAACATTTTTTAAAAAGAGAGAAGCCACTTATTCTGCTTTTGCATTGTTAAATTCTGGCAAAGCTTCCAACCCATCTGCCTGCATCATCAAGAGGTGGAACAAGTGTTAATACCAACATTTTTGGTTTCTTCAGCCACAGGTAAAGTTTACGAGTCACTGCGTCTTTAACCTGTACTAATAATCTCGTTGTCCATAGCTTGAATTGGTAATCCACCCAAAGAATTGTGTTCGACTCACTCGCATCCTTCCTATGGCCGCTAAGTAGCCAGTGGGAAGGATAAAGTATTTTATTGTGGATTCCGAGTACAATATTCAACACCCAGCGGACAATATTACGAAGGCTGTCTAGACTTATTGCAGTAGTAATTCTCCAAAACACCTATAATAATCATCGTTTTGCCCAACATAAACCCTGCAAGTTTTACGGAAAATTTCCTGGCAATTTCGACCGGAATTTATAAAATTGTGCTCGTATTCATATGACACCGATATTTTTTTTTATAGTTCATTAAAGTTTCAAAATCGGTTAAAATTTAAAGACAACCATCAGTAATGTCGATATTACGCTAAATTTCCTTACTTCGTAGTAATATAGTGTTAAACATTTAAATTTAAGAAATGAATTCAGTTTTTTTATAAGTGTAGTTTAAAACAACAATTCTAAATCGGGTTAAGTACTTATGAGAAAAATTCAAGTTTCGGTCCATAGAAATTAAATCGGTTTTAGGAAGGAAAATGTGCCGCGAATTAAAATTTACTTAAAGATTTTTTTTTGTTACCATATTTTTGCCACTCGTAGTGTGCATATTAAATTCGGTGTCTATCTATTTATTGATTTCAATATTTAAAATACGTTTTTTTCTTTGACACAACAAAATTCCATATGCATACAACAAATATATAAAATAATTCTTACAACAAATAATAAGGTAATCAACAGCAAACCACCTCAAACATTATCATCAAACATGTTCGACGAGGCCTCGAAGATCAACAATTACATTGGTGAGTGGTAAAAACATTATTATAAATTTTGTTTGCATTATTTAAAATTGTGTTTGCATTTGGTTGACAATATCGTTTTTTTTTTTTTAATTTTTAATCATATGAAAACTAGTTTTTAAATAGGAACAACAATGATGCATTTTGTTTATGGTCTTTTTTTTTTAACAGAGAATATTGATTGAGGAATAAAAGCAAAAGTAAATAAACAAAAATAATTAAACTCTCTTGCTTTTTTTGAATGGTAATATTGTTTATTAAAAATTATGGATTTATCAAATTTATTTACAAGCATCATTATTGTTTCTATTCATATCAGTGGTTCCCAACCTTTGTAATTATTATAAAAATTTATCAAAATTCGCGCATTTGCAAAGTTTACCCACAATAATAAATTATCGTCACATTTCCAGGATAATTTAACGTACGATCTGCTGTTTTCGATAAAATTTTAAAAATATACCGCTAACAATTCATACCTAGTTTTTTTGTAATATTAGACGCTTAAAACTAGAGATGGGCGCGTGAGTGGATTTTGACTCACACTCACTCACGCTCACGCAAAAAATAATCGAATCACTCACTAATCACTCACGCAATTTTTTTTTTACTCACGCTCACTCACATTCACGTGAGTAATAAAAAACTTACTCACGCTCACGCGTGACTCACGCCAGATTCAATCACGCTCACGCGTGAGTCACGCAAAATCTACTCACGCAATAAAATGTTCTTACCAAAAAGAAAAAAAAATTCAAAAAAAAATTTTTTACAAAAAATTAAAAAAAAATTGGGCAAATCAAAAAATCTAATCACGCAAACTCACGCAAAAAATAAATGACTCACTCACTAATCACTCACTCAGATTTTTTTTCAACTCACACTCACTCACAATCACGTGATTGAAATGAAAATCACTCACACTCACGCGTGATTCACGCGTGATTCACGTGAATCACGCAAATCACGTGACCAGCGCCCATCTCTACTTAAAACCAACAAAAAGTTAAAACGATAATCTGAAAACTTCGTTAAGCAAATTTCGTGTGGCATTTCGACTAGTACGCGATTCTCATTAAATCATAGGACCCTAAAAATTTTCTTTCGTATTGTTAGGCATAAAGTTGGCATAATGAATATTTCATATAGTTATTTAAACTTAATTTCTAAAATAGTTTTAAGTAAATTTAAAAACATTTAAGTCAATGAATTTGCATTTGAGGGCGGAATTGTGCCTTTATAGAAATAAATATTTTTTTATGTTTAATAAACATTTTTAAATCATGAAGTTCTAAATTTCAAGTTTTCTTATTGGTGAAGTGATGTAAAGGTAGTACTTGTCGATAGTTAGGGGTTCCAGTAAAAGTTGCCACTGGAACCATGGCAGGGATGGGTATTGAGGCAGATCTCCGTACCATCAGGAGATCGTCAGTAGTAGCTGATATGACTGTTTCTTTGTTTTATTGAAATTCGTTCAACCCTCTGACCTTCAGGGGCTTTGTTTTGCAGAAGGTCAGATATAGCCCATTATGTAAAGTAGAAATTTTAAAGTTTTGTTTATGTTTGTAATACTCGGGAGTCTATAATATCTTGTGTGGTTGATTGTAGTTCCGAATGTGAAAGGGGACACGAATCCCCCACCCGGCTGCTTGCTAGCGCAGAAATGGCTCCCATCGTCCTTTCTTTTCATTCTAAAACCTTTATATATTTTTGTAGCAATCAATCAAACACGCTAATGAGTAAACTCAATCATAGAAAGGATACTCAAAGGCTTGTTCATTACAAAGTCTCAGATTCTGAGACATTTTTTCTATAGAAAAAGTCTCATATTCTGAGACATTTTTTCTATAAAAAAAAGTCTCAGATTCTGGGACATTTTTTCTATAGAAAAAGTCTTAAATTCTGAGACATTTTTTCAATAGAGAAAGTCTCAGATTCTGAGACATTTTTTCTATAGAAAAAGTCTCACATTCAGAGACATTATTCCTATAGCAAAAGTCTCAGATTCTGAGACATTTTTCGTATAGAAAAAATTGTAGATTCTGAGAAATTTTTCGTATAGAAAAAGTCTAGGATTTTGAGACATTTTTGGTATGGAAAAAAGTCCAGATTCTAAGACATTTTTATTAGAGAAAAAGTCTTTGATTCTGAGACATTTTTCGTATAGCAAAAGTCTCAGATTCGGAGACATTTTTTCTATAGAATAAGTCTCAGATTATGAGACATTTTTTCTATAGAAAACGTCTCAGATTCTGAGACATCTCAAATATTTTTCGTGTAGAAAAAGTCTCAGATTCTAATACATTTTTCGTAGTGAAAAAGTCTCAGATTCAGAGCCTTTTTTTATAAAAAAGTCTCTGAATCATGTTTCGCATTCAAAAGTCCCAGATTCTGGGACATTTTTCGTAAAGAAAAAGTCTCCGATTCTGAGACATTTTTCTTATAGAAAAAGTCTCGGATTTTGAGACATTTTTCGTATGGAAAAAGTCCAGATTCTGAGACATTTTTGGTATAGAAAAAGTCTTTGATTCTGAGACATTTTTCGTATAGAAAAAGTCTTAGTAAATTTAAATAAGTTAATTATTGTTTTGATCAACTGTTTTGTTATTTTCTTTAACTATCAAATTACAAATTTTCAACATACCAGATTTTTTTTCGCTTTAATTTATTTGAATACATTAATTCAAAAATATACAATATAATCGCGGTTTCCGTTTTTTTTATTGTTGGTAACATATTGGAAAGCAAAAAATATAAATTTCTTTATAATTTTGCCATAAGCTTACAATTCATTCATTAAATCAATTATTATTTTGATTGACTTTAAACAAAAAATTGATTAATTTTGTGATCAAAATCCAAAAAGTGTTTAATTGTAAATAAAATCAATTAATCACCTACAATTTCGTGATTAATATAACGATTTTTTTCATCACAGGAGTTTCAATTAAAAAATTAATTGAAACTGCGATTTAAATTTTTTCTGTATTCGTAAAGAAATTGTCGAAGATGCTGAGACATTTTTTATACAGAAAAATTTCAAATTCTAAGACATTTTTCGTTTAGAAAAAGTTTCAGATTCTGAGCCATTTTTTGTTTACACTCAAAGAAAAACCTTGTCCAATTACTAGAAAAAGTCTCGCAATCCCATTTTACCAATATTTGACAGTTGTTCTTGTTTTTTAACAAATAATTTTCGATCGAAATTTTATTTTTTTTTGTAATTTTACAGTTTTGCTTGTAAGTTTACAAATTTCCAAGATTTTTTACCAAAAAAATCTAGTAAATTTACGAGAATTTCTTGTAAATGTTATTTCGCCAAAAAAAGTTGTAAATTTACAATTTAATTGGTAAAAATCTTGTAAAATTACAAAAAATTTTTACTAAGAATTCTCGTAAAATAGGAGGTAGCAAAAAATATTGTAAAACCACGACACCTTGTAAGTTTTATCGCATCAAAAAAAAATGTAAATTTAAAATTTTTTTGGTAAAAGCTTGTAAAATTACAAAATTATTGGTTAAAATCTTGTAAAATAACAAGGAATTCTTGTCAAATAGGTGGTAGCAAAAAAAAGTTACAAACTTTTCTTGTAATTTTACAAAGTTTTTTTTTGTTTTTTAGTGTAGGAAAAGTCTCAGATTCTGAGGTTAAAAAGGTCTCATTAAAACCAAATTGTTCTACACAAATATCATGGTTTTAATAAGTAAAAAAAAATACCTCGAGCTAGAATATCCCTACTGAAACTATTTTTTTTTTTAGTTTCTTTGTCTTAAAACAGGTAATTTAAATAATTTGTACTAAAAAACGTTTTTTTTTTGTCAATCGACTTTTTACTTTCCAGCGGGCGCCCAAATTCTTGGGTGCCAAGGGATCGCTATACCTTAAAGCGGCCCTGCGTCTGTCCGTCTGTGTGTCTGTTGAAAACACGCTTACTTTTGAAAGACTTTACGGAGGCTCCTGAAGTTCGGCGTATATATTGGTCATTAACCTGGTCAGGTTGGTATTGCAATTCAGCGAAATCGGTCCAGTGGTTCAAAAGTTATAAGCAAAAGATTGAATTTCGGCAAGGGGTTTTCGGGAATTTACGAGATAAAAAACATGCTAGCTTTCGTAAGACAAATCTAAGGGTGCTAAAGTTTGGCATATATATCCCGTTACCCTGGTCTAGTTTGTATTGAATTTCAACCAAATCAGTTTATTTGTTCAAGAGTAATTAGCAAAACCGTGAATTTCAGATTGGATTGACCTTAAATTCACTTGTTGAAAAAATCGAGCTTTAAAAAACAAGCTTTACAAACATTGGTAAGCCACAAAACTGTTTACAAAGTATTTTTTTTACTCAAAAATATTTTACACTAAAAAAAAATTTTACACTCGAAAAAAATTTTACACTCGACAAAAAATTTTACACTCGAAAAAAATTTTACACTCAAAAAGAAAAAAATAATTTTTCTTTGTTTTACAAAAATGACAAAAAAAAAGTTTTTTTTACACAAAATGAAATATTTCTAATCAAAATTGTTCCTTTTTTTACTTTAGAAAATTAACTGTCATTAAAAAAGGGCATTGTGGCGGGTATTAATAGATTCGGTCAAGTCGAATTTTACTTTTCTGCTTGTTACATTTTACATTCGGCAAGGTCGAAATTAACTTTTTTTAATTATTTTGTCATCTGATAGTTCTTAAAATATTTATTCATATTTTACAATAAATTCTGCATAAATATGTTTCCTATTCAAATCAGTTAACACTTGAAATAACCATTTTTATTAAATGAAAATATTTTTTGTTTCTATTTTCATTTCAATTACCCAACACCCACTTAGCTCTTTAAATGTTTTGATATGGTAACAGGATTCTATTAAGCTGCTTTCCAACAATTTAATGACTTTGTCTGTACTCGTACTCTATATTGCTAAGATGGCAACAAAAAAAAACGACTTGCCAAAAAAAAAATCTGTTAAGAAACTCATTGACATAGTTACGCATTTATATATGTATATAAAATAAGTTCGTAGAAGAAGAAAATGAACATGAAACATCATGATATCAAATATGGTACTTTACACACCCTTATACAGTGACTTAAACTAATAATGGAACAGCATATATTTGATAGCAGTTCTTTAAAGGAAAAGTTATTAATGCTAAACTATTTTTGAAAAAAATATATTTGTAGGAAATTTTCCAAGCTTTAATTTAAGCTTGATAACGTCAAGATTGTGTTAATATTATTTGAGATACGAGGGTCGCGCTGGAAAATAAAATTATTTATTTATAGATATTTTTTAGAAATTTTTTAAAAATATTTCCAAGTCGATTTTTTCCAAGTTCAAACATTAAAAATTTAAAAGAATATTAAATAATTATTCAGTTATCAGCTCTTTTTTCAACAACCCAAACAAAAATTATTTTTTTTTTTTACAGTAGAGGAAATCCGCATTTTTGACCTCCAACTCTTTTGACCACCAAAACGAAAATATGTTATTTGTTGTTTTCTGTAAGTACAGATCGAGCTCGGGCTCATATTAGATTTGTTATAAGAGTTCAAGTTGAAAAAATGCGGTTTCAAACACTCCAGTTAGTGTTATCATCATTAAATGTCGGTTTATCATGTTAATTATTGTTTATTAAGTTTAGTACACCAAAGTATATAGTAATTAGATATTAGAATAATTAAAATTTTTCTTTGTTTACAAAAAATTGGTGGTCGAAATATTTTTTTTTTAATTTTTATTGTTTAAACTTGGAAAAAAATCGACTTAGAAATATTTTTAAAAAATTTTCTAAAAAATATCTATAAATAATTTCATTTTCCAGTGCGACCCTCGTATCTCATTTAATATTTGCTCAATCTGGGCGCTATCAAGCTTAAATTAAAGCGTGGGAAATTTCCTATGTAGAATTTTGTACAAAAAAAAATTATTAATAATAATACAATACTAAACGTTATTATTATCAAACGATATTATAAAAAATTTTATGTAGACAATTTTCAAAGCTTTAATTTAAGCTTAATAGCGTCCAGATTGAGTAAATAATAAATGTGCTACGAGGGTCGATCTAGAAAACGCAACTATTTATAGACATTTTTCAAACATTAAAAATTAAAAAAAAATGTCCAAAAGTTTTTATTCAGTGATCAAATAATTTTTTCAACAACCCAAACAAATAGTGAAATTTTTTAAGTATAGAAGAAAAAATCCACATTTTTTGACCTCCAATTTTTTTACCACCAATTTTTTGTAAACAAAGAAAATTTTTTCATTATTTAAATATTTTATTACTATACACTAAGGTTTACTTAAATTAATAAACAATAACATCTTTTCTTTGTTTACAAAAATTTGGTGGTAAAAAAAAATGGAGGTCAAAAAATTTTGTTTGTTTTTACTGTACTTAAAAAATTTCACTGTTTGTTTGGGTTATTGGAAAAAATATTTGATCAATGAATAGGAACTATTGGACCTTTTTTAAAATTTTTACTGTTTGAACTTGGAAAAAATCGACTTGGAAATATTTTTAAAAAATTTTCTAAAAAAATATCTATAAATAATTTCATTTTCCAGATCGACCCTCGTATCTCATTTATTATTTGATCAATCTGGACGCTATTAAGCTTAAATTAAAGCTTGGAAAATTTATCAAAAAAAAAATTGTTTGATAATAATATGTTCAAGTATGTATAACTTTTCCTTTAAAAAACGGCTATCAAATATATGCTGTTCCATTATTAGTTTGAGTCACTGTATGCATATATCTTGTGTATATACTCATTCGCGTTTGGTAAATAACAAGTTTTGTTTGTATTTAGTTTTTCAGTTTTTCTTGGAGGTTTTTTTTTTTTCTTCTTAAAGTCTCTAGAGCAGACACTCCTTATTCTATATGAAGTACATAAATGTATAGAAAATGAAATATTTAAAGGATTCTGTCGTATACACACACACACATATAAACAATATCAAATGTTCACATGTATTATATATACCAAAGTTTAGTTGTATGATTCTAACATCTACTACTACCAACACCAACCCAGTTTATATACTTGAAACTACACACACCCATAAACAAATACTCTCAAACAAAACAAAAAAAAAACTGTGGCATAAAAATATGTGTCTGTGATTTTAGGTCGAAGTCTGTCTGGCACTAAATTTTAACGATGAGTTCTACCAAACAGTTAAATGGTGAGAGAGGCAGAGTGGCAAGCAGGCAGGCAGACAGTCAGGCAGTCGCTAGATATAGCCAAGTTATTGACTGGCTTTGTAGCAACAAATAAAAAGCGACACAACAACAAATACAACACGCATAATTTGAAATGTGTGCTGAAAAGCAACCATAACCGTTGCCACTACCTACCCCATCATTGCCTCCCATTTTTCCGACATAGTCTCTCATACACACTCACACATACACCCATCTCCTTTTTGATGCATACTTCCGAACCGGCATTGCCTGTAGACAATCCAACAAACACATCAACTTATACATTGTAGAAAAATACACACACACATACATAAACGAAAAAAAACTAACGGAATGACAGAACAAACGAACGAACTAACGATTGTTTGGCATACACATTTTCTCACACAACGTCAAACCTTGTGTCGTGTGAACAGTTAGAGAGTCTAACGGTCAGATATCTGGAAATAAAAATATATTGTGTGCATGTGTGTGTATGTATTCGTGCAGACAATAGTTAGTCAGCATGAATCATTATAATCGTTTATACTCGTTACTATGTTTGGCTTATAAAAAAAAGCGCTTTAATAACAGCTCCATACTGCGTACATATGCTTTAACCAGTGTTGCCACTAAAAAAAAAATCGAAATTACACATTAAAAATTAATACTGATACCTCAAATTTCACACGTTAGTTTTTCATCCAAAACTAAAGGAAAAAGCTTTCAATCATCAGAAAATTTATTTGAAATCAAGAATTTAAAATTTTTGTAGACCTCATCATAGAATAAATAAAAAGTACCTACATTTTTGCAAAAAAAAAACCAAAATAAAACATTTAAAAAAAAAGTACCAATAAAATGAACCAAGTCATATAAAAGTACATTTTTTTATAAAAAGTACCAAAAAAGTAATATTTTTGTACTTTTAATATACAATTATTATATTGGTCCATTTTAAAGTACAATTTTTTATTAAAAAGTACTATTTTAGTACTTTTTTTTAAAAGTACTATTTTGGTATTTTTTTTTTTAAAGTATAATTTTTATATTATTTGTAATACATACAGCACTATTTTCGTAGTTTTTATAAAAAGTACCAAAATAATAATTTTTTATTAAAAGTATAAAAAGTATGTATTTTAGTACTTTTTATAAAAAAGTACTATTTTGGAATTTTTTATCAAAAACTACTTGGAACTTTTTATAACAAAGAACTATTTTGGTGGTTTTTATAAAGTAAATTACTTTTTTTTTATAAAAAGTACCATAAAAATAATTTTTATAAAAAGTACCATAAAAGTGCGTTTTATAAAAAGTACTAAAATAATGCTTTTTTTTTATAAATAGTGTATATCAGAATGGATTTTTCTAACAAAATGGTACTTATTGATAAAAAAAATAAGTATCAAAAAATTAATTTTTAAGAAAAAGTACCAAATGTATATGGCTTGCTTATAAAAGCGCTTTAATACCTAAAGAAGTTCGAAATTTTATATAGATGCAGCCAATATTAATATTGAAACCCTAAATTACACATTTTAGTTTTTCATTCAAAACTAATGCAAAAATCTTTCGAATAAATGTGGATTTAATTTAATCATCAATAAAGTGATTTGATACCAAAATTTTATTCATTTAAGTAGAACATAACGACATTTTTGATAAAAGAAGTTAATAGAAAACATTTTAATAAAAAAGGAGCAAATTATTTTTAACTAAAAAAAAAACAAATTCACAAAAAAGTACTTTTTTATAAAAAGTACAAAAAAAGTAATATTTTTTGTACTTGTTATGTACAAATAGTATATTGGTCTATTTTATAAAGGAGTAAAAAAAGTACTATTTTTTTGTACTTTTTATAAAAAAAGCACCATTTTGTTACTTTTATATAAAAATCCACTATTTCGATATTTTTATTAAAAAGTACTATTTTTATACTTTTGGTAACACAGCACTATTTTTCTAGTTTTTATAAAAAGGTACTTTTTTAAATATACCATAAATGTACTTATTATAAAAAGCACCAATAATACTTTTTTATAAAAAGTATAAAAAGTAAATATTTTAGTACTTTTTATAACAAAAGTACTATTTTGGAATTTTTTGTTAAAAACTACTACTATATCAGAATGAATTTTTCTAACAAAATGTAACGAAATGGTACTTATTGATAAAAACAAGTATCAAAACATTACTTTTTAATAAAAAGTACCATAAGTATATGGTTGGCTTATAAAAAGCGCTTTAATACCCAAAAGAAGTTCGAAACTTTAAATACTATAGATGCAGCCAATATTAATATTGAAACCCTAAATTACACATTTTAGTTTTTCATTCAAAACTAATGCAAAATTCTTTCGAATGAATGTGGATTTAATTTTAATCATCAGAAAAATGATTTGAAGCCAAAAATTAATTCCACTTAAAAATTTTGTAACACTAATCATTGAATAAGTAAAAAGTACCAAAATTTTTGATAAAAGGATTTAAAAGAGAACATTTTAATAAAACAGTAGCAAATTATTTTTAACTAAAAAAACCATAAGTCATAAAAAGGTACCTTTTTATAAAAAGTACAAAAAAAAAAACACAAATATTTTTAAACTTTTAATGTACAAAAAGTATATTGGTCCATTTTATAAAGGAGTACTATTTTTTTGTATTTTTTATAAAAAAGTACCATTGTGGTACTTTTTTATGAAAATCTTCTATTTTGGTACGTTGTAATAAAAAGTACTATTTTTATACTTTTTGTAATACAGCGCTATTTGGGTAG
Organism: Pegoplata infirma; assembly: GCA_963921195.1. Taxonomy (NCBI): domain Eukaryota; kingdom Metazoa; phylum Arthropoda; class Insecta; order Diptera; family Anthomyiidae; genus Pegoplata; species Pegoplata infirma. Next base: position 98,075,514 of record OY992537.1, on the reverse strand, counting down.
TCTTTATAAAGTACTTTTTATTAAATATACTTCAAATGTACTCATTATAAAAAGTATCAAAATAATACTTTTTTATTAAAAGTATAAAAAGTATGTATTTAGTACTTTTTATAAAAAAGAGATATCTTAGAATTTTTTATTAAAAACTATTTGGAACTTTTTATAACAAAGAACAAGATAGTTCTAGTTTTTTATAGACAAAAATATTTCTTTTTTATAAAAGTACCACAAAAGCACTTTTTAGAAAATGTACCATAAAAATGCTTTTTATAAAAAGTACTAAAATAATGTTTTTTTTTATCAAAAGTGTGTTTTGGAATAAACGTATTTTTTTTTAAAAGTTCCAAAAAAATTTAATATTTTTGTACTTTGAATGTACAAATAATATATTGGGATATTTTATGAAGAAGTACTATTTTTTTGTACTTTTTTTAAAAAAGTAAAATTTTTTATTAAATAGTACTTTTTATAAAAATCTACTATTTTGGTACTTTTTATAAAAATCTACTATTTGGGAATTTTTATTAAAAAAATTTATGCTTTTTGAAATATTTTGGTAGTTTCTATAAAAAGGTACTTTTTTATAAAATGTACCTTTTAGAAAAAGTATCAAAATAATACTTTTTTATTAAAAGTATAAAAAGTATGTATTTTTATAAAAAGGACAATAAAAGTATGTATTTTTATAAAAATGACAATAAAAGTACTTTTTAGAAAAAGTACCATAAAAGTAATTTTTATAAAAAGTACCATAAAAGTACTTTTTATAAAAAGTACCATAAAAGTACTTTTTATATAAAGTACCATAGAAGTGCTTTTTGTAAAAAGTACTAAAGTAATGTTTTTTATTAATAAAAATGTAAAAAATAAATATGTTTTATGTAGGAATACTTTTTTTTAAATATCTAGAAGCTTAAAATTAACTTTTAAACATAAATTACACATGAAAGCAACTAAACATAAGCTTAACATGCCGCCAAAAATTTCAAGTAAAGTGTGTAATTACACATTAAGTGGCAACACTGGTTCCACTTCAACATCCACTTCCCATCTCTTTTCTCATTTTTACTTATGTTTCTGTGTGTATTGTCTATGCTCAATTTATCATTGCAAAGTGGGATGTAAAAAAATTGAAATTTTAAAAATTTCTATAGAAATTCGGAAAAGGTAAATTAAAAATCGAACCAGAATCGATATCCTCCAAAAAATTTAAGAAAAAAAAGTTAAAACAGGGATGGTTTTGGAAGGTGGTCGGCGGAGACATTGGACGGTAGTGGTTTTTCTCGATTAAAATCGAGCTTTCTTAGAGACCGCTCTATACGTGTTGTTATAGATGTATTCTCATCAGATGGTACCGCAAGGCTCTGTTCTTTCTCCTATAATTTTTACTATTTTTCTGAACGCCCTTCTGGGGCCTCTTCCAATCCTATATATTCTTTCACAGATGACAGCAACATTTGTAATTTTTTTTTTAATCATACACCAAGCCTTACTGAGATTGGTGCTATGAGGTAGAACATGAATGGCACACTCAATCATTACCTTACGATAATCTCCAGTGGGGTCTTACGAACAGTGAAATATCCAACTGATACTTATCAGGGTAAGGAGTGGCACACGTGGGCTCATTTGGCACATGACATCTTTTTTTCAATAATTGTTTTAAGAAATAAAATACTTTTTTAAAAAAAATAGTACTTTCTTAGAAAAAAAGGACTTTTTTAGAAAAAAAAATACTTTTTTAGAAAAAATAGTACTATTTTAGGAAAAATAGTACTTTTTTTTTGAAAAAGTATCACTTTTTTGGTAAAATAGTACTTAGTTAGAAAATAACTTATTTTTTTAAAAAATGACAGTTTTTACTACTTTTTTTAGAAAAAAAGTAAATTTTTCTAAAAAAAAGTACGTTTTTAGAAAAAAGTACTTTTTTCTAAAAAATAACGTATCAGGTTTTGTAATTCAGACGTTATTTACTCTGGGCTGACCTTATTCTTTTTTCGAGCTTGTACATTCCATTCTGAACTCAGCAGTATCCAGCCGTTTCAGTTTGTTAAAATGCCTTTTGCCCACTGTTTACAGTTGTTTTTGAATTTTGTATGAGTATGGGAAGATGTTTTAAGTTAGGATATTATGTGTATGTGAGGTATGAGTTGCATCAGCTGATGTTGTATTATTTTATTTTGAAATTGTTGTTAATGCTTTTCAGACATACACACACAAATAGCGCCCACTCAGTGGCACCCACCCAATGACCTGCTCTTCTTCTTAGTGTATACACAAATTGTTGCTGTTGTTGTTTTTGTTTACTTGTCCTGGTTAGACACGAACTTAACGATTTTTTTTTTTTAAATAGTTTTTGTTGTCGTTGGTTTATTGTTGTCGACGACGCCATATGACGCGCCTGTTTTGTTGGAGCCTGGGCTCGTGGTAGTCTGTGACGTTTTAACGTTATGTTTGTCGGTCGTTGTCACTATTTGAGTGTAGGGTGGTTGGGGTGGGAGGAGGAGGAGGAGGAGGAATTCTACAAACATAAAAATAAGAGAAATTTTAACACAGTCAACAACCAAACTGTCATACATTCCGCTAGTCAGTCAGTCAAACTGTTAGTCAAACATTTATCTCACTACCAATCAGGAATGGAAAAATTAGTACTTTAGTGCTTTTTTTAGTACTTTTGCACTCTCTAAGTACTCCCGCGACTGATTTAGTACTTTTTCTGTATCAGACGTTTTTGTACGTTTGTTGTTCAACCAAATCTAAAAGAATTTCCGAAATTCTACCAGTTTTCATTTAAATAAAGAAAATTTTGGATTTGAGTCAGTTTTTAAAGTTAGTGCTTTAGTACTTTTTCAATCTCTAAGATACCGTAGTACCCCCGCGACTGATTTTTCTGTACCAACATTTGTATACATTTGTTAAACCAAATTTAAAAAAAAAATCCCGAAAATCTACCGATTTTCATTGGAAAAATCCTTCAAAAGCTTTAAATAAAAGAAATTTGAGATTTTTGCTAATCTTTAAAGGATTTTTCACAATTTAAAAACTTTTAATTATTTTCCGTCGAGTGCGAAAAAGTACTGTTTTTTATTGAGCTTCGGTACCATTTCAAAATTCTGATATTCCATTCCTGCCACCAATCATTTCACCCAAACAACAGTCAAACCTCGAGCTATCAATGCTACAATATGTTTGTGGCAATATAATATGGAATAATATGCGGAATATATATAAAAGTGTATTGCTGCTGGTTGGTTGGGGTTGTTTTTGCTATTTGTGGATCATTCTATTGTGGGTCATTTTTGTTCAGTTTGGTTTCATTTCATCGGTTTTTTCTTTTTTTTTTTAAGGGTAGCTCTGTGGTTGTTGCCTTTTATACTCTTGGTCCACATTCCAAAAAACAACAGAAAAAACCATCATCATCATCAGATTCTGATACGGATGCTGCTGCTATTGATGATGATTAAGCTGACTATTGTATTGTAAATTTTGTTTCTGTCTGTTGGTTATAGTTGTATAGTTCTCATATACAGAAGTGCTTTTTATTTTTTTTAGCAGTTTTATGGCATTTTTCCTTCCTATACATCACATCACTTGATATGGGTTTATGGGTTGTTGCTGCTGGTAGAGTTATACATATATAAACGCCACAATCACAACAAAAAAAAATTCATAAAATTGCATATATCTAGTATATATAACCAGAGTTTGTTTTAAATAGGTCATATCGTTTTTTTTTTTTTGCTTTTTTGTTTTTTTGGTTTGTAATTACTTCCATATTTCAAAAATTGCATATTTTTGTGGGAAAATTGTTTAATGTTTAATAATTTTTTCTAAAATTTAAAACTCAAATTTTGGTAAAACCACCTTTTTGTGTGCAGGTAATGGAAAAAAAATATCCTTAAAATTGTTGAGCTTATAGGAAATAGAATAAAAAATATCCTTAAAATTGTTGAGCTTATAGGAAATAGAATATTTTATTTGCGCAGTCGAAGAACTTTCGTAATTTCATAAGAACTCAAAAAGTATAAGTGCAGTAAAATAAAAAACCTTTTCAAATTACTAGAAAAAGTCTCGTAATCCCATTTTACCAATATTTGACAGTTTTTCTTGTTTTTTAACAAATAATTTTCGATCGAAATTTACATTTTTGTTTGTAATTTTACAGTTTTTCTTGTAATTTTACAAATATCCATTTTTTTACAAAAAAAATCTAGAAAATTCACGAGATTTCCTTGAAAGTTTTATGGCACTAAATAGTTGTAAATTTACAATTTTATTGGTAAAAATCTTGTAAAATTACAAAAAAGCTCGTAATTTTTACTAGGAGTTCTCGTAAAATAGGAGGTAGCAAAAAATCTAGTAAAAACACGAAACCTCTTTGTAAGTTTTAACGCGTTAAAAGTTTGTAAATTTACAATTTTATTGCAAATAAGCTTGTTAAATTAACACATTTTGGCAAAAAGTTTGTAAAATTACAAGGAATTCTTGTCAAATAGGAGGTGGCAAAAAATAAAAGTTACAAGTTTTTCTTGTTATTTTACAAGGTTTTTTTTTTTTTTTTTTGAGTGAAGGAATTTTTGTGAATTTACTAGATTTTTTTTGTAAAATTGACTTGGAAATTATTAAAAAAAAAAAAAAAATTTTTGATAAAAAAAATGTTGTTAAAAAAAAAACAAGTAGAAAAGCTAAATTCGACTTTGCCGAATCTATGAATACCCTCCACAATGCCTTTTTTAAAGGATAGTAAATTTTTAACGTGAAAAAGATTAACAATTTTGGTTAGAAATATTTTATTTTGAGTAAAAAACTCTTTTTTTGTCATTTAAAAAAAAAAAGAAAAATTACTAATTTTTTTTTTTAGTGCAAAATTCTTTTTCGAGTGTAATGTTTTTTTACTGTAAAAATATTTCTGAGTGAATGCACGTACGTATGTACACAAAATATTGACATTTTTGTAAAAAAAACAAAATTTTCTTTTGAGTGTAAAATTTTTTTTTAGTGTAAAATTTTTTTCGAGTGTAAAATTTTTTTCGAGTGTAATTTTTAAGTTACCAATGCTTTTAAAACTAAACAAGTTTAAAAAGCATTGCTTTTAAACTAAAAAAGTTTGAAAAGCATTGCTTAGTTACCACCAATGCTTTTAAAACTTGTTTACCACGTGGCATTTAAGATGAACAAAATCTGAAATTCGGGGTTTTGCTTATAACTTTTGAACCACTTGACCGATTAAGCTGAAATTCAATACCAAACAGACCTGAGGAACGGCAAAGATACGTGCCACGTTTCAGCAGTCTCATTATTGTTTTTCGAAAGTTATCGTGTTTTTTATCTCGTAAATTTTCGAAAACCCCTTGCCGAAATTTACTCTTTTGCTCATAACTTTTGAACCACTGGACCGATTTGGCTGGATTGCAATACCAACCTGACCAGGTAAATGACCAACATATATGCCAAACTTCAGTAGCCTCTGTGAAGTCTTTCAAAAGTTAGCGTGTTTTCTACGGACAGACAGACAGACGGACGGACGGACATCGCCAGATCGACTTAAAATCGATCGAGGATCATGAATATATATACTTTATGGGGTCCTAGACCAATATTTCGATGTGTTACAAACGGAATGACAAACTTATATATACCCTCTGTCACTAGAGTGGAGGGTAAACAATAAGAAAAACTGTCAAAAACTGGTAAAATGGGATTACAAGATTGTTTCTATACAGAAAAAAATAAAAAAAATATTTGAGTAAATTTTTAATACTATTGAGTAAAAAATTACTCAATTTTGCACCAGTAAACGATTTAATAGTATTGAGTAAATTTTAAAAAAAAATTTATTAAATGTTTGAAAAAAAATTGAGTAAATTTTTAATTGACACAATTAAAAATTTACTCAAAATTTATCTATTTATTTTTTTTTAAAGTTTAAAAAATTTTAAATTTTTTTACAAAAAAAAACAAAAAACTTGTTTAATCAAACTTTACCAAACATATTTATGTCTCAAAAACATAGGAACATTTTATAAAGACGATTACAAACTTTCATATACATACACAAAAAACTATAAACTAAACGAAAATTCAAAAAACTATGGGAGTTTAAAAAAAATAAAAAAAACTATTAAATTTTTATTAAGTTATTTACATTTTGAGGATGTTTGTTCTGGCTCAAGGTCATTATTTTTTTTACTAATTAAAACCATGATATTCTCATAGCATAATTTTCAAGAAAATTATTTTTTGTTTTAAATTTATTTATGTTGGTCATTTTTGCAAGACTTAGAGTGGAAACAGAACAAGCACGGCACGGGGGACAGTTGCCGTTGCCGGAGAATATAGGCCCAAAACAATGTCGGGGGACGGCGACGGCAAAAAATGTCATTTGTTTGTTCGGTGGTGCTAACTTTTAATAAAATTATAGTAATTTACGGAAAAAAATCGCTTATCACATAGTCAATGTGATTAAGTTGGCACTACTGTACGTTTGTTACACCATTGTGAATGAAAAAATAAAAAAATTGTTGTGAAAATGCGGTAACCCTGGAGTGTGAGAGGGAGGGAGATTGAGAGAACCCGGAGATAAAATAAAATAAGTTTTAATTTTTTGTCGTGCCGGTCACGGTTTTTAACTGTCAAATCGTATGGATACACTCAAAAAAAAAAAACTGTAATGTTAGCAAAAAAAGCTTGTAAACCTACAAGAAAATTTGCTGATTTTGAACCCACAATTTTTTTGCTAAAGTTAGCAAAAATGTTTTGCCAATAATTAGTTAACAAAAAAATTATTTTTTTTTACACATTTGAGGACCCCACTGGGTTCGGACCCGATAGGTCTAGACCCCGATGGGCCTAGACCTAGTTGGGTTCCTTAAAAATCGTCATAGTTTTTGATCCAAAATTTGTGTCCGTTTCGCTCTACCTTGCTTAGTTTTTAAGATACGTGATTATAGGGGACCACTGGGGTCTTGAGAATTAAAAAACTCGATAACTTCAAAAATATTATTCGGAGAGCTTTTGACTGTTGTGCGGTCTTGTTCTACGTATTGAGGGCTACAAAAATGCTTTTGGACTTTTTGTTGTGTCGGCAATATTTACCGAAATATGGGCATTTTAAAATTTTCGGGAATGCTAACTTTTTTGGATCCAAAGTTAGGGCCTATTAGGGTCCACACATGTGAAGGGGACCCGCGAAAGTATGGAGATTCTAAGAACCAAAAATGCCCTCCATTTTGCTCTATCTGGCTTAGTTTCCGAGATAGAGCCATTTTAAGTTTTCTGAAAATAAAAAAAAATTTACCATTTCTTTTTGCTAATGTTAGCAAAAAATCTTGTAAAAATGTTGTCAACTCAATTTCAAATCTTAGCAAAAGAAATTAGTTCAACGTTTGTTTAAAATTGCTAATGTGCTAAATGAAGTTTACAAGAATTTTTTGCTAACATGCTAATCTCAACTAAAAATTTGCTAAAAGTTAGCTAACTAGCATTAGCAAAAAAAAATTAGTAAATCTACTAACGTATTTTTTTGAGTGTAAAGTCATGCCGGGCTTGTTCTGTTCCTACCTTTAATCGACACGTGTTTCGGAATTTGTCAAGATTCCATTGTTGTATCGTATGTAAAATTGTTTTAAATATTTTTGTTGGTTATTCACAATCGTTGCCTTATTACAGGCGCGGATCCAGGGGGGGAGAATGGGATTTCTCCCTCCCCCCCCCAAAATAATTAAAAAAAAAAGAAAGAAAGAAAGAAAAAAAAAGAAAGAAAAGGAAAAAAGAAAGGAGAAGAGAAAGAAAAAAAGGAAGGGAAAGGAACAAACATAGAAAGAAAATGGCCAAGATGTAAAAAATCCTTAGGAGAGGAATATGTGTGCTGATGATTTACAGCTCACATAGCCTCTATAAAATGTTTCAGAATTAAAGAAATTGCGTATGAGAAACTTAAATGACAATCGAGTCGTGGGAATTTTCTTACCGAATAACTATCCTTATCATTTAAGGAAAAAGTATTATCTCAAATATTTTTTATAGAAAAATGTCTTAGAATTCCTGACTTTATCTTTAGAAAAAAATGTTGATACTTTTTTGCCTTTGAATTTAAGAATTTTTTTATGTATCAAATTTTAGGAAAAATCTCTTTTCTATAGAAAAAATCCCTCAGAAACTGGAAATTTTTCCTTAGAAAAAACGTTTCAGAATCTGTCAAGAATCTACAGGACAGACGTTTCAGAATCTGAGTTCTTCTATGGGGAAATATGTTTTTTTATGGAAAATTGTGTACGAATATGAGAATTTCTCTGTTTGAAAAATCTTTTAGAATCTACGAATTTTTCTGTAGGAAAAGTTTATCAAAATCTTTGATTTTTTATCGGAAAAATGTTTAGAGCTTTTCTATAGAAAAATATATCAGAACCTGAGATTTTTTTAGTACGAAATATCTCTAAGAATCTGAATTTTTTTCGTTGAAAGATTCTGAGAATTTTTCTATAGGAAATGTGTCACTAAATATTTATTTTTTTTTTTAAATGTTTCAGAACCTTTGAAAAAATTAGAAGGCACTATAACCGTAAAATTTTTTATTGAAAATCATGTTTTGGCATCGAACTTCGATTTTCTCTAGCGGGTTTAGTCATTTATCGCTCCGTAGAACTTTAATCCTACAGGATTCATTCGAGGGAGGTATGTTTTTTTAACTTGATATGTTTTTTTTCAAACTTGGCCTAAAACGATATTTTTACGCGTTTATGGTTTTAAATTTATGCTTGCTATAGCCCCGTAAGGATTCAAAACACTAAGCACTGTAAATTAAAGAATTTTCAAAGTTTAAGCAATTTCTGAACAGCTGCATTCTCAAAAAACGTGAAAGTGTGCAAAAGTTCTTAATCTTAATATTGCTTAATGGCGTCTGTACGAAAAAATATTTAACCTACAAACTTGAAACCGGTACCAATAAAAAGGTGGAGAAATTTTCTTTAATTTGATAAATAAATTATAAAAATGTGACTTTCCATTCAAAACTTATAAGGCATATAATTCTTCCAGATTATAAGCGGGCCATTCTTTATCTGAAATTGGGAAATTTTTTATAGAAAGAATGTCTCAGAATCTCAGATTATTGCTATAGAAATCAGTTTAAAAATCTGAGACATTTTCTATAAGAAAGTATTGAATCTGTGAGTTTTTCTGCAGAAAATACGATCTGAGAATTAAAAAAAAAATACATCGAAGAGTTTAAAATCCTAACATTTTTCTAAAGACAAATATCTCAGAAGTGGATTATGTTTTTATATGAAAAAAATTTTAGAATCTAAGAGATTTTCCTAAGTAAAAATGTCTTAACATCTGAGAAATTTTTTGAAGGAAACATGTTTAAGTGTAATACTTCATTAGAATTTTTTTCGGAATATTGGACTTTTAGAATAATTTTTTATTTTTTAAATAATAATTTTTATGTAAGATAACTTTTATGACTCTAAAGTCATAATATTAATATTTTCCCATACAAACCTACAACAAAGTTCAAAAATTCCCAATTCTCGAGAGTATTTCTAAAATTTTGCAAATACAGTCTAATATTTTTGAATTTTTTTGTTTGTATAAAAAATATTGATGTTATGACTGTTCAAGCATAAAAATTGGCTTTTGACAGTCACAGTCAGTCGTAATTGTGAATAGGTCCATTTATTTGACTAAAAACGGTCTTATTTATAAAGTTAATTGGTCAGTTAGGGTTCTCCTAAAAAAAAAAAAAAAAAAAATAGTAAAAAAGTTCCCCCAAATTCAAAAGCTGGATCCTTTATTGTTAAGTTTTTATGTATTTTTCTGCATACATTCACACCGCCCCCACCCCCCCCCCCCCCCCACTACAACCAAACTTTATTACTTTACGAAATTTTTTTGGTAAAAAAAAACTTCCCCCCCCCCCCCTCAAATGAAATTCCTGGATCCGCGCCTGCTTATTAGTATGGTACAATTTTTTCGTCTTTCTAATTCTCATTGTGAATAGAGGCGAATATGTATTAATATTCTAGTTTGTGCACAAACGATTTGTCATTAGACTCGTTTGCTACTTTGTAGTAAATCGTTTCTATTTTTGCTAAATAATCTTGACAATGGAATCTTGACAAATTCCGAAACACGTGTCGATTAAGTCTTGCAAAAATGACCAACATAAATAAATTTAAAACAAAAAATAATTTTCTTGAAAATTATGCTATGAGAATATCATGGTTTTAATTAGTAAAGAAAATAATGACCTTGAGCCAGAACAAACATCCTCAAAATATAATATTTTAAAGGTCGAATAAAACAATTTTTATTTTTTTAATAAAAATTAATCAGAATTAAATTATTTACTTAAATTGTTTTTAAAATTTTTAAGTAAATTTTTAATTGCGTCAATTAAAAAATTACTCAATTTTTGTTTCAAGTGATTACTCAAATTTGTTTCCTCCATATTTTTTTGCTGTGTATGTATTATTGCTTTTAAATTTCTGTTTTTTGTTTTTTTAAAGTTATGTATCCCATTGTGTATAATATATCCTTTGGTTGTAACAACTTAACTAATACATGCACCGCTATCTGTTAGTTTGGGGTGTTTTATATTTTTCTAGTTTTTCTATATTTCACCAGTTTTTTTCTTCTACATTTTCCTATTTTTTCCTTGGTTAAACTACAAACATGTCTCTGGTTAAATATATAAAAAAAAATCTTGTTTTTCTTTACAGTTAAGTAAAAAATGTTGTATGTTTTTTGGTTAAAAAACATTTTATTTTTTTTTTTAAACTTTAGTAGTTTTTGTACTTTACTATTTGTTTTTTTTTTTTGAGAGCAAAAGTGTTCTAATTTTATTTTGACACCTGCCTTAAGTCACCATATAGTTAAATGACAAATACGTGTTTTTTTATTATTTGTTTTCAAATAAACTAGTTTGTTATTTGTTGTTCAAATATTTATGTGTTAAATTTTTTGGTTGAAAAATGGTAAAAGTTTATAATAAAAACATTGTACGACACGATTTTGCACCCATGATCGGTACCAAAAAGTTCTGAAAGTATACCTAAACAACTAAAAAAGTTAAATTCGACTTGACCGAACCCAAGAGAAAAAAAAATTAAAAAATTGTTTGTAGAAATATTTTATTTTGAGTAAAACCTTTTTAAAAAAAAACAAGTAAAAAAGTTAAATTTGGCCTTGCCGAATATAGTGATACCCTCCACAATTTCAAAAAGATTATTGCAAAAAACTTTAGTTAAAAGGAAATAACTTAAAAAAAAAAAATTAAAAAAAAAAAAAAATCCTCGAAAAAAAATTTTGGTAAAAAAAAAATCCGCGATTTTTTTCTTTTTTTGTCAAAAAATATGTTCGTACTTGTTTAAATACCATTTGGTGCTCAATTATGTTCACATATGTCAACCAGAAGCCGAATTAAAGCATTTTGTATTTTTAGGTTATGTTGAATGTACTGAAATTTTTGAGGTGTGCTTACATTTTCGTTCATAACTTTTGAACCGTTGAACCGACATCGCTCAAATGCAATACCAAACTTCTCGGGAGAACTTCCAATAAATATGTTAAGTTTAAGTCATCTCTGGGCAATATTTTGTCCGCGACAGCATTTTCCACAGACAGACAGACAGACAGACGGACATCGCTAGAAAGTCTTAAAATCGATCGGGCATCATGAATATATATACTTTATGGGGTCCCAGACCGATATTTCGATGAGTTACAAACGGAATGACAAACTTATATATACCCTCTATCACTAAGTGGAGGGTATAAAAATGTAAAATTACAAAAATAAAATGTAAATTTCGATTTGTTAAAAAACAAGGCAAACTGTCAAATATTGGTAAAAGGGGATTACAAGACTTTTCCTAGTAATTTGACAAATATTTTTTTGTGTGTACCTACAATCTTTATCAGCCCATTAGGCGGTCGACACACATTTTTTTTAATTTTTATAAATTTGTTCAACGCTGCGTCCTAGAGGAATCAATATTGAGATCGACAACATTAGTTTTTACCTCCCAACCTTTTTTTTTAAATATTCCTACCTCCTATCTTCACTCCCTAATTGAGCTCCCATAAAAAATTTAATTTTTACAAAATTCCCACTGTAATTTGTGGGGTACTTTCAGAATTTTTTGGTCCCGATCATTGGGTTTAACCAAAAATTTAATTTTGTAAATAAATATTATTTATTTAAAATAAAAAGTTATAAATATATAAAAAATAATATATTTTGAGTAGGTTTATTCCAGCTCGAGGTCATTATTGTCTTTACTAATTAAAACTATTGGCGTTTTCTTTTCTGGAAAAAAATGTCGCACTTTCTGCACTTTTTTTCTTTAATGACTCTTTGTGCACAGTTATGCACAGTAAATATAGACATGTTTGGTATCAAAAGAAAGGTATTTTCAAGGCCTATCTAATGCTATATAAAGCATTTTAAAATAATACACAGTTTTTGAGCCAGTTCTATAAATGTAAAAATTTATGGGTTTTTGATACTTAATTGAATAAAATAATCCTGTTTCGACATTTTATTATAAACAGTTAGATAGAACAGGACAATACCTTTCTTTTAGTACTAAACATGTCTATACTTACTGCTCATTACTATACACAAAGAGTCATTAAAGAAAAAAAAGTGCAGAAAGTGCAACATTTTTTTCCAGAAAAGAAAACGCCATATGATATTTTCATAGCATAAGTTTCAAGAAAATTAGTTTTCTGTTTTAATCGAATTGTGTTTCGGAATTTGTCAGATTTCATTGTCAAGATTATTTAGCAAGAATAAGCAAAGGGTTTTTAATGACAAATCGTTAATTATCAAACTAAAATATTAATACATATTCTACTCTACTTCCATTTTCATCGTCTAATTCCCAATGGGAGTAGAGTCAAATGTGTCAAATATTTTAATTTGATCATTAGGGATGAGATTTTCATGCGCTAAAAAATTTAAAATATGCACTAAAAAACCTAAAAATATGCACTAAAAAATAAAATAAGTACAATAAAAATCTTGTTTTCATACGAAAAATTTCTTTAAAAGCAAAAAATAAGGCCGGATTTAAATAGTAACATTTGAAAATTTATGTAAGCAAGATTTATTTAAAAATTAAGACAATCTATAAAAAAAAAAAATTTAATTTTTCTAATTTTCAAAATAAATTTTTAAAATTTAAAATAGTTTTTGAAACAAATAAATTTCAATTTGTGTCTTTGCTAATTTATGCCAAAATATGCATAAATATCCTCTTAAAAGTGGGAAATATGCACAAATATGCATTTAAAACCAAAATATGCAAAAATATGCATTTTCACTAAAATATGCAAAAACAAATCGATGCCATTTTAACGCAAATTTGTTGATTCGTAAAGATAATTGGTCGATATCGTTTTTAGATTATCGACAAAAAACATTCATTTGCATGGAAATCACATCCCAATTGATCATTATCGATTTTTCATTAAAAACCCTTTGCTACTTGTAGTATAGTGTTTTAATTTTCGCTAAATAATCTTGACAATGGATCCTGACAAATTCCGAAACACGTGTCGGATAAGTCTTTAAAAAAAATTACCAACATAAATAAATTTAAAACAGAAAAATAATTTTCTTGAAAGTTATTCTATGAGAATATAGTTTTAATTAGTAAAGAAAATAATGACCTCGAGCTAGAATAAACATACTTAATATATTTTGTTTAAAAATTTCCAAAAAAAAAAATCTAATATTTTTCTTTTTTTATCTTTTTAGGTAACGTTTGAAATTTATTTGAAGTACATATTATTGTGAGTATTAAAAAATTATTTAAAATTAGTGTCAAGGTATCTAAATGTTTTAAGAGTGACATCACAAAACATTTTACCTCAGAAATTCGAGTATCTCAAAAATGAACATTGCTGATAAAATTTTGTTTTTAAAATGTTCCAAATTTAGAGTATTTTCAATGTTTGATGAAATATACAAGTAAAAATGTAAGAAGTTGTTTGTTCCAATATTTTGTACACTTAATGTGTATAATATCAGCTTTCATATTCAGAAATAAAAACGTCCACGTTTATTGCCGTTTTTTAAATATCGCTCTAGGACCCCATAAATTCCATATATTAGTGATCAGTGATCGATTCTAAGACATTCTTGCAATGTCCGCCTGTCTATCCGTCTGTTAAAGACACGATACAGTTCAAAATAAGAGAGATAGACTCCTGACTTTTGGCACGGATATTTTTTATTTTTTTTGATTATAGGCTGGTTAAGTTTGAAAATGGGCAAAATTGAACCAGGGGAGAAAAGTTCCCAATTTTGTTGATAAAATTGAGTTACTCATGTGCAAAAAGGATAATAAATGAATCTGTAAACATTTACCGCTAGGGAGAAGGTGTCCCCCATAGTCCCCGGAGGCCGCATTTTTTATTTTTTTTACACTTTGGTGGGTACAAAAGTTTCGGCACAGCCAAATTTAACACTCTCACTTACTATTTTTTAAAATTTTGAAGGTTTTGCTGGTAAATTTTTACGACGTTATCAATTCCATAACCAGTCATACAGACACTGCCTAATAAATTTAATTTTGTTTGTATTGGTTAAATATTAAGTGTGTATTTGTATGTATATTCACTAATACTTGAACCCAAAAAAAGTACACATAAAGCTAACAAAAAATAGACACTAAAACATGTATACACACACACATTAGGAAAAAATGCAGACATGGCAAAGACGTTTGACGCGACAATGTCGAGACATTTAAACAGCAAAAAAAAAAACAAAAAAAAAAGTATATAACAAAATTATATATAAATGGTAATGATATAAAACAAACAAAATTACAAAGAGGGTAGAGGCAGGGCAAGAGGAAATACATACACACACACTAATTCACTCACAAAAAGGACATCAACAAGAAGAATAGCAAACAAAGAGGAAAAGGAATATAAAAAAAGTAAAAGCTTACACAACATCTAAAATGTTATCAACTTTAGGCAGATATTTTTTTACGTTGTGTGAGTGAGTGTAATTTGTAAATTTGTGTGTGTACTAAACATAGTATACGCATAAAATGTGTAAAGTATACATTTTTTAAATAAAGGACGAAGGAAACGGAAGTAACAAAAGTTGAATATTTGACAGAAAAATTGAAATGTTATAAAATGTTAAAGGTTAAAAATGAAAAAACGTTTTTATAACCTCAACTATACACCATTTACAGATCTAATTCAAACAAGCAGAAAAGTTAAATTCGACTTGGCCGAATCTATGAATACCCTCCACAATGCCCTTTTTAAGTGATAATAAGTTTTCTAACGTAAAAAATAATAACATTTTTGATTAGAAATATTTTATTTTGTGTAAAAAAACTTTTTTTTTAATAATTTTTGAAAAAAAAAAATAATGTATTAAATTTTTTTGAGTGTAAAATTTTTTTTGAGTCAAATTTTTTTCGAGTGTATTTTTTTTTTTTTTGTTTTAGACTGAAAATATTTTTGAGTCACAAAAATACGTTGTAAAATTTTTTTGTGACTTACCAATGTTTTTAAAACATGTTTAACGGGTTTTCAACACATGAATTTAAGGTGAAACTAATCTGAAATTCACAGTTTTGCTAATAATTTTTGAACCACTGGACCGATTTGCTGAAATTCGATACGAATAAGGCCAGGGGAACGACAAATATATATGCCATACTTCAGCACCCTTAGAATTGCCGTTCGAAAGTTACCGTGTGTTTTATCTCGTAAATTCCAGAAAAGCCCTTGCCGAAATTCACTCATTTGCTTATAACTTTTTAACCACTGCACCGATTTCGCTGGATTGCAATAACAACCTGACCAGGTAAATGCCCAACATATATGCCAAACTTCAGGAGCCTCCGTAAAATCTTTCAAAAGCTAGCGTGTTTTCAACAGAAAGCCAGGCAGACGGACAGACGGACGGACGAACATCGCTAGATCGTCTTAAAATCGATCGAGGATCACGAATATATATGGGGCATTCCATGTCAAATCGGACACTTTGAAAAATTTTTTTTTAAGATTTTCCCACTTTGTTTACAGTTTTTAGTATACTTCGAAAACTGCTTCGTGGTAAATTTTGAGATTTTTTTGAAGACCCGTTCAAAAGATATCGAATTTTTAAAAACTGGTAGTTTGTTCCTTTACACTGAAAGAATTTTGTTCATTACGGCTATGAAAACGTACATTGATTCTATGAAAAAAATCATTAGAAGTGAGCCAATGATGCCCTTCATAGAATCTATGAAACAAATTCATAGAAACCAGATACCTATGAAAAAGTTCATAGGCTATGGAAAAAAAATTTTATTGTTCAATTCTATTTTTATTTTATTTTATTATACAATTTTTATTTACTTATTATTTTATTTTTATATATTTACAATATTCTATTTTTAAAAATTTATTTATTTTTAACTGATCCCACCGAGATTCGAACACATTACCAGTGGTTCGTGAAGCATAGTCTCTAACCACTGAGCTAAAGTAAATAAACAAGTTATGACACTTAAAATCTATTTTGTTAAATATCCTGCTTTAAAATATTATGCTCTGCCGCAATGCTCTGCCAAAATCTGTGTGTATGTTTGTAGAAAACAAAATGTTTGTGTATTTGCAAAAAAAAAAAAATAACGAACATTACAAAACTAAGTGTTAGTCGGCGAGGTTTTCCTCCTTTGGTGGCGCTGCTAGCTAAGGCGTCGATTATAAATTTCCCAGCCGGTAGGTCTTGGGTTCGAACCCCGCCTGGGCAGCAATATTTTTTTTATTTTTTTTACGTTTTTTATGTTTTTTTTATATTTTTTATATTTTTTTAATATATTTAGTCAAATTATTTAATTATTGTAACATTATTTTAATTTTTAAAAAATTATTAATGACATTTTTTTCTATGAATTTTTTCTATGAATCTTACAAAATCTATGAATAAAATTCTATGAAATATTTCAAAATACTAATGAATATTCATTCAGCCAATGAATTGTGTCATAGATTCTATGAATTTGGTTTTATGAAATATGTTCATAGATATTATGAACAATAATTCTTTCAGTGTACTCAAACTTCTTTTACTCATAACTTCTTTAATAACACCGTCCGACACACTTTTGTACACATGGACCGGACCTGAAAATTCTGAAAGTAGGGCCAAAAAAAAAGATACCCGTGTCTCCCAGTTTTTCTAGATCAATTCGCGTTTTTGCGAAAAACGCAAAAAGAAAAAAAAAATTACATGTAAAAAAATTTTCGCTTTTCAGAAAGTGGGGCTCAAAATAACATTCTTGTGTTTCCCGGTTTTTCTATATCAATTCGCGTTTTCGCGAAAATGCATTTTTTTCACACTTAAAAAAATTTACTGCATTCCGAAAATAGGGCTTAAAATGAAATATTGTTCTAGTTTTTCCATATTAATTCACGAAAAATGCAATTTTGAAAAAATGTATTGCATTATTTTTTATAAATATAAAACATAAATATTAGAGATGGGCGCGTGATTGATTTTTGACTCACACTCACTCTCGCTCACGACAGGAATTTTTGAATCACGCGCACTCACTCACGAGCATATTTTTTCTACTCACACTCACTCACAATCACGTGAGCAAATTTAAAACAACTCACACTCACGCAAGCTTCACTCACACTCACGTTGACTCACACTCGCGAAAATTTCAAAAACTATAATTTAAAAAATCTTTCAAAAATTTTCAGAAAAATTTAAAGTTCAGCGAAATTTTAAATTTTTTTTTGCTTTTTTTGGGACAAAATCATAAATCAAAATCAAAATAACTCACGAAAACTCACGCAAAAATCTTACTCACGCACACTCACTCACGCAATTTTTTTCTCCACTCAATCACGTGAGTAAAATTGAAATCAGTCAGACTCACGCGTGATTCACGTGAATCACGCTCTTATCTGCTCATGTGCCCATCTCTAATAAATAAACATAATTTGCAGTAGAATTACGGTACTTATACAAAAATTGCTAAAAAACAAAAATTTGTATCTATTCGCGTTTTCGCGGAAATGCATTTTTTTGCACACTTAAAAAAAAAATACTACATTAAAAAAGTGGACTAAAAATAAAATATTCACCTAATTTTTTTTAAATTAAAATTAAATTAGCTGGCAAAACTTTGATACATGGGAAATTTCTTTTTAACTCTACTTGAAATTTTGCGAGTGTGCTAAAAAGAACAAAATATTTTTTTTTTTACAAATTTGCGAATTGATATGAAATAACTGAGACATAAATGCTTAGATTTAAACCCAATTTTTTTTTTAACAGTGCTAAAAAAAAAAATTTTAGCGTTTTTCGCGAATACGCGAATTGATCGCGAAAACCTGAGAGACACGGGTGTTTTTTTTAACCCCACTTTCTGAATAGCAAAATTTTTTTTTTATTGTAAAAACTTTTTTTTTGTTGCATTTTTCGCGAAAACGCGAATTGCTCCAGAGAAACTGGGAGACACGGGTATTTTATTTTTGGCCCAACTTTCCGAATTTTCGTGTCCGGTTCATGTGTACAGCCAAAAGTTGCAATTTGTTGGACGGTGTAATGGTCCAAATTTCAATTTTTTTTTTCAAAATTTTTGTTTTTTTACGTACTTTTAAAAAAAAAATCCCAAAAAATTCTTAAAAGCGCTCTAGTATGCGATTTTTAAGTTTTAAAATTTAAATCTCATTTTTGAAAATGTTTGTACTCTTCGATTTTTTGGAAATTTTTTTGTGTAAAACTTCTATCGATTCTACAATTTTTTTGATCAGACGGATCGTGGGATAACGATTATAACTATTTTTTTAAAAATTTTTGAAAAAATTTTATTGTAATTTTCCAATCTTAAAATCATTTCTACTGCTCTAATGGTGCGTCATAGAGGGGTCTTTTATAAGACCGACCCCCATTAATTTTTTCGTCTAAACATTTCTTTGAAACAAACTAATACCCTATCTCTAATTTCTAAGGGGGCTCCCACACAAAATGACATTTTTTAAAATTTGATCCAACCGCTCTAACTGCCCTAATAGTGCCCTTAGAGCAACAAAATTTATGCCCGACCCACAATATTTTTTTAGTCCAAATATTTCCTCTGAACACACCTACCCTCTATCTCTAATTGTTAAGGCGGTCCCCATACATTTTTTTTATTTTTTTGTAAATTAGTTTTATTTAATCAGCTTCTACCGGTCCAATGGTGCGTCCGAGAGGGGTCATTAGTGAGACCGACCCCCATTTATTTTTACCCTACAACATTTTTTTAAAATACTTATACCTATGCCCTATCTCCACTCCCTAAGTAGGCTTCCATTCAAAATTACATATTTATAAAATTTGCTCCAACTGTTATTTGTATGGGAGCCTACTTAGGGAGTGGAGATAGGGCGTAGGTATGTTTTACAAAATTGTAGGAGAATAAAAATAAATGGGGGTCGGACTCACTAATGACCCCTCTCGGACGCACCATTGGACCAGTAAAAGCTGAATTAATAAAACAAATTTACAAAAAATAAAAAAAATTGTATGGGACCCCCTTAATAGTTAAAGATAGAGGGTAGGTGTGTTCAGAGAAAATGTTTGGACTAAAAAAATATTGTGGGTCGGTCATACAATTTGTTGCTCTAAGGGCACTATTAGGGCAGTTAGAGCGGTTGGAGCAAATTTTAAAAAATGTCGTTTTGTGTGGGAACCCCCTTAGAAATTTGGAGATAGGGTATTAGTTTGTTCCAAAGAAATGTTAAGACGTAAAAATTAATGGGGATCGGTCCTATAAATGACATCTCTATGACGCACCATTGGAACAGTAGAAATGATTTTAAGATTGGAGAATTACAATAAAATTTTTACAAAAAATTTTAAAAAATAGTTATAATCGTTATCCCACGATCAGTCTGAGCAAAAAGATTGTAGAATCGATAGAAGTTTTACACAAAAAAATTTCCAAAAAATCGAAGAGTACAAACATTTTCAAAAATGAGATTTAAATTTTAAAACTTAAAAATTGCATAGTAGAGCGTTTTTAAGAATTTTTGGGATTTTTTTTGAAAACTACGTAAAAAAACAAAAATTTAAAAAAAAAAAAAAAAATTTGGACCATTATTGAAGAAGTTATGAGTAAAAGAAGTTTGAGTAAAGGAACAAACTACCAATTTTTAAAAATTCGATATCTTTTGGACGGGTCATCAAAAAAATCTGAAAACTTACAACGAAGGATTTTTCGAAGGGTACTAAAAACTGTTAACAAATTGGGAAAATCTAAAAAAAAAAATTTTCAAAGTGTCCGATTTGACATGGAATGCCCCATATATATTATTGATCAGTGATCCATTCTACGACATTCTAGTGATGTCCGTCTGTTCGTCCGTCTGTCCGTCTTTGGATGACACAAACAGTCCAAAGTAAAAGAGCTAGACTCCTGAAATTTGGCACGAATATGTCTTATAGTATTGGCCTGGTTAAGTTCGAACATGGGCAAAATCGGATCAAGGGGAAAAAAGTTCCCCTCTTGCGAACTAAACAAACCTCTAAAAAAAAACGTTTTTTATAGGTTTTTTGTACTTTTGCTTAGGCAACGAAACATTTTTATGTCAAAAGAAGTTCAAAGTCTTGCAGTTGGATCGAGGAATCTTGTCTCCCACCGACGTAACCCCCACCCCCAAAAAAAGACGCCCCTGTTTTTTTTTACGTGTTGGATAGTATAAAAGATTCGGCACAGCCGAATTTAACACTCTCACTTGTTTAAATTACAATTGGAATCTTTGAATTACAAATGGAATTTCCCAATTACAAATGGAATTTTGAAATCACAAGTAGAATCTTCAAATTACAAATGGAATTTTCGAATTACAAATGGAATCTTTGAATTACAAGTAGCATTTTTGAATTGATAATTTTCGAATTACGTCTGTAAATGGTGTAGTGATGGACGGTATGTAAAAATAAGCCATTTCAATAAAGTACATATATTCAAGATCCTTGATTGATTTTTAGTCGATCTAAAGATGTCTGTTTCATTGACATTGGAGCCATTGATGCTCAAGGCAATCACCCAAAATTTGTTGCACAGTGTTATTTCTGTTTATCTTAATAGTGCCCTATCAGTGCTAGCAAAAAGTGCTCTAAACTGTGATACCGCCCACCAAAATCATGCATTAATTCAGGTGGTTAGGTTAGGCTCTTTGACTTTTGATTCCCTTCCAAAAACTGCTTCCAGTTCAACAAAATTTCGCATAATCCGGCGAAATACATCAACTTTTCGGTCACACTTAAATCACACAGACAACCATTACTTACCCTACATTTGTTTGTCTTAAAAGTACTTTCAATCATAATGAATCTTAGTCAGGCAATATTATCATTATCATAGTCATTGTTGTTACACACTTTTGTCACAATTTGTCAGAATACTTACATTGGAAAATCTCTCTAAATAAACATTATTTTTCACGTTTTATACAAATGTGACACATTCAAAGTAAATATTAGTTAAAATCCTTTATACTTTATTAGAGCTTAACAGGCAACTATTTCTAGTTTCCAAGTCATTCGAGTTTCTATAATATACAACGCTAGTGAATGGTGTCTGATGACTGGCATCAGGTTGGTAACAATGTGAAATTTTCCATAGTGAAAGAATTTAACATTTTTATATTCTACTTTGGAACATGTCATTCCGTGTGTAACACATTGAAATGTCGGTCTAGGAGCGACCTTCGATTCTATTTCGTCTCTGATAAATTTTAGATTGTAATAAAGAGTTTTGATCGTCCGATTCGAATTCCGCACTCTCGATAAAAAAACTGCAAACGTTTAAAAATCATATAGATTGCTATCGACTCCGACTAGAACCCTGATAATTTTTTTTGGAGACTCTCTCCAAAAATGTTGTTCCCACGAGAGCTTTTCTTCATGTAGGGTGCTTGTGATGTTTACTCCGTTTAGCTGCATCACTAATACTATTAAATGTTGTTGTTCTACTGTCTCTGACTCTTTGTTTTCAGTCTGCATTGCGACAATCACTGTTGTTGATGTCACTCCCATGTTTGTAATAGAATATTTTATTAGTTTTTCTATGTACTACTTACTAACAACAATTTTAACATTAAGATGAGCTTTAGGAGGAGACAAGCCTTAATACCATAAATTGTAACAGACTACAATACTTTTATGCATAACAACTAGACACAGAGATAGAAAAAAGACCTCTAAACTATATGCATAAGCTTTAACCCATTGAGGAGCCATAAACTTTTTACTCATTTTGTTATTTCCTAGGACCCTATAAAGTATATAAATTAGTGTCCTTCCGTCTGTGAGGGACACGGTACAGTCCAAACCAAAAGAGCTAGAATCCTGAAGTTTGGCGCGAGTATGTCTTATGATCATAGACCGGTTAAGTTTGTAAATTGGCAAAATCGAACCAGGTGGAACAACGTTTCCACTTGAAGAACTGAGCAAACCTCCGAATTTTGTCAAATTTTTTATTTTTTTTTTAACACTCTAAAAATTATGACGGTAGATTCCACAACAAAGGACTGTTAAAACAACTACATTTGTTGTTGTTTAGAGTGCCACTACATTTTACGGTAAAATCAAAAAAAAAAAATTGTTTTTAACTATTAATAAACAACTGTAAAAAACTGTAAAAACAACTTCAAATTACAGTTATTTTTACTGTAACTCAGATTGTTGGAAATTTTTTATTCAAAAAAAAAAAAATTCTAGACGCAAAAACGGTTAAAATTGTTTGGAAATAATTCCTGCTGCATCTGACACTTCCAACTCGTTTAACTCTGTTTTTCTAGTTTTTTGTATATTAAAAACAACTACACATAACAACAGTTACTACAATGTAGTAGTTTTTTGTATTTATTGTTTAAAACGACTATAAAAAATAGTTGTTTAAGATTTTTCATACAAAAACAACTGAAATTGTAGTTGAAAACATCACACAAATGACCGTCATGTAGTAACCGCAATAATTTTCTAAGTGAAAGGGTTAAGCATTTAATGCAGTTTGGGAGGCAAAAAATAAAATAACAGCAATATCATTACATTGTAAGTGGACATGGCATATAAAATATATGTTCTATCGCCATGGATTAGTGTCAGTCAGTTAAGTTTTCTATATTTTCTATGTTGTAATGTTTTGCATTTATGTTGTATAAACATGGTAATTTAATATGGTATAATGTTAAAATTCATTAAAAATATTATAAATTTTATTTAAATAAAAAATATTAAATTGTTTGGAAAAATTTTATAATAGCAAAACTTGTTTGTAACGACTACTTGAGATCTTAGATTTAAAATTCCAGGCCAAAAGATTTGAGCAGCAGCCCAATTTTTTCATGACAAAGTTAGTTTTGTCCAACCGAAAGCAGTTTTTTGAGGCCGAATCAAACTGAATATTCGTGCAAAAAATCAATATTTGGCCGAAACCGAATCGAAACTTACAAAAAAATTACCGCCTGTCGTAAAAAAAATTATTAAGAAAAAAAATTTAAGATCTTTACTGTCATTCTAATGTCTTATGGATGTCCATATCTTATGGATTCACCCGTTTTATGATAAGACCAAAAATATGCATTATATTTTGCGTGGTTCTCAAAACTGACATTTTGATTTTTTTTAAATTTTCTTAAACAAAATTATGAAAAAAGTTAAGAAAACCTCAAAATCTTATAAAATAAATGTTAACGTATAAAAATAATATAATAAAAAAAAAAAATTTTTTTGTAGGATATCCCTCGATAGTTTGGCGGGGAGCGATTTAAACTCAGCGGATTTCGAGGAAATTACTTTTTTGTCCACACTTTAAACAATATGAAAAAATTTGGAAAATATTTTGAAATTATACAAAGTAAGGGCCATAAAATATTGAAAACAATGTTAAACTTTAACCCTAAACGTTTTAGGAAAAAGGAACAATATTAACCCGGTTTTTAATCGGGTCAATGGTAAAATTTTGGGATATTTAGATTTTTTTTTTATAAAAAGGCATCTAACTACTGATTTTTTTTTAATTAACTCATAAATGAACATAAGGACAAAATGATTGGATTTAGATCAAACTAAATTTAAATGAAAGCTTGTCTCAAGCTCTATAAAAGCGTCAAGGAGAACAAATTTTTAGATTTTCTTAATATACACAATTGAAAACTAGCCCAGTAATTATTCATTTGTTTTAACAAACATCAACATTTATTTTTTACTGTTGACAAAATTTTCTAAAATAAATAACATTAAACATTAAAAAATTACGGTTTTTTTAATTCTTTTTTACCAACAAATTCGAAAAAATAACCTACGAAAACATTAAAAATTAATGATAGTTCTGTTATTTTTACCAACAAATTTCAAAAAAAAAAAATAACCTACGAAAACATTAAAAATTAATGATTTCGTAGGTTATTTTTTACAATTTTCTATTCAAATATTTTTTTAAAAATTTTTAATAAAATTTTGGGGAATCGATCCCGCAATTAACTACATTCTGTCCAGACACTCATCGTGCCAAAGTCACTTGATACAAACATGTTTTTATATTTCTATAAATATTTTTTTAAATTTTTTGTTTATAAAAAAATAACCAACACAAGTAGGTTAAAACTAATGACTTCTCTTTAAAAAATGCCAACAATTAAAAAAAAAAAAATACGTACACAAATCATTAAAAATTAAAGAGGAATCACTTATTTTTACTAACAGAACACAAATAAATGACTTTAAAAATTTAATTCTAATGAAAGTCTTTATTTTTTATGTTGTTATTTTTGAGACAAAGAACAGAAATAGTCATTTAAAAAAACTGAATATTGAACAAATGTTTTTTCTTTTAAAAACGACAAAACGTAAAATTATTAAACTACAAACAGTTAATGACATAATTTTTTGAGTGTACAAAAAAATTACCGCCTGGCGTAAATAAAAATATTAAGAAAAAACATTTAAGATCTTTACTGTCACTCTAATGTTTGTATGACAAAAAAGTTTTATTTCCGATATTAAACTTCCAGACAAATTTTTATTCTACTAGGCCTAAAACTTATGTGATACAAATTTGAGACCAATTGGAGTCAATTTACCCCTGGCGGAAGGCTAACAAAGTTTTGAATTTTTAAAAATTAAAAAAAAAAAATTCTTGCGACACATAATTGTCAACGGCTTTCGAGATATCGCTATTTGAAATTTAAAAAAAAAATGGCGGTTTTTACGTTCAAAATTTTTTTAAAAAAATTTCAAAATGTCTTTCCCTTGACTCTTTCATAGAACTTGAGACAATATTTTTTTTAAACTAAATTTTAGACAATTATTTTAACCCGTTACGTCATTCGATAAAAATTTTGGATTTTTAGGAAATTTTTACGAAATTTATTTTTGGATTTTTCAAAAATAAAAAAAATAAATCCCGAAATACATTATTTTTATTAATTCTGGCATGCTGAATACAAACATAAAAAAATCTGAAATCGATCGAGCGATTTTCGAGATATCACCATTTGAAATTTGTCAAAAAATTTCCAATTTCCAAGAAATTTAAAAAAAAAAAAATAAAAAATTTTTCCATTGACTATTTTTAAGAGCTTAAGACAAACTTTTTTATACCCTCCACTTAGTGTTAGAGGATACCCAAATGGAAATTAATGACGGTAATAAAAATATAGTGTTTTAAAGCACTGTTAAGTAGAAATTCAAGAATGTAAATTTTTGAAATTGTGGTGCATTCCGTTTTAATTTGATAAATATTTAAACAAAGCAACTCGACACATATTTGACCACGTCTCTTAAGCCCAGTTTTTGAAAAACTGAAAAACCAAAAACGCAATTATCTTAGTTCCATATAGGGCTATTCATACAACCTATTCAGAAATTCACCGGACACATGTTTTTCTGTAGCGGGACATTTGGTGTGGAATGCCTCATATGTACTAGAGTGGCAGCTATTTTGCAAAACTTCGAATTTCAAATAGTGCACAGCAATTTTTGTTTTACATTTGGCCTAAAAATGATATGCTGAAAATTTCAGCTAAATCGGACAACGTTAACCCGAAACGCATCGGAGTCAAAGGTCAAACATACGAAAATAGCCATATTTTGATGAAAAACATTAAATAAAGGGTGTTTTTTCTGGAATATATTGTTAAAAAGTGATACACGAGTTGTTTGTAGTATAAGAAGATATATTTAAATTTTTTGGGTTGTCAAAAATTAACCCTTGTAAGACTTTCAGGGTCAAAATGACACAATTTTTACAAAATGACCCCTTTAGAAAAGGCCAAAAATATGCATTATATATTGCGTGGTTCTCAAAACTAAAATTTTAATTTTTTTAAAATTTTCGTGAACAAAATTAAGAAAAAGCTGAAAAACCCTCAAAATCTTATAAAATATATGTTAACATATAAAAATAAAAATTTTTTAAGGGATATCCCTTGGATAGTTTGGCGGCGGCAGCGATTTAAACTCAGCGGATTTCGAGGAAAATGGCGTTTTTGTCCACAATTTAATCAATATGGAAAAATTTGGAAAATATTTTGAAATTTCACGAAGTAAAGGCCATAAAATATTGAAAACAATGTAAAACTTTAACCCAAAACGTTTTACACACAAAAAATTATTGGCTAAAAAATTTCAATTAAATCTATTGATCAACAAAATTTAAATGAGTCAATTATTGTTTTGATCAACATTTTTGTTATTTTCTTTAACTATCAAATTACAAATTTTCAACATACATTTTTTCGCTTCAATTTATTTGTATTCATTAATTCAAAAATATACTTTATACTAGGGTTTTACTTTTTTTTATTGTCGGCAACATATTGGAAAGCAAAAAATATGAATTTCTTCATAATTTTTCCATAAGCTTGAAATTCATTTTTTAAATCAATCATTTTTTAATTGACTTTAAATAAAAAATTGATCAAATTTTTAATCAAAATCGAAAAAATGATTAATTGAAATAAAAATCAATTAATTACCTACAATTTGATGATTGATAAAACAATTTTCTTTATCGGAGGATTTTCAATTAAAAAATTAATTGGATCCGCGTTTTTGTTGATTGACTTGTTTTCAATTCTTTCTGTGTAGGAAAAAGAAACAATATTTCCCCGGTTTTTATTCGGGTCAATAGTAAAATTTTGTGATATTTAGAGTTTTTTTTTTAAAAAGGCACCTAATTATGAAATGTTTATTGCGATTTTTTATACAACTTGGTATAATTATTGTGCGAAGTAAAAAAAAAACTACTGGATTTTTTTTAAATTAACCCATAAATGAATATGGGGTCAAAATGGACCAGCACACAGTGGGGCGAGATGCTCTTTTTCTGTCAGAATTACTCTACAGCCCTCAATTCTTAATCGATTTTAATTTAGTTTTTTGGTGCTTGTAGCTTATTAAATTTCTCATGGACTTATGCAGCCCGATTTTTAAGCTCATTATTTTAATCCCCTTAATTTTTATTGCAAAAGTCAAAGAAATGAGATTTTTTAGTTTTTTTGGCTGCAAAACGTTCAAAAGTAAACGGATTCAAGTGACTTTTGGCTTAAATTAATTGTAATATTAATTTCTTTGAATTTTTGCATTAAATAAATAATGTAATTAAACAAATGCATTTTTGAAAAATGCAGTTTAAAAGTGCATTTAAAATGCATTTTTCGTTCAAAAATTTTTCCTCTTATTAAATACAAAAATTGACTTTCGTAGCATAATTTTTCGATTAATATCATTACCGTACAATAAATACTAATGCCCACTTTCCACTATTATACTTTTCCATTATACAAGCGTAATTTCACCATGTTAGGGAAAGATTTTATAAGAAATTTTGGCCAGAAATTGTTCACTTATTAGATACGACTAGGTTCCAATCAAAAAGGATTACATAAATCTTTTAGAAGTTGCTTAATTTTGATGTGTATAATGGATAAGTGTGATAATGTAAAGTAGGTATATGGAAAATTTATACAGCCATAGCTGTTCAAAAAATCAATACTGCCATAACTTAACTCAATTTTTGCAACAAAAGAAGTATGTTATTGCAAAAACGACTCGTGAAGCTATGAACGCCATTATAAATACCTTTAATTTAAGGCAATAATAATTTTGATCCCCAAACTTTTCAGCGTTTTACAGCCAAAATACAAAAAAAAAATTTTTTTTTGACTTTCGCAACCTAATTTAAGCAGATTAAGAAATTAAATTAAAAATTCGGGCTGCATAATTCGATGCAAAATTTAACAAGATACAAGCAGAAAAATTAAAATCGGGTAAGAATTGAGGGCTGTAGAGTAATTCTGACAAAGAAGGTGCATCTCGCCCCACTGTGCAGCACACCCTTAAGGGCGCCACGCGTTTAAGTGATTGGATTTGGATCAAACTAAATTTAAATGAAAGTTTGTCTCAAGCTCTATAAAAGCGTCAAGGAGAAAACATTTTTAGATTTTCATAAAATGTTTTTGAACATAGGGGAAAAATTTTAAATAGAGATATTCAAATAGAGATATCTCGAAAACCTTTACACCGATTTTAATTTTTTTTTTAATATTCGTGTTGAACACGTAGTTCTTAGAAAACAGTTGAGTTTTGCCAGCCGAATTTAGAGTCAACTGCATAATTTAATAACAACAACCGAAATGTTTTTTTTTTTTTTTAAATATCAAAATCTTTAGCTAATGTAGCCTTTTTAGAGTAGCTGTTTAGATGCTGATATTTAAAAACGCCAAAAATGAGCTTAATGCTTAGTTTTTTCATACACAGAAAAAATTTGAAACGAATTTCAATCAACAAAAACGTGGATTCAAGCAATTTTTTGATTGAAATTCCTCCAATTAAAAAAATTGTTATACCAATCATCAAATTGTAGGTGATTGATTGAAAATTTTTTCCATCAAACATTTTTTCGATTTTAATCAAACATTTGATCAATTTTTTTTTTTAAGTCAATCAAAATAATGATTGATTTAACAAATGAATTGTAAGCCTATGACAAAATTATCAAAAAATTCATCTTTTTTGCTTTCCAATATGTTGCAAACAATAAAAAAAAGTAAAGCCAGATTAATTTGTATATTTTTGAATTAATCTATTCAAAAAAATTAAAGCGAAAAAAAAATCTGGTATGTTGAAAATTTGTAACAAAAATT
Source organism: Pegoplata infirma (assembly GCA_963921195.1). NCBI lineage: Eukaryota > Metazoa > Arthropoda > Insecta > Diptera > Anthomyiidae > Pegoplata > Pegoplata infirma. Next base: position 98,046,336 of record OY992537.1, on the reverse strand, counting down.
TTAATCAAAACATTAATTGACTCATTTAAATATTGTTGATCAATAGATGTAATTGAAAATTGTTAGCCAAAAATTGTTTGTATGTACACTCTAATTAAAATGATTTCAGTTTCCTACTATAAATTGGGTAAATTTACACAAAATGTGTAGTTTTACCAAAAAATTATTGGAAATTTACACATTTATAGTAGTATATTATTTGAATTTGTTAAAATTTACCCAGTTTATAGTAGGAAACTGAACTCATTTGTTTAGAGTGTAGTCAACATTAAGCTTTTAACGTAGTAAAAATTAAATTTTGACTAAATGCAAATGTAGTCAAAATTTTTCCTTAAAAGAAAAAAATTATACTACGTCTTATCGATATTCATAAAATTATAGTTTTATACATATGAAAGGAAATACATACTTTTGGCAAAAACTTTTATGTTTTGGTATACTTAAGCTTTCTTTGGTCTTAATATTTATGTTAGTGGCTTTTCACAAAAAAAAAATCGGAAGTAGGTACATAAATAAGTTTTTCAATGAAGGTTATTTTGCTGTTATAAAAACATATATGCGCATAATGTGCTCAAAGTTTGAGCCTCAAACACACATGAAAACATAATATACAACATATTTAGTTAGTTGTCATTTTATTAAATGCCAAAAATTCTAATACGTAAAGGATAACAATACAAATGCTAAACTTTTACTTAGAAATGTATTTAGTTTTCTAAAAACCCCAAACAAAAACTTGTTAAAAGTATTGCTGACAGCATCATAAAATGGAAATATACTTTTGGCATTAGTTATTGAAAAAAAGTACACTTAAACAAGTAAAAATTTAAATTTGACTTGGCTGGATCCACCCACAACGACCTTTTTTAATTAAAGGAATTTTTTAAAACGTAAAAAAAATCTATAAAAATTATTACTTAAAATAATTTATTTTGAGAAAAAATGTACCAAAAAAAAAAAAGACCTTGTCAAATTACTAGAAAAAGTCTCGTAATTCCATTTTACTAATATTTGACAGTTTTCGTTGTTTAAAAAAAAAAAATCCATCGAAATTTACATTTTTTTGGTAATTTTACAAATTTCCAAGGTAATTTAAAAAAAAAAAATCTAGTAATTATTAAAAAAAAATTGTACACACAAAAAAAAACCTTCTCAAATTACTAGAAAAAGTCTCGTAATCCAATTTTACCAATATTTGATAGTTTTCGTTTTTTAACAAAAAAATTTCGATCGAAATTTACATTTTTTTTGTAGTTTTACAAATTTCCAAGTTATTTTACAAAAAAAAAATTAGTAAATTGCGCCAAAAAAGTTGTAAATTTACAATTTTATTGGTAAAAAGCTTGTAAAGTTACAAAAAAGCCCGTAATTTTTACTAGGAATTTACGTAAAATAGGAGGTAGCAAAAAATCTAGTTAAGTCACGAAAATTCCTTGTAAATTTTATCGCGTCAAAAAAGTTGTAAATTTACAATTTTAGTCAACTGGATTTTTTTTTTCAAAAAATATTTAATTTTAATTTTAAATTAAAAATTTTTAATTTTTTTTTTTTCTTCTAAAAAATTAAATTTAAACCCCTCTAACACAAAAATTTTTGCCCCAAATAAAACCGCATAAATTTTCTAATGGTTTGAAACTTACTTGTTAACAAAAAAAAAAAAACGTATAACCTCAATTTTAATAAATAACAGACTGGTACATAAAAGATGAAAGCATATACAAAAACAGGGAAAACTCTCTAAAGGCGACATATTCTTTTTTGTGCTTTTTTGCAAAAAAAAAAAAAAGAATATCCTTAAAAAGGTCACTAAAAGTTACCTGGCCACAACAACGAACCCCCATAATCCTAAATTGGGATGCGCTTATAATAAAAACTACCTTAATCTCCCCTTATGGGATGGTCATCCTTCTTTAACGTAATAAATAACTGCTACCATCGCTGTCCACCCCCAGAATATATCACTGTATTTCAACATTGGGTGTTTCCTTTTTTGTTTTCGGGAAATACGTAGTTGAATTGAATAAAGTACATATAGCACTTTTTTATGCCCTACACCTACAATTTGCGATAGAGGGTTTATATAAGTTTGTTATTCTTTTTGTAACACTGGCGACATAGAAAAAAAGACTCAGATTCTGAGACATTTTTGCTATAGAAAAAGTCTCAGATTTGAAGACATTTTATAGAAAATGTCTCAGATTCTGTGAAATTTTTCTTTAAGAAAAAGTCTCAGATTCTGAGACATTTTTCTTATAGAAAAAGTCTTAGATTCTGAGACATTTTCCTTATAGAAAAAGTCTCAGATTCTGAGTCAGATTCTGAGACATTTTTCTTATAGAAAAAGTCTCAGATGCTGAGACATTTTTCTTATAGAAAAAGTCTCAGATTCTAAGACATTTTTCTTATAGAAAAAGTCTCTGATTCTGAGACATTTTTCTTATAGAAGAAGTCTCAGATTCTGAGACATTTTTCTTATAGAAAAAGTCTCACATTCTGAAACATTTTTCTTATAGAAAAAGTCTCACATTCTGAGACATTTTTCTTATAGAAAAAGTCTCACATTCTGAAACATTTTTCTTATAGAAAAAGTCTCAGATTCTGAGACATTTTTCTTATAGAAAAAGTCTCACATTCTGAGACATTTTTCTTATAGAAAAAGTCTCACATTCTGAGACATTTTTCTTATAGAAAAAGTCTCACATTCTGAGACATTTTTCTTATAGAAAAAGTCTCACATTCTGAGACATTTTTCTTATAGAAAAAGTCTCACATTCTGAGACATTTTTCTTATAGAAAAAGTCTCACATTCTGAGACATTTTTCTTATAGAAAAAGTCTCACATTCTGAGACATTTTTCTTATAGAAAAAGTCTCACATTCTGAAACATTTTTCTTATAGAAAAAGTCTCAGATTCTGAGACATTTTTCTTATAGAAAAAGTCTCACATTCTGAGACCTTTTTCTTATAGAAAAAGTCTCAGATTCTGAGACATTTTTCTTATAGAAAAAGTCTCACATTCTGAGACATTTTTGTTATAGAAAAAGTCTCAGATTCTGAGACATTTTTCTTATAGAAAAAGTCTCACATTCTGAGACATTTTTCTTATAGAAAAAGTCTCAGATTCTGAGACATTTTTCTTATAGAAAAAGTCTCAGATTCTGAGACATTTTTCTTATAGAAAAAGTCTCAGATTCTGAGACATTTTTCTTATAGAAAAAGTCTCAGATTCTGAGACATTTTTCTTATAGAAAAAGTCTCAGATTCTGAGACATTTTTCTTATAGAAAAAGTCTCAGATTCTGAGACATTTTTCTTATAGAAAAAGTCTCAGATTCTGAGACATTTTTCTTATAGAAAAAGTCTCAGATTCTGAGACATTTTTCTTAAGAAAAAGTCTCAGATTCTGAGACATTTTTCTTATAGAAAAAGTCTCAGATTCTGAGACATTTTTCTTATAGAAAAAGTCTCAGATTCTGAGACATTTTTCTTATTGAAAAAGTCTCAGATTCTGAGACATTTTTCTTATAGAAAAAGTCTCAGATTCTGAGACATTTTTCTTATAGAAAAAGTCTCAGATTCTGAGACATTTTTCTTATAGAAAAAGTCTCAGATTCTGAGACATTTTTCTTATAGAAAAAGTCTCAGATTCTGAGACATTTTTCTTATAGAAAAAGTCTCAGATTCTGAGACATTTTTCTTATAGAAAAAGTCTCAGATTCTGAGACATTTTTCTTATAGAAAAAGTCTCAGATTCTGAGACATTTTTCTTATAGAAAAAGTCTCAGATTCTGAGACATTTTTCTTATAGAAAAAGTCTCACATTCTGAAACATTTTTCTTATAGAAAAAGTCTCACATTCTGAGACATTTTTCTTATAGAAAAAGTCTCACATTCTGAAACATTTTTCTTATAGAAAAAGTCTCAGATTCTGAGACATTTTTCTTATAGAAAAAGTCTCACATTCTGAGACATTTTTCTTATAGAAAAAGTCTCACATTCTGAGACATTTTTCTTATAGAAAAAGTCTCACATTCTGAGACATTTTTCTTATAGAAAAAGTCTCACATTCTGAGACATTTTTCTTATAGAAAAAGTCTCACATTCTGAAACATTTTTCTTATAGAAAAAGTCTCAGATTCTGAGACATTTTTCTTATAGAAAAAGTCTCACATTCTGAGACATTTTTCTTATAGAAAAAGTCTCAGATTCTGAGACATTTTTCTTATAGAAAAAGTCTCAGATTCTGAGACATTTTTCTTATAGAAAAAGTCTCAGATTCTGAGACATTTTTCTTATAGAAAAAGTCTCAGATTCTGAGACATTTTTCTTATAGAAAAAGTCTCAGATTCTGAGACATTTTTCTTATAGAAAAAGTCTCAGATTCTGAGACATTTTTCTTATAGAAAAAGTCTCAGATTCTGAGACATTTTTCTTATAGAAAAAGTCTCAGATTCTGAGACATTTTTCTTATAGAAAAAGTCTCAGATTCTGAGACATTTTTCTTATAGAAAAAGTCTCAGATTCTGAGACATTTTTCTTATAGAAAAAGTCTCAGATTCTGAGACATTTTTCTTATAGAAAAAGTCTCAGATTCTGAGACATTTTTCTTATAGAAAAAGTCTCAGATTCTGAGACATTTTTCTTATAGAAAAAGTCTCAGATTCTGAGACATTTTTCTTATAGAAAAAGTCTCAGATTCTGAGACATTTTTCTTATAGAAAAAGTCTCAGATTCTGAGACATTTTTCTTATAGAAAAAGTCTCAGATTCTGAGACATTTTTCTTATAGAAAAAGTCTCAGATTCTGAGACATTTTTCTTATAGAAAAAGTCTCAGATTCTGAGACATTTTTCTTATAGAAAAAGTCTCAGATTCTGAGACATTTTTCTTATAGAAAAAGTCTCAGATTCTGAGACATTTTTCTTATAGAAAAAGTCTCAGATTCTGAGACATTTTTCTTATAGAAAAAGTCTCAGATTCTGAGACATTTTTCTTATAGAAAAAGTCTCAGATTCTGAGACATTTTTCTTATAGAAAAAGTCTCAGATTCTGAGACATTTTTCTTATAGAAAAAGTCTCAGATTCTGAGACATTTTTCTTATAGAAAAAGTCTCAGATTCTGAGACATTTTTCTTATAGAAAAAGTCTCAGATTCTGAGACATTTTTCTTATAGAAAAAGTCTCAGATTCTGAGACATTTTTCTTATAGAAAAAGTCTCAGATTCTGAGACATTTTTCTTATAGAAAAAGTCTCAGATTCTGAGACATTTTTCTTATAGAAAAAGTCTCAGATTCTGAGACATTTTTCTTATAGAAAAAGTCTCAGATTCTGAGACATTTTTCTTATAGAAAAAGTCTCAGATTCTGAGACATTTTTCTTATAGAAAAATCTTATAGAAAAAGTTTCAGATTCTGAGACATTTTTTTTTATAGAAAATTTCTCAGATTCTGAGAAATTTTTCTTATAGAAAAAGTCTCAGATTCTAAGACATTTTTCCTATAAAAAAAGCTTTTGATTCTTCAACTAAACATCTTTGGACTTTGTGGAGGGTATTCTTGGATTCGACCAAGCTGAATTTTATTTTTTTTTACTTTGTTTCATCTTCCATTAACCAACTGAACAAAAACAAAAAAAAAAAACAACTTGAGCAACTACTACCACAAAAACAAAAATACACAACAGTTACATTCACATAAAAAAGTCCTTGAGTGTCTGATTGTGTGTATAGACTTGAGTTATCCTATAGAAAACTTGCCATAATGGCTTCAAATGGAATATGTACCAAAAACATGAAATCAAGCATTCATTTTTTTTGGTTTAAAAAATGAAAAAACAATAAATGTATTCCCGACCAAAAAAGTTTTGATATTATAACATATTACATTGTGCAACAAAATTTTGGGTCATAAAAAAGGTTAAAAATGTGCTCACTTCAAGGGTTAAAATGATTTTGACATAAAATCATCAGGGGTTTTCAAAGGTTGAAATTTCGTACGAAATACGCAAGATGCTTAAAAATGGAAAAATATAAATTTCTATTGTATTTTTTTTACCAGAGTAGTGGTAAAAACTAGAAAAGTAGTGTAAATGTACTTCTAAGTTAAAAATTATATTCTAAAGTGTATTTTTTTTTTAATTTTATGATGATCCTTTTCTTTGACCAAGTTGACACTCATTGTCGGCATTTTTGTAATTACCCTCAGTGGTAATTTTGTATTTTTTTCAAAAAAAAAAAACTTGTCAGATTACCAGAAAAAGTCTCGTAATCCCATTTTATATTTGAGTTTTTCTTGTTTTTTTAACAAAAAATTTTCGGTCGAATTTTTTTTTTTTTTTTTGTAATTTTACAAATTTACTTGTAATTTTACAAATTTACTTGTAATTTTACAAATTTCCAAGGTTTTTTTTGCAAAAAAAATATAGTAAATTCGAGAGATTTCCATATAAATTTTATTGTGCCAAAAGGGTGTAAATTTACAACTTTTAATTGGTAAAAGGCTTGTAAAATTACAAAAAAGCTCGAATTTTTACAAGAATTTCTCGTGAATTTTTTTTTTTCGCTTTGTTTGGGACTTTCCGATTTGCCAGTCAAAAAAGGAACCCCTACAGTTCCAATATTTTTGTGGATAATTATCGACCTCAAAAGGCAACTTTCACGATCCCGACGTTTTCGAAATTCGAAAAAAGCTATATTTGCTCTACCCTAGTTGCAGTGGGGAAAATTGACTTTTTCCAATTTTAACTGGTCGCAATTCATAATCAATTTGAGTTTTTTTTTTTAACGTTTTAGTTTATTTTTTTTTATTTTTATAAATAAATGTGAGGATGTTTATTCTGGCTCGAGGTCATTATTTTCTTTACTAATTAAAACCATGATATTCTCATAGCATAATTTTCAAGAAAATTATCGACACGTGTTTCGGAATTTGTCAAGATTCCATTGTCAAGATTATTTAGCAAAAATAGAAACGATATACTACAAAGTAGCAAACGAGTCTAATGACAAATCGTTTGTGCACAAACTAAAGCATTAATACATATTCGACTCTATCCACAATGTGAATTAGAAAGACGAAGAAATTGTACTATACCAGTAAGTAACGATTGTCAATAACCAACAAAAATATTTAAAACATTTTACATACGATAGTCCATTGGACTACAACAATATGTTTTTTGTTGTTGTGATTGAAATTATACCATTATCAGGGCTATTCATCACTATGGCGTGCCAACATTAATCAGAATTTATAAATAAATTTTAATTTTTTTAGTAATTTTTTTATTAAAAAATTAAAATTATTGTTTCTGACCTTTAGAATATTATATTTTGAGAGGGTTTGTTTTAGCTCGAGGTAATTTTTAAAACTATGATTTTCTGATAGAAAATTTTTAAAAATTATTTTTCTGTTTTAAATTTATTTATTTATTTTTGCAAGACTTATTGTTAGCCGACACGTGCGTGTTTCGTAATTTGTCAGATTCTCTTGTCAAGACTATTTGAAAGTGCTAAATTTCCGAAACACGTGTCGGATAAGTCATGCCAAGATGACCAACATAAATAAATTTAAAACAGAAAAAAAATGAACTTGAAAATTATTTTATGAGAATATCATAATTTTAATTATTAAAGGAAAAAGGACCTCGAGCTAGAATAAACCTACTCAAAATATAATATTTTAAAGATGGGTTAAAACAATATTTATTTTTTAATAAAAATTAATCAGCTAAAAAAATACGTTAGTAGATTTACTAATTTTTTTTTGCTAACGCTAGTTAGCTAACTTTTAGCAAATTTTTAGTTGTGATTAGCATGTTAGCAAAAAATTCTTGTAAACTTCATTTAGCACATTAGCAATTTTAAACAAACTTTGAACTAATTTCTTTTGCTAAATTTGAAATTGAGTTGACAGCATTTTTACAAGATTTTTTGCAAATATTAGCAAAAATAAATGGTAAATTTTTTTTTATTTTCAGAAAACTTAAAATGGCGCTATCTCGGAAACTAAGCCAGATAGAGCAAAATGGAGGCCATTTTTGGTTCTCGGGCGCTCCATAGTATCGCCGATCCTCTTCACATGTGTGGACCCTAATGGGTCCTAACTTTGGATCCAAAAAAGTTAGCATTCCCGAAAATTTTAAAATGCTCATATCTCGGTAAATATTGCCGACACAACAAAAAGTCCAAAATCATTTTTGTAGCTCTTAATACGTAAAACAAGACCGCAAAATAATCAAAAACTCTCCGAGTAATATTTTTGAAGTTATCGAGTTTTAAAATTCTCAAAACCCCGGTGGTCCCCTAAAATCACGTATCTCAAAAACTAAGCAAGGTAGAGCGAAACGAACACTAATTTTGGATCAAAAACTATGACAATTTTTAAGGAACCCAAGTAGGTCTAGGCCCATCGGGGTCTGGACCTATCGGGTCCGAACCCAATGGGGTCCTCAAATGTGTATGAACTAAGTTGAAATAAAAAATTTTCAGTTCACTAATTTTTAGCAAAACGTTTTTGCTAACTTTACCAAAAAAATTGTGGGTTCAAAATCAGCAAATTTTCTTGTAGGTTTACAAGCTTTTTTTGCTAACTTTACAGTTTTTTTTTTGAGTGTAGTAAGCCACAAAAAAGTGTTTACACTCAAAAAAAAAATTACGCTCAAAAAATATTTATACTCAAAAAAAAAAAATTTGTATACCTTTCAACCACAGGATATGGGTATACTCACTTTGTCATTCCGTTTGTAACGTGTTGAAATATCGGTCGGGGACTCCATAAAGTATATATATTAATGATCCATGATCGATTTTAAGACATTCTGTGAATGTCCGTCCGTCCGTCTGTCTGTAGATAACACAATGCAGTCCGAAACAAATCAGCTAGACTCCTGAAGTTGGGCACAAATATGTCTCATGTTCATAGGCAGGTTAAGTTAGTGAATGGGCAAAATCGGGCCAGGGGGAAAAAGTTCCCCCTTGAAGAACTGAACTAACATCTGAAAAAATAAAATTTTTTTACATGTTTTTTTGTATTTTTGTTAAATAAATTAAACATTTCGTATATTTATCGCGATGGGAAGGTACGTTTAAAGTCCCCCACTGACCCCCCTCACCCCAAAAAAAACGCCCCTGACAATTTTTTTTACCATTTTGGAGGGTATAAAAGATTCGGCACAGCCGAATTTAACACTCTCACTTGTTTTTACTCAAAAAATGTATATTAAAAAAATATTTAATTACAAAAACTACAAAAAATTTTTTTTAAAAATTTTTAACTAATTTTTGTTGGTCTAAAAATTACCATCTGAAAACGTTGTTCTTTTAAAAAAAATATTTGCAAAAAAAATTTTATTCTGTTTTAAAATTAAGGGTCTTAAAATATGCATTTAGTGTTAACTCTTATATGCACCTACATTTCTTTGATCAATGACTGGATGTTAAAGACATAGTTTTTTCTCTTTTTGCATCCTTAATGTCTGCCACAATATGGGTCATTCAACATTAGAATCTATGCCAACACATAGAAGGAGACCGTAAGGATTCCTCGTCATTAATACATAAAATGAGACTTTTGTAGTTTTTTTTTAAATAATTTTTGAATGTTTTTTTTTTTCATTCGTTTTTTTTTCTATTTTCTTTGACTTCCTTTGTACCACAAAGGAATCCTTATTTCAAAAGTGTTGTATGTATTTTTTGTTGTTTTTTTTATTATTTATTCCGTTCAACATGCCACATTTTCCTTTAATTTGTACGCATTCACTTTGAATGTTGTATGTATTGGTGCATGTGTATGTGTTTATGTAATGGCAAAAACTACTTCATTATACATACAAGTGCTTGAGGAAAAATCAAAGAGAAACTTATTTTTTTTATACCCTCCAACCACAGTATGGGGGTATACTCACTTTGTCATTCCGTGTGTAACGCATCGAAATATTGGTCTAGGACCCCATAAAGTATATATTTTATTGATCAGTGATCGATTCTAAGACATTCTAGCGATGTCCGTCCGTCCGTCCGTCCGTCTGTCCGTCTGTCCGTCTGTAGAGGACACGATACAGTCCAAAATAAAAGAGCTAGACTTCCGAAGTTTGGCACGAATATGTCTTATATTCCTAGGCAGGTTAAGTTCGGAAATGGGCAAAATCGGACCAAGGGGGAAAAAGTTCCCCTTTGGAGAACTAAACCAACCCAAGAAAAACCGCATTTTTTGCAGAGTTTTTTGTACTTTTGGTAAGCAAATGCAACGATCTTATCTCAGAAGAAGTTCAAAATCGCACGGGGAAGGTGCCCCCTAACGTCTCCCACCAACCCCCCCCCCCCAAAAAAAAAAGACGCCCCTGGATTTTTTTAAATATTTTTTTTTACATTTTGGAGGGTATAAAAGATTCGGCACAGCCGAATGTAACACTCTCACTTGTTTTTTTTTAGTTTTAATGTGAATTTGAAAATGTATGCTAAAATAATATTTGAAAACTTAAATGCAATAAATACACGTGTAATACTTATGTTTGAATAAATGTTTTTTTTTTTATTTTCAAGTTTTTTTTATTTTTTTTTTTTTTTTGCAACTGGGTTAAGCAGTCTTGTAAAATATTTATAAAATGTTTTCACATATAAAAAAAAATGTTTCAATAAGTTTTCAAAATGTATAAAATATTTTTAATGCATTTTATGCATTTACAAAATATATTGAAATATGCATTATTTTATGAAAGTATACTTAAAAGATTTTAGTAAAAGCCTAGAAGACTACTTTTAAGTCGAATCGATGATTTTATGGAAATTTATTTACAAAGATTTTCATTAAAACGAAGTCCCCTTTAAAATTTTGGTACCAGAAATAATATTTTTGTGAAAAATGTCTCAGAATCTGAGACTTTTTCTATAAGAAAAATGTCTCAGAATCTGAGACTTTTTCTATAAGAAAAATGTCTCAGAATCTGAGACTTTTTCTATAAGAAAAATGTCTCAGAATCTGAGACTTTTTCTATAAGAAAAATGTCTCAGAATCTGAGACTTTTTCTATAAGAAAAATGTCTCAGAATCTGAGACTTTTTCTATAAGAAAAATGTCACAGAATCTGAGACTTTTTCTATAAGAAAAATGTCTCAGAATCTGAGACTTTTTCTATAAGAAAAATGTCTCAGAATCTGAGACTTTTTCTATAAGAAAAATGTCTCAGAATCTGAGACTTTTTCTATAAGAAAAATGTCTCAGAATCTGAGACTTTTTCTATAAGAAAAATGTCTCAGAATCTGAGACTTTTTCTATAAGCAAAATGTCTCAGAATCTAAGACTTTTTCTATAAGCAAAATGTCTCAGAATCTGAGACTTTTTCTATAAGAAAAATGTCTCAGAATCTGAGAATTTTTCTATAAGAAAAATGTCTCAGAATCTGAGATTTTTTCTATAAGAAAAATGTCTCAGAATCTGAAACTTTTTCTATAAGAAAAATGTCTCAGAATCTGAGACTTTTTCTGTAAGAAAAATGTCTCAGAATCTGAGACTATTTCTATAAGAAAATTATCTCAGAATCTAAGACTTTTTCTATAAGAAAAATGTCTCAGAATCTGAGACTTTTTCTATAAGAAAAATGTCTCAGAATCTGAGACTTTTTCTAAAAGAAAAATGTCTCAGAATCTGAGACTTTTTCTAAAAGAAAAATGTCTCAGAATCTGAGACTTATTCTACAAGAAAAATGTCTCAGAATCTGAAATTTTTTCTATAAGAAAAATATCTCAGAATCTGAAACATTTCCATAAGAAAAATGTCTCAGAATCTGAGACTTTTTCTATAAGAAAAATGTCTCAGAATCTGAGACTTTTTCTATAAGAAAAATGTCTCAGAATCTGAGACTTTTTCTATAAGAAAAATGTCTCAGAATCTGAGACTTTTTCTATAAGAAAAATGTCTCAGAATCTGAGACTTTTTCTATAAGAAAAATGTCTCAGAATCTGAGACTTTTTCTATAAGAAAAATGTCTCAGAATCTGAGACTTTTTCTATAAGAAAAATGTCTCAGAATCTGAGACTTTTTCTATAAGAAAAATGTCTCAGAATCTGAGACTTTTTCTATAAGAAAAATGTCTCAGAATCTGAGACTTTTTCTATAAGAAAAATGTCTCAGAATCTGAGACTTTTTCTATAAGAAAAATGTCTCAGAATCTGAGACTTTTTCTATAAGAAAAATGTCTCAGAATCTGAGACTTTTTCTATAAGAAAAATGTCTCAGAATCTGAGACTTTTTCTATAAGAAAAATGTCTCAGAATCTGAGACTTTTTCTATAAGAAAAATGTCTCAGAATCTGAGACTTTTTCTATAAGAAAAATGTCTCAGAATCTGAGACTTTTTCTATAAGAAAAATGTCTCAGAATCTGAGACTTTTTCTATAAGAAAAATGTCTCAGAATCTGAGACTTTTTCTATAAGAAAAATGTCTCAGAATCTGAGACTTTTTCTATAAGAAAAATGTCTCAGAATCTGAGACTTTTTCTATAAGAAAAATGTCTCAGAATCTGAGACTTTTTCTATAAGAAAAATGTCTCAGAATCTGAGACTTTTTCTATAAGAAAAATGTCTCAGAATCTGAGACTTTTTCTATAAGAAAAATGTCTCAGAATCTGAGACTTTTTCTATAAGAAAAATGTCTCAGAATCTGAGACTTTTTCTATAAGAAAAATGTCTCAGAATCTGAGACTTTTTCTATAAGAAAAATGTCTCAGAATCTGAGACTTTTTCTATAAGAAAAATGTCTCAGAATCTGAGACTTTTTCTATAAGAAAAATGTCTCAGAATCTGAGACTTTTTCTATAAGAAAAATGTCTCAGAATCTGAGACTTTTTCTATAAGAAAAATGTCTCAGAATCTGAGACTTTTTCTATAAGAAAAATGTCTTAGAATCTGAGACTTTTTCTATAAGAAAAATGTCTCAGAATCTGAGACTTTTTCTATAAGAAAAATGTCTCAGAATCTGAGACTTTTTCTATAAGAAAAATGTCTCAGAATCTGAGACTTTTTCTATAAGAAAAATGTCTCAGAATCTGAGACTTTTTCTATAAGAAAAATGTCTCAGAATCTGAGACTTTTTCTATAAGAAAAATGTCTCAGAATCTGAGACTTTTTCTATAAGAAAAATGTCTCAGAATCTGAGACTTTTTCTATAAGAAAAATGTCTCAGAATCTGAGACTTTTTCTATAAGAAAAATGTCTCAGAATCTGAGACTTTTTCTATAAGAAAAATGTCTCAGAATCTGAGACTTTTTCTATAAGAAAAATGTCTCAGAATCTGAGACTTTTTCTATAAGAAAAATGTCTCAGAATCTGAGACTTTTTCTATAAGAAAAATGTCTCAGAATCTGAGACTTTTTCTATAAGAAAAATGTCTCAGAATCTGAGACTTTTTCTATAAGAAAAATGTCTCAGAATCTGAGACTTTTTCTATAAGAAAAATGTCTCAGAATCTGAGACTTTTTCTATAAGAAAAATGTCTCAGAATCTGAGACTTTTTCTATAAGAAAAATGTCTCAGAATCTGAGACTTTTTCTATAAGAAAAATGTCTCAGAATCTGAGACTTTTTCTATAAGAAAAATGTCTCAGAATCTGAGACTTTTTCTATAAGAAAAATGTCTCAGAATCTGAAACTTTTTCTATAAGAAAAATGTCTCAGAATCTGAAACTTTTTCTATAAGAAAAATGTCTCAGAATCTGAGACTTTTTCTATAAGAAAAATGTCTCAAAATCTTTTATGATTAAAATATTTTATATAATAAAAATTAAGAATTATCATTTATTTGTTAAAATCATCGAATATTATTATAAAAAATTCTAATATTTGTTTTTTTTTTATTTTTTTGTTTCATTAGAGGTACGTCAAATATATTTTTGGATAAACTGTTTGGTAATCTTCACAAAAAATGGTGGCAAATGCCGAATTAGTATCACCTTAAAGTAAAATTTTGATTCCATTTTCGAACTTTAGGCGATTTTGTTATCATCATTACTAGAAATTTTCACATTTACATATTCATATCGAAAAGTTATCGTAATCGATTAGAATAACGATAGTTTTTTAAAAATTTTTGGAAAACGGCGATTTTATTTAATTATACCCTACACCACTCTGTGGTACAGGGTATAATGAGTTTGGGCTGATGTTTGTAACTACCCGAAATATTGGTCCTAGACCTACCTTCAGGTATACCGATCGACTCAGTATTACTTTTTGAGTCGATTTAGCGATGTCCGTCCGTCCGTCTGTCCATCTATCGGTTTAAGCACGGTACAGATCGCAATTTTCAATTAATTGACTTGAAATTTGAAACTTAAGCATCAATTGGCCCAAGGACGAAGCCTGTTAAAATTGGAGAAAATCGATCCATGTTAAGATCTAGCCCCCATACAAACGCCCCCTTTGGAATCAGTCCTTCTGGTAGTCCCCATACAAACCACCTTCCCGATATTCACATAATTCCCTCAAAATTCATAAATATGGAAATATTTGATACAAATTTTATTTTTAGGTGTTAAACGTGTACTTTAGTAACCTAATCAAATCGGAGTATAATTGGAACATTTTTGGACTTAGTCCCCCATATAAAAATTTCGACCGATATTCAGTTAAATCGGTGTATTGACAAAAAAATAAACAAATTCCACAAAAATTTGATCTCTGTGTGTTTTCTACACTAAATAAAGATCTAACAAAAGACAGATCCAATCGGTCCATGTTTGGACTTGGGACCCATTTTCCGGAAATCACTGGTGTAGGGTATTGTATAGTCGGTCTTGACCGACTATAACTTTCTTACTTGTTTTTATTTTATTTTTATTTGTTAGCATACCTGGAATTATTGATAGCGAAAACGATATCATAATTTTATGGAGAAACGCTATTATAATTTTTTCCAGAATTTATCGAAAAACTATCGTTATTCTAGGCGATAACAATGTTATTTCGATATGAAGATGTAATACCGTTTTCGTTATATAAATTTCCAGCAATTGGCTAAAATTCAAAAATGTTATCATAACTTTATTTCAAGATTATACCGTAATCGGTATCTCCAGGTAATACTATTATCGCTATCACTTATCGTTATTTGGTTTATTGGGTTTCTAAAAAATTTTATCGATACAATGAAAAATAAATTGTATTTGTGGTTTAAAATAAACAACCTTGTGAAGGTTTTCCACTTTCTTGCTTTTTATTATCTGCAAAAAACATCAAAAAAACATCGAAAATATTACTTCTGTATAAACACCGTTATCAACTCGTTTGTGTGTAAGTCTATCAATTTTGGTCAAGGCACAACAATTTAAGCTGAACGAATCAAGCGAACATCTTAAAAAAAATTTAAAAAACAACAGTAAATAGGAGGGAAAACGCAATAGCAAATATAAACCATTTCCAATTTGTTTTAAAAATAAAAATTCATGTTTTTCAGTCAAACTGATTGACAAATTGGGAAGTTCTCTATCTCGCTTGAAGAAAGTGGCAACACTGAAATAATTACACTGTGCTCGAATTTGACGCTGGGCACCCTACTGGTAGAGTTAATTCGAGTACGCTGAATTCAATGGTACTAGCCGTTTTTCGAAGTTAGCGCTCATATTCGCGATATTCGCGATTTAAAATTTTGATGCTCAAGTACAATAAAAACGATATTTTTAAAATTTTGCGATAATTTTAAAATTTAAAACCATTCAAGTCTGCACTCAAAAAAAAAAACTGTAAAGCTAGCAAAAAATTTAGTTAAATTTAACTAAAAAAACACCTGATTTTGAACCTACTAAATTTCTAGTTAATTTAACAAAAAATATTTAGTTAACTTTTCGTAGAATGAATGTAGCAAAAAAAACGTAATTTTAACTAAAAATTCAGCTGAAAATTTCGTAACATTTTTTATAAGTTGAATTCAGCTAAACTTTTTGTAAAAAATTTTAAGTTTGTTAAATATTGGTTTTAAACACTAACACTTCACTTTTTTTTTCTTATTTTTTTCACAGCTTAAGTAGGACTTATGAGATTTGCATAGGAGGCTACACAAGAAATGTTTAAAATTTTTCACTTGACAAAAATGTTACAAAAAATCAGCAAACTAATTAGTAAAAATTCGTAAACTCAGTTTTAAAGTCAACAAAAAAAATTAATTCAAAATTTGTACAAAACTAGTATTTTCGTAAATTGAACTTAACTAAAAAAAGTAGTTAAAACGCTGATTTTAACTAAAAATTTGCTAAAAAGCCAGTAAACTCGAGTTAACAAAAAAAATTTTGTTAACTTTACAGTTTTATTTTTTTGAGTGTGTTAAACTAGCATAACAAACCATAATACCGTGAATTTTTTTCGCGAAAAACATTTTTTAGTTCATCACATTGTAATGTCAGTTTTTTCAAAGTTAGCGTATGTATTAGCGATATTTGCGATTAATTTTTTTTTATTTTTAATTTAAAAAAAAAAAAAAATTTTTTATATTATTTAGACAATTTCTGAATTTTTATAATCTAAACTCTATTTATATACAAATAAAAATTTTATTCGTGGAAATTTTTTTTTCGCAATTTTTTTTTTTTGAACTTTTTTTATTTTGCTATTAATTTATGAAAATGTGTAGAATACGATACATTGCAAAAACAAAATTTAAAAAAAAAAAAAAAATATCGCGGATTTTTTTTTTTCTTCGGAAATTTTTTTTTCGCGAAAAAAAATGCATTTATTATATTTATAGTTAAAAACTATCCCAAAAGCATACAAATTAAATTTTTGTTGTACTTTAGCTTTACAATTTTAAATCGCGAATATCGCGAATACGAGCGCTAACTTTGAAAAACGGCTGACACCATTGAATTTAGCGTACCCGAATTAGCTTTACCAGCAGGGTGCCCAGCTTTTTAATTTTTGCGACTAGCACAGTGTTATTGTTCATAATAGCCAATTATTTTTTTTTTTCATTAGATCAATGATTTTTTTTTTTAAATAGCTAATATTTTTCATAAAATTAATGAAAAAATGTCATTGCATTTACGAAAATAATCATTCATTTTATGAATTTCCTTCATATGAAACATTTAAATTAAATGTGTGAACATTAGGGCGGGTCGATTTGTATGGATCGAAAAAAATCGTATAGCAAAAATAAAATCTACAAGAAATTCTAAGAAAGTTTTCCAAAGAAACCATTGGTCTAAAATCAAACCCTATACCGCGCCTAACGACATGAAAATCCGTCCGTCCGTCTGTCTTTCTGTCTGTGTGAAACACGCTAACTTTCAAATGTTAGCGAAAGAATGAAAAATATATACGGCAAGCTGCTGAAGCGTGACGAATATACTTGTTATACTTTCGGTCAGATTAATACTAAATTTTAGCGAAATCTGTCCAGTGGTTCATAAGTTATTAGCAAAATGGGGAATTTCAGATGGATTTTAACCCGAACTCCCGTGTTGAAAAAAACGCTACACACGCTTTGAAAAAAATGGTAAGCCAAAAAAAAATATTTTAGAAACTATTTTTGTCAATCAAAAAAACTAAAAAAAAAATATTACACTCAAAATAAAAATTACACTCAAAAAAATTTACACTCGAATTTTTTTTTTTACAAAAATTAAAAAAAAAAAAAATTATTAAAAATAAATCAAATACTGATGTAAGAAAAAAATATTCAAAAATTTTTATCGAACACAGCTTTTTTCCTCTCCGATATCCAACTCTCCAATTTCATCCCACAAAAGTAGCTATGTGTTTTTTTTTTTTTTGTGACGAAATATCATTATGATCCTCAATTACATACTTTTATTTACTAAGAAAAATCCGCTGCACCAGCTTCCCTTTGTAATTAACATACAAAGGCTTTGGAGGGAATCGAACCCACAACCCCTGCGCTTCCTTTCAGAGTTTCTCGCTACATGTAAATATACTGCAGCCCAATATAAAATAAATAATGGAGTAAAATTGTCATGGATAAACGTTAAAAGAAGCGATTTATTGTTAAAATTTCTTATTATAATTTTTCGTCTGTGGCGTTTTCATTACAAATCAATCTAATTATTTATTTCTCCATTTCTGGGATTATGTCTAATATACTTGCCGGTCATAATACCAAAAAATTTTCGAATTATATCCAGCGTCAATTAGTAATACAATGCCGCTGGATATGTTCTAGCAGCATATCGGTATATAAAACTATATTTTCTTTACATCTGAGGTGTAGGGTATGTTCAGCAACTTTGTAGAAAATATTATGGCAAATATTTTTGTGAAACATATTAACCCTCTAACTCCCTCTCAAAACGGTATTTTTTGGCTCTATTCTAACAAATCGCAAAAAACACCCCGAAAAAGGGGGAGGGTGGGGATGAAATGTTCTACAAAAATGTTGCCAATAAAATTTTACTATATACCTCAGAGCACACCAAAGCCCAAAAATTAACACAAACACCAAAAAAGAGTCAAGTTCTATGTTTTGCTTATGAAAAAAAGGACGGACGGACAAATCTTCATGTCGTTAGGCGCGGTATAGGGTTTGATGTTAGAAACATGGTTTCTTTGGGAAATGTTCTTAGAATTTCTTGTATATTATGTTTTTGCTATACGATTTTTGACAAAAAAAATCGACCCGCCCTAGTGAACATATTCATTGTTAAAATCCGTTTTATGAAAAAATTATTCATCGAATGAAAAAATCATTTAATCTCTTTTAATGAATTTTTCATATATTGTATGAATAGTTTCATAGCTCTAATGAACAAAATGCTTTCAGTGCAGAAAGTTTTTACGCAAAACAACATAATAACATAAGTAAAACAGTTAAATTCGACTTGTCCAAATCTATGAATACCCTCCACAATGCCCTTTTTAAGTGAGAGTAAATTTTCTAATGTGAAAAAAATAACAATTTTGATTAGAAATATTTAATTTTGGGTAAAAAACTTTTTTTTGTAATTTAAAAAAAAAATAATGTAATTTTTTTTTTGAGTGCAAATTTTTATACCCTACACCACACAGGGTATTTTGAGTTTGTGCTGATGTTTGACACTACCCGAAATATTGGTCCTAGACCCACTTTTTAGTTTCCGATCGACTCAGAATCACTTTTTGAGTCGATTAAGCGATGTCCGTCCGTTTTTCCGTCTGTGCGTCTGTCGGTCTGTCTGTCCATGTACACGGTGTAAACACGATACAGGTCTAAATTTTTAATCAATTTACTTTAAATTTGAAACTTTAGTCTTATTTGGGCCAAGGACGAAGCCTATTGAAATTGGAAAAAAAACTCGGTCCATATGTAAACCTATCCCCCATACAAAGGTCCTCATTAGTTTTGGCTCAAATGACTTTAATAACCGTATTATAATCGGTATCTTTTCTAAATTTGGCAGGTTACCGTTTTTTTGTCTTCACAAATCATTATTCCGGAATCAGACCAATTCTTCTTGTAGCCCCATACAAACTACCTTCCCGATTTTCACATAAATCTCTCAAATTTCATGAAAATAGATATTATTAAATTAAAATGTTGTTTGTGTATGTTAAACGCGTACTTTAATAACCTTATCAAATCTGTTTATTATCGGACCATTTTTGGACTAAGTTCCCATGTGAAAATTTCGGACTTGTTTTATTTTTTGAGTGTAAATTTTTTTTCGAATGTAATTTTTTTTTTGAGTGACAAAAATGTGTTGTCAAATATTTGTGACTTGCCAATGTTTTTAAAACTTGTTTAACAATTTGTCAACATTTCGACCGATATTCAGTTAAATCGGTCTATTGACAGCAAAAATAAGCGAATTCTACTTAAATTTGGTCTGTTTGTGTTTTTTACACTATTAATTAAAAATCTAACAAAAGATATATATAATCGGTCCATGTTTGGACTTGGGACCCATTTTCCGGAAAACACTGGTGTAGGGTATCATATGGTCGGTCTTGTTTTTTTTTATAAATTTCAAAGAAGTCTGGAATGGTCCCTTTGGGGACTTTCCTTGTTAGATTACAGATTATTTTGCTGTTTGAGTTGTCAAAATATATTAAGATTTGTTGGTCTGGTTTAAGGGTCAGAACCTTTTTTTATTTTGGTCTGTGATATTGGTTTCTCTCGAAATTTAATTTAAATCTTCGAATTACAATTGATTTTGTTCGAATTTCAATTGATCTTTTACGAATTACAATTGATCTTTTGAGAATTTTAATTGACTCTATTTGAATTTCAATTGATTTTTTACAGTTACGAATTTTAATTGATCCTTTTATAGCCTCCACTTAGTGTAGAGGGTATATATAAGTTTGTCATTCCGTTTGTAACTCATCGAAATATCGGTCTGGGACCCCGTAAAGTAATAATTGATCAGTGATCGATTTTAAGATGTCCGTCTGTCTGTGGAAATGGTGATCACAGCTAAAATATTACACGGAGATGATGAAACTTGACATATTTATTGGAAGTTTTCTCGAGCACTTTGGTATTGTATTTGAACGATATCGGTTTAGCGGTTCAAGAGTTATGAACGAAAATGTAAGGACATTAAATCATTTTGGTACATTCAACATAACCTAAAAATACAAAATGCTTTAATTCTGCTGCTGGTTGACATATGGGAACATAATTGAACACCGAATGGTATTTAAGCAAGTATGAACATATTTTTTGCAAAAAAAAATCGCGGATTTTTTTTACAAATTTTTTTTTTTTCGCAGAAATTTTTTTTCGCGGAATTTTTTTTTTTTTTTTAAGTAATTTCCTTTTAAATAAAGTTTTTAGCAATAATATTTAAAAATTGTGGAGGGTATCAATACATTCGGCAAGGCCGAATTTAACTTTTTTACTTGTTTAAATTACAATTGATGTTTTTCGAATTACATTGATCTTTTTCGAGTTCTTGGAATATTTGAACTTCCAATGAAGTTTTCGATAAACACGTGCAATCTTCGAGTTTCAACTGAAATTTACGATTTTAATTCGAATCTTCGAATCTTCTTGGAACTTTGATAAATACACTCACAAAAATAGTATTTAAAACAAAAAAAAAAAAATAAACTTGAAAATGGTGTTTCAACAGATAAACCGCAAGCAAAAAGAAGATTAGAAAAATATCAAGGAATACTTTTTTTTTCTTTAAGCAATGTTATTTGAATAGGCCTCCATTTAATGAATCCAATGTGTTGTAGTGTTATATGTTAGCAGAAGGAGTCCATATAATAGTTTCTCGCTATGTTTGGCCAACAAAAGTTTTTTTTTTTTCTTAATCCTATAATATCGCCAACCAGCCAGTCAACCAAAGAAGCCAACAAGTATCTAGGTAACTCCAGTCAAGCTCAAGCTAGCGATCTAGCAAAGTAACTAGACACTTAGAAAAAAACAAGAGCCAACCATTCAACCAGCGATGCAACTAACCAGCTAACCAATAATCATTGCACGTTATCTTAAGCGGATGCTAATTTAATTGATTATTATGTTTAAATTTTTTGTTGCTATTTTCTAAACTCAAAACTACTATTTTTTTTTGCTAACATACTTGACGATAGTATTAATAATATTGTATAAGTTTGGTGGGGTTGGATTTTTTTTTTCTTACCCTACAATTGGTTAAAGAGGTTTGTCTTTCTGTTTGTGACTTATCGAAATATCGTTCCAGGACCACATAAACATAAAGTTAGTCGTTGTGCTCTAGTCTGTCTGTTGTTATGGCACTCACGGCAAAATTGGGCAATGTAAAAAGGCTCATTTTTAACAAAAATATTTGTGTATGACTTTAGCAAATCGGTATTATAAATCAGCGAAATCCAGCAAGAGCTCAAAAAAGTGACAAACGTTAGATCTATCAAGAGGCAATAATTAATTTTTGTTTGATAATTTTTATATTTTGTTAAAATATATTTAATAAGATTTTGTGATTTCACTAATAATATAATTATTAACATAATACTGTGTGTAGTTTAAGGATTAAGCAAAAATTAAAAATTGTAGCATACCTTAGGGCTGTTAAAATTTAAAACTTTATTGTTAAGTGTTTTTTTTTTAAATGATGGAGGGTTTCTTAAAATTCGGCCACACTGCATTCAACTTATTAATATTTTTCTGATTTTTCACTATTTGTGAATTTGTTTTCGCCACTCAACCACATCATCAGTATCGCAACATGAAATCAGACGTTATAAAACACCAAAACACAGACGCAAAACGTCTTCTGCGAAAGAAATACATACTTGTTGGTAAATAAAAAGAAGCAACAAAGAATAAACTTGCCAACACACTCGAAAAAAATATTTGTGAAATTAGCAAACAAAAAAAAATCTTTATCCTCCAACCACAGTACGGGGGTATACTCACTTTGACATTCCGTTTGTAACGCATAAAAATATCGGTCGGGGACCCAGTAAAGTATATATATTATTGATCTATGATCGATTCTAAGTCGTTCTATGAATGTCCGTCCGTCTGTATAAAACACGATTCAGTCCAAAATAAAAGAGCTAGACCCCTGAAAATTGGCAAGAATATGTCTAATATTCATAGGCCGGTTAAGTTTGGAAATTGGCAAAATCGGGCCAGGGGGAAAAAAGTTCCCCCTTAACGAACTAAAAAAAAACTCTTAAAAAACGCCATTTTTGCATCTTTTTTTGCCATTTTTATTTAACAAATGAAACCTTTTTGTGTCAGAAGGAGTTTAAACTCCTGCACTTAGACCCAGGGGGCTGGAAAATTTAGTTTTTTTCTTCCCTCCCCCTTTTTTGGGCGTGGATTTAAAAAAATCTTTAAAATAATGAGAAAATGGTATTAATGAATTGCAAAACGCATAATAAAGAAATTTGTTTAGATTTATCGCGCTGGGGAAGGTATCCCCCACAACCCCAACCCGACCCCCCTCCAAAAAATACATTCCTGGATTTTTTTTATATGTTTTAACATGTTGGATGGTATCAAAGATTCGGCATAACCGAATTTAACACTCTCACTTGTTTATTCTGAAAAGATCAATTGAAACTCGAAGATTCTGTTTGTAGTTCAAAGATTCCATTCGTAATTTGAAGATTCCAGTTATAATTTATAGATTCCCATTGAAATTTGATCAACTGTAGTTCAAATACTCTATTGGAAATTCCAAAATTTTGATTGAAGTTCGAAAAAGATCAATTTAAAATGCTGATAATACAACTTTGGCAGAAAATTTGTTACTGGATTTGTATATTTACGTTTTGGTTGCTGGTGGTAAATTTTCCTGACTTTTTCTCGCTGGCAGTGCTTTCTGTGTATTTGTTTTGCGTTTCGAAATCTGGCGCCATTTTCATGAAAATTCTGTTAAAGCAAATTACCAACAAGTACTAAAGAACAAATTGTCTATCTACGTTTAAGTTGCTGCGGTAAATTGTTCTTCCTTGCTGTCAGTACTTTCTGTGTTTTTGGTTTGCGATTTGAAATCTGGCCCCAAGTTGGGCGCCATTTTTTTGAAAGCAGTTTGTATTTTTTTTTTTTTTAATTTCCGTGTTTTCTACATATTATGTATCGATTTTTCAAACCCGAAATTGCAGTTTTCGAATTTTTCAAATTTAATGTAAATGTAGCTTAGATACATATCTTCAGTTAAATGTTAAATCCGAAAGTGTCTAAAAGTAGAAACACAGTAACTCGCGGAAATACTAATGAGGCGACTTTGACAGAAATTTTTTACTGGATTTGGAAGAGTCAATGAAAGCAAATGAGATGGTTTTTGTTCCAGAAGAAAGTGTTTCCTATACGTATTGTGCTTTCTGTTTATTTGTTTGCGTTTCGAAATCTGGCGCCTACTTGAACGCCATTTTCTTGAAAATTCAATTAAAGCAATGAAATGGTTGTTGTTCCACAAAACATTGTCTCTATATAGTTCTTGGTTGCTGTGTTAAATTTTTCCTGACTTTTCCTCGCTGGCAGTACTTTCTGTGTTTTTGTTTTGCGATTCGAAATCTGGCCCCGACGTGGGCGCCATTATCTTGAAAATTCAGTCTGTATTTTATTTTTAATTTCTGTGTTTTCTTAATCTCTATGTACCAAAACCAATAGATACTGTTAAACCAAAAATGTCGAATTTCGAATTTTTCAATTATCTCTATGTACCAAAACCGATCGATTGTGCAAATCCAAAAAAGGCTGTTTTCGATTTTTCAATTATCAATCAATGTAGTTTGGGTATCTTAACTTGAATATTATATTCAAAAGTGTCTACAGGTAGAAACAGTAAATTGAGAAAATACCAATGAGGCGTTTTTGACAGAAAATTTGTTACTGTATTTGAAAGAGTCATTAGAAGCATTTGAGATGGTTGTTTTCCCCGAAGAAATTGTCTCTCGATACGTTTTGGTTGATGTGGTTAATTTTTGCTAACTTCTTCTCGCTGGCAGTGCTTTCTGTGTATTTGTTTTGCGTTTCGAAATCTGGCCCATACTTGCACGCCATTTTCTTGAAAATGTAAAAGAATTTTCTTTCTATCAATTTGGTTGCTATGTTAAATTTTTACTGACGTTTCTCGCTGGTTTTCAGTGTATTTGTTTTGCGATTCGAAATCTGGCCCCACGTTGGGCGCCATTTTTTTGAAAATTCTGTTTTTTTTTTTTTTTAATTTCCGTGTTTTCTAAATCTGTATGTACCCGATCGATTTTGAAAAACCGAAAAGGTCCGTTTTCGATTTTTTTAATTATTGTGAAACTGTAGTTTGGATGTCTTCAGTTTATTGTTGAATTCCAAAGTGCAATTCGAAATCTAACCCCTACTTGAGCGCCATTTTCTTAAAAATTTGAAAGTGTCTAAAAGTAGAAACACAGTTAACCGAGAAAATTCTAATAATTCGACTTTCACAGAAAATTTGTTACTGGATTTAGAAGAGTCAGTGAAAGCAAATGGAATGGTTTCTGTTTCAGAAAAAATTGTCTCTGTATACGTTTTGTTTTCTGTGTTAATTTTTCCCTGCCTTTTCCACGCTGGTAGTTCTTTCTGTGTATTTGTTTTGCGTTTCGAAATCTGACCCCTACTTGGGCGCCATTTTCTTGAAAATTCAGTTTGTATTTTTTCTTAAATTTTGGTGTTTTCTAAATCTCCAAACCGATACCAAAACCGATTTTTTGTAAAAACGAAAATGGCTGCTTTAGAATTTTTCAATTATTGAGAAATTGTAGTTTGAATATCTTTAGTTAAATGTTAAGTTCAAAAGTAAACACAGTTATTCAAGAAAATACTAATGAAGCGACTTTTGCATAACTTTTGTTGCTGGATTTGGAAGAGTCAATGAAAGTAAATGGAATGGTTGTTGTTCCAGAAAACATTGTATCACTTTAGGTTTTGATTGCTGTGTTAAATTTGTCTTGCCTTTTTCTCGCTGGCAGTGGTTTCTGTGTTTTTGCTTTGAAATCTATCCCCTACTTGGGCGCCATTTTTTTTTTTTTTTTTTAAATTATTATTATATTTTTCAGTTGAATGTTATGAGTTTTCTTTAATAGGAATGTGACATCAGTTTTCATATTTGATTGTTATCTGATCTGATCAAATAAATTATACTTTTAAGACTTTTTTACTACCTTTTGTTTCTCTGAGCGTACACTTGTAGGCTTAAATTTTATTTTTTGAAACAAAAAACACAAAATTTATCAAGAAGTTTCCACCCAACATCAATAGTGCCTCTGTGTCTTTTCTACTTTTTTTAAGTTAAACTTAAGTTGTTTTTATTTTTCCTCTTTCCTTTTTATGATCAATAATTTTTTTTTGTATTCATTCAAAACCAAAATAGCGGTTCTTATACAATATTTTTGAAAGAACTTCTGTTAAAGTAGCTGTTGCTGCTACCGATGTTGCAAATGTTTGTTTGTTGCAGCAGTAACAACAACAGTAGCTGTATTTCAATGATTTTTTGTAACTTTTTTTTTCATATCGGTTTCTACTTTTTATCCCCCTGACTATTAGCAGGCTTCACCCGCAGACACGCAATGTGACTAATGATAACTGGTCAGTGCTTTAAAAGAATTGAATGATGTGTGCAAAATGAGATTAAACGACATCTGCAAATGATTTAAAGGAGAAGTGTTTAGAAAGTAGGAAATACTCCAATTGAAATTCAAAAAAATAGATCATTGTGGTCCTTAGATTTGCGAATTTTCTATAGATTGAAGTTAAATTAAAAAAAATATATATTTTTTCCTTACTTTTTCTCGCTGGCAGTGCTTTCTGTGTTGTGGTTTGTGATTTGAAATCTGGCCCCAACTTGGGCGCCATTTTCCTAAAAGCTCTGTTTGTATTTTTTTTTTGTAAATTGACGCGTTTTCTGAATCTCTATATAAAAAGATCCATTGTTATTCGTAAAAGATAAACTCAAATTAAAAAATGATAAATTATAATTCGTATATTCCAATTCAAATTTGAAAAAATATATCATTGTGGTCCTAAGATTGCAAATTTTCTCTAGAGTGAAGTTAAATTAAAAAAATAATAATTTTATTTTGTCCTTACTTTTTCTCGCTGTTAGTGCTTTCTGTGTTTTTGTTTTGCGATTTAAAATCTGGCCCCAATTTGGGCGCCATTTTCCTGAAAGCTCGGTTTGTATTTTTTTTTTGTAAATTGCAGTGTTTTCTGGATCTCTATATAAATATTTATTGTAATTCGCAAAAGATCAATTAAAATTTAAAAATTATCAAATTAATTTCGAAGACTTCTGTGGAAATTTGAAAAAATAGATCATTGTGGTCCTAAGATTGCGAATTTGTTTGTTATGGATTAAAGTTAAATTAAAAAAAAAAAAAAAATATTTTTTCCTTTACTTTTTCTCGCTGTTAGTGCTTTCTGTGTTTTTGGTTTGCGATTTGAAATCTGGCCCCAACTTGGGCGCCATTTTCCTGAAAGCTTTTTTGTATTATTTTTTTGTAAATTTACGTGTTTTCTGAATCTCTATATAAAGATTCATAATAAAAAAAAATAAATTCACAAAAGATCAATCAAAATTTAAAAATTATCAAATAAATTTCGGAAACTCCAATTGAAATTCGTAAAAATAGATCATTGTGGTCCTATGATTGCGAATTTTTTATAGATTGAAAGCTCTGTTTGTATTTTTTTTTTCAATTGCCGTGTTTTCTGAATCTCTATATAAATTTACATTGTAATTCGTTAAAGATTAATTAAAATTTATCAAATAAATTTCAAAGACTCCAATTGAAAATCGAAAACATTGATCATTGTGGTCCTTAGATTGCAAATTTTCTATAGATTGAAGTTAAATAAAAAAAAATAATAATTTTATTTTTTCCTTACTTTTTCTTGCTGCTAGTGGTTTCTGTGGTTTTGGTTTGCGATTTGAAATCTGTCCCCAAGTTAGGCGCCATTTTTCTGAAAGTTCTGTTTATATTTTTTTGTAAATTGCCGTGTTTTCTGAATCTCTATATATAAAAATCCATTGTAGTTCGTAAAAGATCAATCAAAATTTAAAAATTATCAAATAAATTTCGAAGACTCCCATTGAAACTCGAAAAAATAGATCATTGTGGTCCTAAGAATGAGA
The DNA here is from genome assembly GCA_963921195.1 of Pegoplata infirma. Classification (NCBI taxonomy): domain Eukaryota; kingdom Metazoa; phylum Arthropoda; class Insecta; order Diptera; family Anthomyiidae; genus Pegoplata; species Pegoplata infirma. The sequence goes on along the minus strand of OY992537.1, from coordinate 98,018,829 downwards.
ATCTGTTATGGATTGAAGTTAAATTAAAAAAAAAAAAATATGTTGTCCTTACTTTTTCTCGCTGTTAGTGCTTTCTGTGTTTTTGGTTTGCGATTTTAAATCTGGCCCCAAGTTGGGCGCCATTTTCCTGAAAGCTGTGTTTGTATTTTTTTGACGTGTTTTCTGTATATCCATTGTAATTCGTAAAAGATCAATCAAAATTTAAAATTATCACGAATTTTCTATAGATTGAAGTTAAATTAAAAAAAAAAAATAAATTTATCCTTACTTTTTTCCGCTGGTAGTGCTGTCAGTGTTTTGGTTTGTGATTTGAAATCTGGCCCCAAGTTGGGCGCCATTTTTCTGAAAGCTCTGTTTATATATTTTTGTTTGTAAATTGCCGTGTTTTCTGAATCTCTATATATAAAAATCCATTTTAATTCGTAAAAGATCAGTCAAAATTTTAAAATTATCAAGTAAATTTCAAAGACTCCAATTGAAATTCGAAAAAATTGATCAGTGTGGTCCTAAGATTGCGAATTTTCTATTGATTGAAGTTAAATTAAAAAAAAAAAAATAAGAAAAATTTAGTTTTTCCTTATATTTTTCTCGCTGTTAGTGCTTTCTGTGTTTTTGGTTTGCGATTTGAAATCTGGCCCCAAGTTGGGCGCCATTTTCTTTAAAATTCAGTTTGTATTTTTTTTTTTTAAATTTCGTGTTTTCTAAAACTCTATATCTTAAGATCCATCGTAATTCGTAAAAGATGAATCAAATTTTAAAAGTTATCCAAGTGAAATTTGAAAAACTAGAAACGTGTGGTCTTAAGATCTCGAAGGTTCCTAGAGATTTAAGTTGAATAAAAAGAAAAATAACTCCTTTAAATCTCCCGTTTATTCAACACTATGTATTATTTGCAACCTCTTTCATTGTATTACACTTTATTACTTTATGATGATGCTGTGGTTATTTATAAAAGTCTAAAGCATTTTGGTTTCCTTTGGATTCTTCCCAGTTGTTAAATATGGATGCAATATTGGTACTATTTGTTGTTCTTTGACGTTCTTAAGAAAATTATGATCAATAGCCAAGCGATCAATATGTGGTTGTCGTCATTTATTACAGTCATCGGGTGGTTAATATAGAAAACCACTTTAGATAAATCGAATTATATTTAATGATACTTATATGCGTTATTTATTAATGTTAACAATTAAATCTAGAGTTACAACACAAGGAATTGTGTAAATATAATGTAAAATTCAAAAGAAAAACAGTTATTTAAAGAGTTATGGGAAATTATCTTAAATCTAATAGGGTTATAAATTTGTAATATGATAGTAAAACACAAAGAAAATTATAACTTTTGTTTAAAAAAAGTATATATTAAACAGACAACCAACTTAATTGTGCAGTCAATCAGTTTTGTTATCCTCAGCAAACATTGACTCTGAGGTCCATTGAAAAACCGCAAGACGAATACATGATTCTCTCAGTCTCAGAAACTTTGTATAAAGGTGATGAGTGGTCACTGGTAGGGTTCGATGAACTTCAGTTTTTTTACAAAATATTTCTTTAGTGGGAATCATTTCTAGACCCCAAACTTTCAGCGTGTTTCTATAGCGCATCCAAAGAGTGTTCATGGGGCTGTAGAAGGTTAAATTAGTGAGGATGACGCCAATTCCAAAAACCAAAAGTTTGGGGAATGACATTCATATAGGTCACGGTTTGGACCATTATGGTTCCTGCTGCTGTTCTTTTTCTTTTCTTCTATGTCTAATTTTGTCTTACCCCAAAAAAAATTTTTAAACTCGATGTATTTCGAGTTTTCTCAGAGATCGTTCTATACGTATTGTTATAGATGGGTTCTCATCAAATGAGTTTCAGTTTCAATCAGGGGTACCGCAAGGTTTTGTTCCTTCTACCCTTTTTCTTATTTTTGTTAATGACCGTCTAACAAGGAAGGTCTTTCATAGGGCACCCACCGAGTGTTCTGAAAGTTGCATATGGGAAAGAAGGGAGGAAAATAAGAGTTACCTGTTTTTTCTTAGCTGCCCAATCTCACATTTAGCGGGTCAAAGGGGAAGGGGGAGAAACCCGGATTTTTTTGTTTTTCGACGATTTTTCACATTCCTTCAGAAGAAACTATATGAACATTTTATACAGATCGAAAGGTTTTTTGAAGGCGGATCCAATGGTGTATTGGCCGTTTCGAAATTCGGCTTTTTTACGTTCCTATTTTTGAAAATGTAAAATCGTAGGGGAAGATTATATGGAGAGGTTCATACGTAGGACCGCCAAAATCATATATAAAAATCTCTATTAAAATTAAGCTGACCCTTTTTTTTTGTTTGGCGAAATTCCTGGTATTTCGACTTTTATTATGATTTCCCCGAAAGACCACCTTTTTTATAAGGTGGCAACCCTTTTTTAAATTTGAGATTGGGCAGCTAAAAAAAAACAGAACTCTTATTTTTCTCTCCTCATTCTAATATGAAAGTTTTAGGACAATCGGTGGGTGCCCTCTGAAAGACCTTCATTGTAAGTCAAAATTCAAATCCTACACTCAAAAAAAAAAAAACTTGTAAAATAACAAGAAAAACTTCTAACATTTATTTTTTGCTACCTCCTATTTGACAAGAATTCCTTGTAATTTTTAAAGCTTTTTACCAAAAATTTTGTAATTTTACAAGATTTTTACCAATAAAATTTTAAAGTTACAATTTTTTTGAAGCGAAAAACTTACAAGGAGGTTTCGAAACTTTACTAGATTTTTTACTACCTCCTATTTTACGAGAATTCCTAGTAAAAATTACGAGTTTTTTTTGTAATTTTACAGGATTTTTACCAATAAAATTGTAATTTTACATCTTTACAAGAAATTCTCGTAAATTTACTAGATTTTTTTGTAAAAAAACCATTGAAATTTGTAAAATTACAAAAAAAATTGTAAAAAATGTTGTTAAAAAACAAGAAAAACTGTCAAATATTGGTAAAATGGGATTACGAAACTTTTCTAGTAATTTGACAAGGGTTTTTTTTGTGTATCTACTCTTTTGCAGATGGCAGCCACATTTGTCATTCATTTGCCCTTTTATCGTAGGCCAATCCTTCTTGAGGTTGAGGGCAAAAGTCAGATTATGAATGACACTTACAATTAGTCAATACCTGTTGTCAATTTATTGCACGAAAGACTTAATGCTGTATGTTGACCCACAGGAATGTAGAATCAACAGCATCATCTGTACACATGGGTGTTGATGTTCTGGGCATAAAAATTCAGTGTGATGTCCGTTGGAATAAGCACGTTTTTCAAGTGTCGAAAGAAGCGTTCAAGTGTCTCGGTTTTTTAAACCGGTGTAAGAAGTACTTCACCTCATCCGTTCTCCTCACTATTTATACCATCTACATCCGACACAAAGATGGAACACAACTCCCATGTATGGGCAGGGGCTTTAAGGTCTATTTTGGAGCTCTTGGACCGTGTGAAAGGGAGGGCGTTGATGCTTATCAATGACAATTGGGAGTCCAACTCTATTGACTCATTGGAGCATCGTCGGAATATGGCTCTGTTCTGTCGATATTACCATGGAAAGTGTTCTGCTAAGATAAGTGAACTTAAAACTACACTATTTACAGATGTAATTCGTAAAATGTCAATTGTCATTCTAATATTCTACGTGTAATTTGAAAATTCCATTTGTAACTCAAAGATTATTTTTGTAATATGAAAATTCCATTTGTAATTCGAAGATTCTTCTTGTAATTCGAAGATTCTATTTGTAATTCGCCGATTCCATTTGTAATTCGAACATTCCAATTGTAATTCGAAAATGATCAATGGAAATTAAGTTTATATTTTTCGAATTACAAATGGAATATTCGAATTACAAATAGAATCTTAAAAATTCGGTAGGGAAAAGTATTTTGTATTCACAAATCACTATTCCAAATTTTAAAGGAATCGGACCAGTATTTCTTGTAGCCCTCATACAAACTACCTTCCCGATATTCACGTAAATCACAAAAATTTTATGAAAATAGAAAATATTTAATTAAAATTTTGTTTGCGTGTGTATAACATGTACTTTAATGACATTATCAAATCTGATTATAATCGGACCATTTTTGGACTTAGGCCCCATATGAAAGTTTCGCCCTATATCACCGTCCGACAAAAATGAAAAAAGTCGTTAAGCACGAACTGGATAATATACGTCTCAAACTAGAGAGTAAATGTAGTAAAACTGCATTTACAGTTTTTCTTTTTGTGATCCTGTTTCCTTTTAAATGGGTTTTAAAAATTTTTCAGGATTAAATTTTATAAAATATTTGTTTAATACTTGTAGTTGTCCTACGATGCCACTGAGGCTAACATATGAAAGAGGAAGATCTCCCCTAATTTTCCTATTTTAAAATATCAGGAAAAAGGAGGTTAGCTACGACCTTTCAAAAATGTTTCCTTCAATATCATTTAAATTTTTCCACAAAATATTTTGATAAAGTTTAAAAATGACCTTATTCACATCCTTTCATGCTGATATTCAAAATAAAAATAAAATTAGGGGAGATCCTCCTCTTTCATTTGACATTACCAGTGTCATCCTAGGCATATACAAATATTTCAAAAATATTTTACAAAATGTATCCTTTAAAACTTCGAAGTCCTTTTAAAAGGAAACAGGATCACGAAATGAAAAACCTATAAATGCAGTTTTACTCCTTTTGATCTCTACTTTCAAACGTATATCATCTGGTACATGTTTAATATTGGCTGTCGGACGGTGTATTCACTTAAAGCGGTTTATTGGCAACAAATAGAAACCCATTTTCACTCAAATTTGGTTTTTGAGTGTTTTTTACACTTATTAAGGGTTTTATAAAAGATAGATCAAATCGGTCCATGGTTTAACTTGGGACCCATTTTCCAGGAAACACTGGTATAGGGTATTATATTGTTTTAATTTATAGAAAGTGGCGCCCAAACTGGGGCCCACTGAAATGACTTGCTTTTTTATTTATTATAATTTTATTTTAATCTTTTTCAAAGTTTTATTTTCTTTTGATTTATGGAAGTTCCATCTCTTTATTTTTTCTTTCCATTTTTTGGGCCCAACCTGGGGCGCAACTCAATTGACTTGCGTTTTTTAGTTTCTAATGAACAATGATTATTTTTTATACCCTCCACTCTAGTGATAGAGGGTATATATTTAGGGCGGGTCGATTTGTATGGATCGAAAAAAACTTAAAAATCGTATAGCAAAAACAAAATCTACAAGAAATTCTAAGAAAGTTTTCCAAAGAAACCATTGGTCTAAAATCAAACCCTATACCGCGCCTAACGACATGAAAATCCGTCCGTCCGTCTGTCTTTCTGTCTATGTGAAACACGCTAACTTTCAAATGTTAGCGGAAGAATGAAAAATATATACGGCAAGCTGCTGAAGCGTAGCGAATATATTTGTTATACTTTCGGTCAGATTAATACTAAATTTCAACGAAATCTGTCCAGTGGTTCATAAGTTATTAGCAAAATGGGGAATTTCAGATGGGTTTTAACCCGAACTCCCGTGTTGAAAAAAACGCTAAACACGCTTTGAAAAAAAATGGTATGCCAAAAAAAAAATATTTCAAAAACTATTTTTGTCAATCAAAAAAACTTAAAAAAATATTACACTGAAAAAAAAAAAATTACACTCAAAAAAATTTACACTCGAAATTTTTTTTTTACAAAAATAAAAAAAAAAAAATTTACTCAAAATAAAACAAATACTGATGTAAAAAAAAATATTCAGTTATCAAAAATTTTTATCTAACACATCTTTTTTCCTCTCCGATATGCAATTCTTCAATTTCATCCCACAAAAGTTTCTATTTGTTTTTTTTTTTTTGACGAAATATCATTATGATCATCAATTTCATACTTTTATTTACTAAGAAAAATCCGCTGCACCAGCTTCCCTTGTAATTAACATACAAAGGCTTTGGAAGGAATCGAACCCACAACCCCTGCGCTTCCTTTCAAAGTTTCTCGCTACATGTTAATATACTGCAGCCCAATAAAAAATAAATAATGGAGTAAAATTATCATGGATAAACGATAAAAGCAGCGATTTATTGTTAAAATTTCTTAGTTTTCGTCTGTGGCGTTTTTATTACAAATCAATCTAATTATTTATTTCTCCATTTCAGGGATTTTGTCTAATATACTTGCCGGTCATAATCCCAATAATTATATCGAAATATATCCAGCGTCAATTAGTAAAACAATGCCGCTGGATATGTTCTAGCAGCATATCGGTATATAAAACTATGTTTTCTTTACATCTGAGGTGTAGGGTATGTTTAGCAACTTTGAAGAAAATATTATGGCAAATATTTTTGTGGAACATATTAACCCTCTAACTCCCTCTCATAACGGTATTTTTTGGCTCTATTCTAACAAATCGCAAAAAACACCCCGAAAGAGGGGGAGGGTGGAGATGAAATGTTCTACAAAAATGTTGTCAATAAAATTTTACTATATACCTCAGAGCACACCAAAGCCCAAAAATTAACACAAACACCAAAAAAGAGTCAAGTTCTATGTTTTGCTTATGAAAAAAGGACGGACGGACAAATCTTCATGTCGTTAGGCGCGGTATAGGGTTTGATTTTAGAAACATGGTTTCTTTGGGAAAGGTTCTTAGAATTTCTTGTAGATTATGTTTTTGCTATACGATTTTTGACCAAAAAAATCGACCCGCCCTAGTATATATAAGTTTGTCATTCCGTGTGTAACACCTCGAAATATTGGTATAAGACCCCGTAAAGTATATATATTCGTGATCCTCGATCGATTTTAAGACGATCTAGCAATGTCCGTCCGTGGGTCTGTCTGTCTGTTGAAAACACGCTAACTTTTGAAAGACTTTACGGAGGCTCCTGAAGTTTGGCATATATGTTGGGAATTTACCTGGTCAGGTTGGGTTTGCAATCCAGCGAAATCGGGCCAGTGGTTCAAAAGTTATGAGCAAAAGACTGAACTTTGGCAAGGGTTTTTCGTGAATTTACGAGATAAAACACACGCTAACTTTCGAAAGGCAATTCTGAGGATGCTGAAGCTTGGCACATATATTTGTCGTTCCCCTGGCCTGTTTCGATTTGAATTTTAGTCAGATCGGTCTAGTGGCTCAAAAGTTATTAGCAAAACCTTGAATTTCAGATTAATTTCACCTTAAATTCATGAGTTGAAAACCTGGTTTTAAAAACATTGATAAGTCACAAAAATATTTTAAAACGTATTTTTGTCACTAAAAAATATTTTTACACTAAAAAAAAAGAATATACACTCAAAAAAAATTTAAACTCAAAAAAAAATTTTTTTTTTTTCAAAAATTACTTAAAAAAAGTTTTTTTACACAAAATAACAACTAATCAAAAATTTTATTTTTTTCGCGTTAGAAAATTTACTGTAACTTAAAGGGGCATTGTGGAGGGTATTCATAGATTCGGCCAAGTCGAATTTAACTTTTCTTCTTGTTTTTTATTTAAACCTTTTTGTGATAAATTTTGTAATAACCACATTATTGAAAGAATCTGGTTATCACGAAAACTGTAAAGATCACTATCACTTTTGTCAGCAAAATATCAAAACACTCAAATCCCTTCATTAATAAAACGTATATTAGCAATTTGAACTATACTTTAGACTATTGCGACCTCTCGAAATCTATAAGCATACTAAAGCTCGATCAATTTAATTAAGTTAGGTCTAAAGAAAAATTTCCAAATTAATAGCAAAAAACCAACAAAATTCCTTTATTCATTTATCGAAGCTTCATCTCTTAATTTTTTTGCGCCTAACCTGGAGTTTTATTCAAAAAACTTGTATTTTTTAAGATCAATGATTTTATTTAAATATTTTTAAAGTTTTTTTTTTATTTATGTATAGAAGTTCCATCTCTTTATATTATTTTTTTGGCTCCCAACCTGGGGCACAACTCGAATGACTCTGGTTATCACAAAAACTGTAACGTAATCCACTTTCACGTTTATCATTCAAATATCAAAATACTCAAATCCCTTAAATAATAATATTTATTTCAGGGATTTGAACTAAACTTCAAACTACTGCGACCTCTCGAAATTTTTAAGGATTCTAAAGCTCGAACAATTTAAGTTAGTTCAACTAAAAAATTTCCAAATTAATAGCCAATAACCAACAAAATTCCTTTACTAACATTTCTCAAAGCAAACTCTACTAAAATTTATGAACTAATAACAACAAATGCAAGAAGCAGCAACTTTAATTCTATCTCCAGACTCATCAAACGTTACAAACTTAGCACTCGTAACATGTAATTGGCTATCAGTTTTATCAAAACTGAAGAAAAAAAAAAAACAAAAAATCATCACTTGGAGACTAGAACAGAAACCATAATTATGTTTTTTTTTTTTGCTGAAAATTGACCAATATCTATCTAATCATAACATTGCACCCAGTGGAGTTGAAAATACAACATGGCAGTAGCAATTAATTAAGGCGCCCTGTCGCCAACATTTGTGGTCATAATTATACAACAACAATAGCAACATCAACAATTTTATATCACTCCGCTGCTGTTGCATATGGGAAATAATCGGCAACAAATTCGTGATGCATACGACTCTTAAAAAAAAACATACTTATTTTATAGAGAGGTTCTTACAAACTTACTTTAGGAAAATATGTTGCCGCTGCTGTGATGTGTTTTTTTTTTTTTTAAGTTGGTTTCTTAATAAACTGCCACATTTTAAATGTGCATTTATACTACCCAGGTATGTTTTTTAGGAATTGATTCTCTTGCATCTTATCTAGATTATTTTTTCTGAGATCATGATTTCTCGATTCGAAAATGAAATAACTAGAACCTATTTTACAACATTTATAGATGTAATTCGTAAAAAATCCATTGAAATTCGAAGATTATATTTGTAATTCGAAGATTATTTTTGTAATTCGAAGATTCCATTTGAGATTTCTAAATTTCAATGAAATTTTAAGATTCTACTTGTACTTCAAAATCTCCATATAAAATTCGAAGTTTCCAATTTAAATTCTAAGATTCCAAATATTACATTTGTAAAATATCAATTGAAATTCCAATAGATCAATTGAAATTCGAAAAAGGCCAATTGTAATTCGTGAAATATCAATTACACTGAGTGATTTTATTTAAATAGTTTTCAATGTTTTTTTTTTTTTAATTTCTAGAAGTTCCATCTCTTTAAATATTGTTTTTTTTTTGGCGCCCAACCTGGGGCCCAACTCGAATGACTTGAATTTTTGAGTTTTTAAGGAAAAATGATTATATATTTTTTTATTTCAATCTTTTTGTGATAAATTTTGTGAGAATCAGATTATCGGAAGAATATATTTTTACACAAAAACTGTAACGTTGCACACTTTCAATTTTATCAGTCAACTATAAAATATTCAAATTACGTGAGTAATAACATTTATTTATGGGATTTGAACTAAAACTCAGACTATTGCGACCTCTCGGTAAGGATTCTAAAGCTTGACCAATTTAAGTTATCTCAAAGGAAAAATTTCCAAATTATTAAATTCATTTATCGAAGCTTCTCTTAAACTTTTTTTGGTGCCCAACTTGGGGCCTCTTTCGAAAGACTTGTACTTTTGAAGATTACCGATTTTGATTAAATCTTTTTTTTTAATTTATTGAAGTTTCAACTCTTTATTTTCATATTTTTTTTTTTTTTGGCGCCCAACTTGGGGCACCACTTGAATGACTAGTGTTTTTAAGATTTTAAGGAATAATGATTATTAGTGTCCGACCGAACGTTCGGGTTCGGTTACGGAGTTCGGTAAAAAGTGGCGTTCGGCCACTGTTCGGTGTTCGGCCAAATTTTGGCCGAACTTTACCGAACACCGAACTTTTGTTTGTGTTGTCCCCAAAAAAATCAACTTGAACCATATTTTTTCACTTTTTTTAAGTATACAAAAGTACAAAATATTTTTTTTTTTTACTATAAATTAGAACAACTAAGAAAAAACACTTTTTTAGTTGTTTTTTTCATAATTATATGCAAAAAATTTTTTTTTTAAATAAAAACAAAGTTCGGTTACGGGTTCGGCCGAACTTTGCAAAATTGACCGAAGTTCGGGTTCGGGTACGGGTTCGGTCTGAAAAAGTCCGTTCGGTCGGACACTTATGATTATACACTTCTAGTTATCTCAAAACTGTAATGTATTTCACTTTCATAACACTTATATCAGGGATTTGAACTAAACTTCTGACTACTGCGACCTCTTAAAATTTCTAAGAATTCTAAAGCTTGACCAATTTAAGTTAACTCAAATAAACAATTTTTAAAGTTTCCAATAAAATATCAATTATTATTTGTAATAGATTGGAATTCAATTGATTTTTTCCTGCATTACGCTTAATATTTTACGAATTACATTCAATCGTTTACGAAATACAACTGATCCTTTTCGAATTTCAAGTGATCTTTTTCGAATTTAAATGAACTTTTGAGAATAACAATTGATATTTTTCGAATTAGTCAATATATATAATATTTTATATATAGAAAGGTCAATGTTATTCGTAAAAAATCAATTGAAATTTTTAAAATATCAATTGGTATTCATAAAACATTAGGTAATTGAAATTCAGAAAAAAATCAATTGAAATTCGAAAAAGATCAATTGTAATTCGAGAAATATCTGTTGTACTTTTAAAGATGAATGATTTTATTTAACTATTTTTTAAAGGTTTTTTTTTGAAATTTCACCTCTTTATTTTCTTTTTTGTTGGCGCCCAACCTGGGGCCAAACTCGTTTTTGAGTTTTAAAGGAAAATTGGTTATATATTTTTATTTTAGACTTTTTAAAGAATATATCACAAAAACTGTAACGTAGGTCACTTTCACCTTTGTCAGTCAAATATCAAAACAATCAAATTCTTCAACACTTATTTAGGGGATTTGAACTAAACTTTAGACTATTCTAAAGCTCAACCAATTAAAGTTAGCTTAAATGAAAAATTTCCAAATTATTAAATTAATTTATCGAAGCTTATCTCTTCAATTTTTTTTGGCGCCCAACCTGGGGTCTTACTCAAAAATCCTTCAATTTAAAAGATTAATGATTTAAGTGGTTTTCAAAGCTTTTTTAATTTATAGAAGTTTCTTTTCTTTTTTTTGGCGCCCAACCTGCGGCACCACTTAATTGACTAGTGTTTTTTGAGTTTTTAAGGAATAATGATTATATATTTTTATATCACAAAATCTGTAACATTTTTTTACTTTCATAAATCTTAATTACACTTATTTCAGGGATTTGAACTAAACTTCTGACTATTGCGACCTCTTAAAATTTGTAAGAATTCTAAAGCTCGACCAATTTAAGTTAGCTCAAATCAAAAATTCCAATTGCAATACATAGAAGATCAATTATAACACCGTCCGACAAAAATGGAAAAATGTCGTTAAACACGAACTGGATAATATACGTTTGAAACTAGAGACTATAGTAAAACTGCATTTTCAGTTTTTCATTCCGTGATTCTGTTTCCTTCTAAAAGGACTTAAAAGTTTTAGGGGGTTAAATTTCATAAAATATTTTTTTTTTGTCCTAGGATGCCACTAGTGACAGCAAATGAAAAAGGAGGATCTCTCCTAATTTTCCTATTTTATTTTTTTTACATAAGGAAAAATTATTAGGAAAAAGGAGGTAAGTTACTACCTTACAAAACTTTATCCTTCAATATCATTCAAAATATTCAATGAAATATTTTGAGAATGCTTTCAAAAGACTTTATTCACATCCTTTTATCCCGATATGGAAAATAAAAAAAATTTAAAAATTAGGGGAGATCCTCCTCTTTCATTTGCCATCACCAGTGGCATCCTTGGACAAGTAGAAATATTTCAAAAATATTTTACAAAATTTATCCTTTAAAACTTTCAAGTCATTTTAAAAGGAAACAGGATCACGAAATGAAAAAACTGTAAATGCAGTTTTAATCCATTTTATCTCTAAAATGGCGTATATCATCTGGTTCATGTTAAATATTGGCTGTCGGACGGTGTAATTCGTAAAAGATTGAAATTCAATAGATTTTCTTTCCATATTACGAATTAATCTTAAACGAAATGCAATTGATCTTTTTCGAATTTCAAGTGATCTTTTTAGAATTGCAAAAGATATTTTACAAAAACCAATTGAAGGGCTTATTGTAAAAACTCGATAAGCAACATTTCATTTTATGATGGTTTTTGCCTTAAAAATTTAGAAATAATGTAGAAAATCGAACTTTTGAAGAAGTTCATTATAAAGATACTTGTACAAAGGGTTTAAGCATGACTGCTGCCAAAAATATTTCAATGGAACATCAGTAGAAGGCGAAAACACACAAAAAAATAAAATGTTGCTTATCAAGTTTTTGCAGTAAGCCCTTCAATTGACCTTTTTCAAATTTCAATTGATCTTTTCCGAATTGCAATTGATCCTTTTCGAATCTCAATTGAACTTCAAATAGAATCTTCGAGTTACAGTTGATCTTTTTGAATTACATTTTTTTACAATTACGATGAATAGGGCAGTTTCATTTCACAGATTGCTTTTGAAAAATTCTTCTTAGACCAGAAAATCCAACAGATCCTGTACAATTATAAATTGTTCCACAACTGCCTTTTCGATTACCAAAAAATTTTCGCTGGGTTAATTATGCTAGGCCATGTATTTTAACTAACCAACTACTTTTAGTGCAACATGTTTAGTGAAATAGTAAAGTGGCATCAATTTTAAGTGGCAAAATATATATACTACCTACCTACATAGATACGTGCAACCTATACTTGCCACTAACATGGTATGCAGTGTGATGTTTAAAGACATGAACTTCCCTTTTTGAAATCACAGCCAGCAACAACAAAAAAAAACAACTAACATGATAAAACAACTGTTGTATTTTATGGCATACATAAATATACAAACACTTTTAGGCAGATATGTCAAGAAATTAATTCGTTCTTATACGATATACTAAAATTTGTTGAGCCGATTTGTGGTCCTTAGTGTCTATATGTGCTGATAGGTTAGGTTAGATTGTAAGTGGCTGCTGACGTTTTACTTCAGCACGGATAGACACTGGGGTCCGTTGTGCTACCGTGGGACTGTGATAGGTTCCCCTACTAGTCTCTTCCGTTAACTCATCATCTTACTCATCCATCCATTTGCCCATCTCTGATCAGTCTCCGTCGAGACACAAAACCGTAAATTTTGCTTGCAAGTTCCTAGAGCCATATTAACACATTCCAATTCTGTTGGAACCTGTAGGCTAGTTCCTAGTCTTGCAAACTTATTGGCTTTGCAATTCCCTGGAATATCTCTGTGCCCCGGAACCCATATGATTCGTATGTCAAACTGCTTGGCCATCTTATTTAATGACGTGCTGCAGTTAAGGGCAGATCTTGTTTTTAGAAACATTGACTCCAGAGACTTAGCCGCGGCTTGACTATCAAAATAGATGTTGACTGTGGTTTTTAACAAGACATTAAAACTCAACCAGTCAGCCACTTCCTTTATTGCCAGCATCTCTGCCTGGTAAACACTGCAAGGATCTGGTAATATTCGAACAAGGCTCAATCAGTCCACGTTTTGTGGTATTTTCTTCTTCAAGATCGCGCGATGGCAACAATCACCGCTCCTCCATTGCAGTGTGCAACTAAGTCGAATTGCCGACGTAGCCACGTACTGCATACCCAATATCTCCAGTGGTATCAGGTGTAGCAGGATTTCTAATGCAGCCGTAGATGTGGTACGAAGGCACCGGTGTTGCACATCGATGCTATTCTCTGTACCTTCGAGATAAAGACACAGCTCCCTTTTGTCTCTAAAGCAGACCACCAGACAATGATTTCATACAGCAGAATTGGTCGCACCACAGCTATATAAATCCATCGATATCCAATGGCCCTTCGTTGCTTTTCTCACGCGTTCCTCAATATTACGCCTGAAATTCAACTTCCTATCTCGAAATACTCCAAGATACTTTGCTACATCTGAGAAGGCGATTTCAGTACCGTCCAGAAAAATAGGATGAAAACAGGACTTTTATTTTTCCTTGTAAACAAGACAAGCTCTGTTTTACTTGGATTAACTCCCAGACCACTGCATCTTGCCCATTTAGACAGATCTTTTAGAGAACTCTGAAGAATGTCCTTGGGATGGCAGATGATTTTCCTTTACCACTATCGCGACATCGTCAGCATATGCGACAACATGAGAACCAAGTGCTTTTAGATAGAGCGGCACTGAATTCAGTGCCAGGTTCCAAAGAAGCGGCGAAAGATCTTCTCCCTGTGGTAAAGGTCTATTGACAAATCGAGATATGAGAGACGCTCTTAATTCAGACGTTATACGTCTATTGCCAAGTAGATTTTCCATAATTAAAACGAATCCACGCTTCATTCCCAGACCAGACAATGCCACACTTATCAAGACTGGAATGACATTATTAAAAGCCTCCTCTATATCAAGAAAGGCCACCTCTCAATGTTACCAACGAGCTCATGAAGAGCTGTTTCTGTTGATCTACCCTTGCTGTATGCATGTTGCCTTGTCGAAAGCAACTTCGGGTCAATCACTATATTCTCTATTGTCTTTAACAAAAAAGACAGACTAGTTGGTCTAAAATCCTTCGTAGCTGTGTGGGAATTTTTCTCAGCCTTCGGGATAAAGAGAACTCTGGTATCCCTCCATTTTAAAGGAATATACGACCAGTTATTGCATACTATATCAGGGCCGCTTTAAGGCATGGCGGGGCTCTAGGCACACAAGAATTTGGCGCCCCACGGGAAAGAAAAGGTCGCATGACAAAAAAAAAACATTTTTTGGTACAAATTCAACTAATGTTATTACCTGTTTCAAGACCAAGAAACTTAATAGAATTCTATTAAGTAAGGATATTCTTGCTCGAGGTTATTTTTCTTTAATTATTAAAACCATGATATTTGTTGAAAACAATTTAATTTTAATCAAATCTTTTCTATCTCAGAATCTGAAACTTCTGAAATTTTTTCTATACGAAAAATGTCTCAGAATCTGAGACTTTGCATACGATAAGTGTCTCAAAATCTGAGACGCTTTATTTTGGACGCTTTAAAATTTTTCACAATCTGAAACCTTTTATGTAGGAAAAATTTCTATGAATTTGAGACTTTTGATATGGGACAAATTTCTCCTATAGAAAAAGTCTCAGATGTATACGAAAAATCTTTTAGATTCTGAGAATTTTTCTGAAAGAAAATGTGAAATTTTCTTTAAAAACAAATTAAAAAAAAATGTTGCTCCATTTTCGTATAAGCGAATATATTGGCACTTCTGGGACCCCTTAGGTCGGCGGCCCCAGGTCACGTGCACTAATGGGTTAAACGTTACACCCAAGAGGCTATATAGTCCGACACTTGCTGCATCTCAGCTGGGATTATACCATCAGGTCCAGGGGATTTATAGGACCTAAAGCTTTTAATCGTCCAGATTAATGTTGGTATATTTATTATTTCTGAAGCAAATTCAGGGGGCTAATCACGTAAAACGAAAACGATAGACGATGCATAAACGACATCAAAATACATATCGTTTTGAAAGGAAATTTGGAAGTTTTTCTTTGTTAAATTATTAAAGAGTGTTGTCTAATCCAGAAACATTAAAAAAATTGGAAATATTTTGATTAGTTTAGGAGCAACAAGGCTCCAAAAATCGAGGATAGTTAACTATCGTTTTACGTGATCACAGTCCAGATGCTTGGGCTTCAGAACGTTTGAAATGGTGTCAGGAAATTGCCCGGGAAATGTGTGTTTAGAAGGAGATCCAGCGACTTTCCACTGGAGGTAGATTACACTCCATTATGATCCTGCAAGTATCTTAGGGTGCAAGGAGAAGAAGCCAAAACTTTGAGCAGCATGGATGCCTCAGAAACGTCTTCAATTTCCACAGAAGTTTTTCCAAGCATCACATTTGGCTAATCTGGGTGCTAATTCCCGGAGTCTATACACTCAAAAAAATACGTTAGTAGATTTACTAATTTTTTTTTTGCTAATGCTAGTTAGCTAACTTTTAGCAAATTTTTCGTTGAGATTAGCATGTTAGCAAAAAATTCTTGTAAACTTCATTTAGCACATTAGCAATTTTAAACAAACGTTGAACTAATTTCTTTTGCTAAGATTTGAAATTGAGTTGACAACATTTTTACAAGATTTTTTGCTAACATTAGCAAAAATAAATGGTAAATTTTTTTTTATTTTCAGAAAACTTAAAATGGCTCTATCTCGGAAACTAAGCCATATAGAGCAAAATGGAGGGCATTTTTGGTTCTTAGAATCACCATACTTTCGCGGGTCCTCTTCACATGTGTGGACCCTAATGGGCCCTAACTTTGGATCCAAAAAAGTTAGCATTCCCGAAAATTTTAAAATGCTCATATCTCGGTAAATATTGCCGACACAACAAAAAGTCCAAAAGCATTTTTGTAGCTCTCAATACGTAAAACAAGACCGCAAAATAGTGAAAAGTCCTCCGAGTAATATTTTTAAAGTTATCGAGTTTTTAATTCTCAAGACCCCAGTGGTCCCCTATAATCACGTATCTCAAAAACTAAGCAAGGTAGAGCGAAACGGACACAAATTTTGGATCAAAAACTTTGACGATTTTTAAGGAACCCAACAAGGTCTAGGCCCATCGGGGTCTGGACCTATCGGGTCCGAACCCAATGGGGTCCTCAAATGTGTAAAAAAAAAAAAAATTTAGTTAACTAATTATTGGCAAAACATTTTTGCTAACTTTAGCAAAAAAATTTTGGGTTCAAAATCAGCAAATTTTCTTGTAGGTTTACAAGCTTTTTTTGCTAACATTACAGTTTTTTTTTGAGTGTAGCGATCGAAATTCTACTAGAATTATACCCCCTGTCATCGTCTATTAATTCTTAAGTTGCAGCCTATATGCAGACCAGTCCTCGTCCGATCTTGAAGATTTAGAGCTTTCTTATTAAAGAGCTTTGTGCAGGAATCTCTGCTTGTCTGCAACTGATTTGATCACCAAGGTAGCTTTGTTTACCCCTAGGCTTTGCAGAAGGCCAAGACGCATCCTGGGACAAACGTTTGTTATACGGTCCACCAGACAGTCAATTTTTACTTAATTATAACCAAATATTTTTTATTAAATTAATTAATTCCTTTCCATTTAGCAGTAGTTAAAACTTTGCACACTTGCACTTGTGCGAACGCATGTTGATAATTGCATTAAAAACTGTCGGCACTTGTGATTGTGCAATAGTGATCCATCTTTAAACATTCTCCAGAAGAAACAACAACAAAAAAATATAAGAAACAACTAACGAACATTTATTGAAAGCAGCTTGCAGCAATGCCAAACATTTTAAACATTAAATTCACCTGCTGCAATTGATGGCATGGTTGATATTTTAGCTATGGTCGTTGTTGTTGCTGCTGCAGCAGCTAATGTTTGGTGCATGAATTTTACCATTTGAAAATGATGTTGTTTATGTTGCTGTTGGTGTTTTTTTGTTGTTGCTGTTGTTTTTTCTTTCTTGAATGTTGCGCATGCCAAGCACGCACTATGTGATGCGACATATTATTATCTTTGGTGGAAAATCTATCTGTTAAATATCTGTTCATGTTGTTGCCAAAGAACTACAAAAAAAAAGCAACAACTGACTAAAGGAACAAACAGCCATTTCTAAACTGTAGATGATGATGATGTTAATGTTGCTGTTTTAGAGTTGTTAGGGCATAAGTATGTTCAAAAGCATGGTATATATGACATAGCATGATAACTTATTTGTTGTTAGATTGTTGTTCAATTTTTTTTGTGTTGTTGCTTTCTTGTGTTGCTAATGTAAAATATTCATTGATAGTTTTAGTTTTTTTTTTTTGCATTTTACCTAAAAGTGCTTTTAACAGACTGTCTAGTCACAAGTCTTCTACCCTAAACGCCAAGGCGTGTCATTATCCCCCAGAAGCTAAAACAGCGTTTAACAATAAAACACCAAATCCAGTTGTTTTTTTGGAATTTTGAAAGCAAAAATACTATCAATAAGAAAAAGTAAAATTTTCTAAACTTTAAGCAATGATCAACAGTTTTTAAAATTTTTATTCTAACACCTTTAGTTAAGCAACAAAATGCACCTAAAGTCTTTCAGAAAAAATTCATAGAAAAATTATTTTTTTGGAAATTTAAACCTCTACACTCAAAAGAAAAACTCTTCAAAATAAAAAAAATCTGTTAAACGACTTTCAATTTGATTTAGCAAACTTTCAGCAGATTTTTCTGTTAAAATAGATATTTTTACTAAAAATCTCTGTCATACAGTAATACAAAATAACAGAAATTTTACTGCGTTTTTACTATTCTATTTGCTGAATTTCAAAATATTTTTAAACATATTTTTAGCAGATTACTTTGTAATTGTACAAAAATAGTTTGCTGTCATTCTTTTTCAAAAAAATTTTCTAACAAGGGAAGTCTCCCTAGTGTCACCCGCGGACTTTTATGGAATTGGTTTTATTTTGTAGAGCAGAAAAAATAAAGGGACACGCACTTTCTTTTAGCGGCCCAAATTCATATTTAAGGGGTGAAAAGGAGGCGGGAAGAAAAGGCCATTTTTCAGTTTTTTTCGTTTATCTCCTATATTATGCAAAGAAACCTAGTCATGTTGCATACCAAATGAAAGGTCTTTGGAAAACCTATCTACCTGTGTTAAGAACAGGGTTGGCAACCGATACCCACCTAGAATAACGGTATTTGGCTATTGTACCGCAACCAATAAAGATATGGACATTTTCAAAAGCGATTATGAAAGCTGATGAAATTTCTTTTATTTTAAATGTGTCACTTCGTATTTCTACCGGTTCGTTTTCGAAATATAGGTCAATACCTTTATAATACCGTTTGAAACGGTTTATTATAACGGTATTGGCCTATAAAATTAAAACGAAACGGTAGAAACACGAAGTGACACATTTAAAATACTAGAAATTTCATCAGCTTCCATAATAGCTTTTGAAAATATCCATATCTTTATTGGTTGCGGTACAATAGCCAAATACCGTTATTCTAGGTGGTTATCGGTTGCCAACCCTGGTTAAGAACGTGTCCAAACATGCACAACTTTTATTCATATTGAGAAAAATACCAAAATTTTTGGACATTTTTGTTAATAAGTCGAAAAGTATTAACTTCTTTGGCCCCTTGTTAGCACCACGAGATACCTTTAATCTGATACCACATATGCCTATATTAATTTTGTTTAAATACCCGGATAAAAATGAAATATATATGATCATATATGAAGATATATGGATCATATATGGATTTATATAACCATATATTATCATATATGACTCCATATATGTTTATATATGATCGGATCCGTAAATTGGCCCGATATGGGATCATATCGGGCCAATTTTCGGATCAGATCATATATAAACATATGTATATGGAGGCATATATGATAATATATGGTTATATAAATCCATATATGATCCATACATCTTCATATATGATCATATACATTTCATTTTTACCTGGGTAAGCGTAAATCGTAAAAAACTGAAAAAGGTCAATTTCCCCCCATACAAATCGACCCCCCTAAAAACTAGTTTGGGCAGCTAATTTTTAACAACATATCTAAATTTCACGAAGATCGGAGGGTGACACCAGGGAGACTTCCCTTGTAAGTTTTTTTTCAAACGATATTTTTAAACATATTTTTTAACATAATTTTAGCAGATTATTTTGCAATTTTTTAAGAAAACTTACTTAAGTTGTTTGTTTCGAAGTGTCACTTGTTTTTAGTTTTTTATATAATTAAAACGATCAAGACTAACACTAAAAAAATCAGTAAATTATATTGCTAATTTTACAGAAACTTTTGTTTTTTATTTTTCTAAAAGTTTATACATATTATAAAAACATCTATAAAAGTTTTCATGTAAACAAATTTTTTTTCATGTAAAAAACAAATCTAGAGAAAACCTTAGCAGGTTTCTCTGCTGTTTTGACAGATTTCTCTGCTGATTTCACCTAGATAATCATGACAGATTTTCAGCAAACCGTGTCTGCTTAAATCTGCAGATTTCTCATATGGCTCAAAATGGGTGTATTTTCAGCAGATTTTTCTTCTGGTTGAACAGAGAATTTATTTTGAGTGTAGCTAAGCAACACTCAAAAAAAATTATCTAAAAAATGTAAAAATTAATTAAATTCAATGAACATTAATAATGATTTAGCTCCATTGCCTTGTTTTCCTTCTTTTAAGTTGATATTTTTCTTAAAAATAAAAATAAGAAAAAAATCATTCATAATTATGCCAATTTGAACTAGAAAATGGACCCCGAAGCGTCCAGACCCCGATGGGCAAAACCCACTTAATTGGTCCCTTAGGGATCCAAAATGTTTATCCGTTTCACTCTACTTTTCTTTTTGAAATACGTAACTTTAAGGGCTCAATGCGGTCTTGAGAATTTAAAAACTGAAAAACCTAAAAACAATTATTTGGAGATGTTTTAAGTATTTGGCGGTCATATTCTACTTTTTATGAGCTACAAAAACGTCCTTGGGCGTTTTGTTGGGTCGGCAATATTTACCAAGATATGAGCATTTTTAAATTTTGGAGAATGCCAAATTTTGTAAAATTAAAGTTAGAACTCATGGCTAAAAATGTACTCCATTTTGCTTTATCTGGCTTAGTTTTCGAGACATTGCCATTTTAAGTTTTTTGAAAAATATTTATTCTCAAGTTATAAAAATTTACTAAAACAGTGGAAAACAAGTAAAATAAAGTTAAGCTCGGCCTTGCCGAATGTATTTATGCTCTCCACAATGTAAATAACATTATTTGCAAAATAAAAAACGAAAAAAAATTTCCACGAAAAAAAATTTTGGTAAAAATAAAAATCCGCGAAAAAAAAATGTTGTAAAAAAATTGGATTGTTCTAGTTTAAATACCATTGAGTTCTGTTCACATATGTCAACCAGCAGCAGAATTAAAGCAGTTTGTATTTTTAGGTTATGTTGAATTTAGCAAAATTTTCGAGGTGTTCTTACATTATCGTTCATAACTTTTGAACCGCTGAACCGATTTTGCTCAAATACAAAACTGCTCGGGACAACATCAATCTACAATGAACGATACACCATTTGATAGGCCTTAAAAAAACCTCTCGATCTGTATAAAATGTTCATATAGTTTCTTTTGAAGAAATGTGAAAAATCCTCCAAAAACTAAAAAATCTGTTTTCCCCCCTCCCCTTTGACCCGCTAAATGTGAAATTTGGCAGCTAAGGAAAAACAAGTAACTCTAATTTTTCTCCCCCCTATTTTTCCATATAAAAGTTTCAGGACACCGAGGGTGCCCTGTGAAACGTTTAGTTAAATTTTACTTAATTGAGCGAAAATTTATAAACTACACCGCTCAACACTCATTTTCCGGTTTGAATTCTGATGATCAATTTTAGTAGACTTTGATCTCCTGATTCCAAATCTGTTCTCCAAATTTTCCCATCACGTCCAGATTTTTAGTTATTCACGGTTGAAAATGCGAAAAATGACGATTTTTGCATTATTTGAAAGCCTGCACAGCAGCCATTCAGTGGAATACAAATCTGCTATAAAGCGCAAAAGTATAATTTGTCTATGGTCTCCAACATAGAACACAATTTTTTTCAAATTATTACGTTTGGTTGGGCTTTACTTGCGATTTAAAATGATACTGTTAAAATTACCATTTTTGTAAAAAAGGTAAGGTAGATACCTTAGTTTTTTTTTGATATTTTTCAAAGAAAAACTAATAAAAATAAATATTTTACAAATTTAAGATTTCTGTGTTATTTTTCGCATACACCGGAAGATATATTTAATGGGTTTAAAAGTCAATAAGAAAGAATGCACTTTTGCCTAAATTTTGAGCACATCACAGTAAAGATTGATCATCTGGTTATTGTATTAGAGCCTTTTAAAAATGGTGCTTTTTCTAATTTTTTTGACAGTGTTTTTTTAAAATGCATGTTTGGCCAATAATAGTGCAACAACTTGAAATTTTTTTGATCATATTTTTGAGATCATAGTTCAATTCTACTCTCACGCTTTATACCTGATTTTTATTCCACCCAGCGGCTGCTGTGCATGCTTTCAAAAAAGGCAAAAATCGCGTTTTTTCGCATTTTCAACCGCGAATAATTAAAATTCTAGACGTGATGGAAAAATTTGGAGCACGAATTTGGAATCAGCGAGTCAAAATCTTTAAAAATTTTATATCAAATTTCAAACCGGAGCCAAAAACCTTCGATTTGTTGAGCGGTGCTATTTTTAAGGAAATTGTGTCCCAAAATTTAGTTAGGTCCTTTTTTTTTTGAGTGCACAAATTGGTATTGAAGCATTTCAGAAAAAATCAAATAAAAATGGATTTTTGGAAATTTTTTAGGGATGATTTTCAATTTTTTCATGATTGCGTGATGATCTCCAATTTTTGACATATTCGCATATAAAATGGATTTTTGGCAATATATAGCGATGATCCCCAAGTTTAACTATTTTTGTTCTAGCACCTTTAGTTAAACAATAATTGTTTTTCTAAAACAAAATCATATAAAAGTTGATGATTTTACACCTTTGGCTAATGCAAAAAAGCTTTTTATAATAAATCATTTTCTTTTAGTATAGTGATGATAACCATTTTTTACTATTTTTGCTTAGTACCTCTTAAAAAAATATAAAAAACTGAATTTTGGAGATTTAAATACATGATCCCCAATTTTTTTCATTTTCGCTCTAGCAACTCTGGTTAAGTCAAAAAACGCAATTAAAGTTTTTTTGAAAAAATCATATAAAAATTTATTTTTGGGTTATCCCAAATTAATGCTGTTTTCTAACAAAATTTAATTTAAGTTTTTTTTTTATTTATAGCCATAATTCCCAAAAATTGATGTTTTTGCTAAGAAAAATATCATATAACATTTTTCGGATTTTTGAAATTTGTACACTCAAAATAATAACTCTGTTAAATTACAGAAAAACTCTGCTAATTTAACAGAGTACACCATACTTTTCCAGCTAACAACATTTCTTGGTAATTTTACTAAAAAACTCTGTAAAATGATTTTGACAAAAAAAAATGTTAATTTACAGAGTTTATAGTAAAATATTGGTTAAATATGAAAGCTTTTTAACAGAAAACTCTGTAATTTTACTTTAAAACTCTGTAAAATGATTTGGACAAAAAAAACTGTTGATTTACAGAGTTTTTAGTAAAATATTGGTTAAATAAACCACCATTTAGCAAAGAAAACTATGTAAATTTACATATATTTGTAAAATGCATTTGATGCAAAAAAAAAATTTGCAGAAAAAACTCTTTAAATTTACAGAGTTTAGTTAAATGCACGATATTTTGTAAAATTTTTATAAGATTCTGAAAAGATTTTTTTTGATAACTTTTTTTGCTACTTTTTCAACTTTTTCTCAAAAAAAAATATACAGATAAGATTTTATGTTTGGTAACAAAAACAATAACTACTCAACACAGAAAAAATTTTTGGTTATAAAAAAATACGAAGTATTTTGCTTAAATGAACCTACTTCATATATGATATTTTAAAGGTCGAATAAAACTATTTTTATTTTTTTTTAATAAAACTTAATAACAATTTGAATTCTGATATTTAATTTGGATATAGTGTATTTTAATTCAATGTTTTGTTTATTGTAGACGCCATCCTTTAAATGCATAATTTCTTTCTATTGCTTAAAGGCCTTTCTTCTAATTCTTAAACGCTCTCCTATATTTTTCGTAAATAATGAACGGCGTCAACATTATTTTTTTTTCTGCACTTAACAATTTTGATTATAAGTGTGGCGGCAAAAATTAAATCCACTATATACTTTGCTAATTTTTTTTTTTTCAAGTTTAATGCTTTCAAAAAAAATCTAAAAAAAAGTGATTTGAAACTTTTTATATAGATTTTTTTTACTGCCGCCTAACATCAGTCATTTGATGCATGCATACATGCATGATTGTTTAGATGGATGGTTGCATAAATGCGTTAATAGCTTTTCATTTTTGCTGTTTTTTTAGCATATCTCTTGTGTCTGTGTTCCAAAGAAAATCTTGTCGTTTTATTGTAATCTTTAGACATTTTCTTGTAACATGTTGTTGTGATATTAGCCGGGAAAATTTGTAATATCTTGGCGCCAAATATGCTAGAAGCATTCACTCATTTACTTAACTCATCATCATCATCGTCATAATCAAACATAATCCTCGCCGTTCTTTTTCTTTCCACCCATCATAATTGAATAGAGTGCAATTGTTTAAGTTGCAATTTATAATCTTAAATGCATCCCATAAATTTTTAAAGACAATGTAAACCATACAATTGTTGCTAAATTTTTTTTAGAAAAAGATTTTAAAAAAATTTTAAAATACAAAATAGAATTTCATTTAGAAAGTTGAAGATTTGGAAAAAGTCTTTAATAGAATCAGGGAATTCTAGAAAGACACAAAAATATATTATGAAAATTACGATGCGGTGGCATATTTGACAAACAGCAATTTATATGCAAAAAAAAAGTTTCATCACATTGATGAATTTTAGTGCACAAAAAATAAAAAAGTTGCATTGTGTTTGTAATGTGTGTTCTTTGTAATGCATTAACCGATTGAGTTTTTGCAAATTTCCTATGAAAGGTGATGTCAATACCAAGGTTTTTTTTGGCATTTGGCCGGTTGAGTTAAAAGTACGTGTTCTGTAAACGCTTGCAAACAAACCTTAATTCCGTCGAGAAAAAACAATCCAATCATATTGGTTTTACTTTCATTCGGTGGCGGGAAAATTCCGGTGCTATGAGTGGTGATGGTTTATCAATGTGTCTTGCATTTGTTTATAAATTAAAGAAAAAACAAAACTATTTAATTCTAAAGAAATAGAACAAAAAATTTATTTAAGCGATTTTGAGCTGATAGAGACAGCAATTAATAACACAAAAATAACAAAAAAAATAAAAATATTAAGAAAAAACATCAGCTGTGCTTGTTTAACAAAAATACTGGTAAACATCGTGCGTGAGGTTACCAGATTTAAGAAATTGGAACATATGATTGTACTAGTTTATCGACGTGTAACTAATACAACTGTGTTACCGACATTTATAAATCGTTAAATTCAAAAAAATAAAAAACCCCAATTGGAAATTTTTCGGAATTTTAAATTCTGCAAATGGATGAAGAAGACGAAGAAGTTATAGGTGGTACACCTTATAAAGGCCTTAGTTTGTTTCGAATGAACAGGGTAAAAGATTTAGAACGAACAGTAGTTCAGCTCAAAGAAAAAATACGTAAATTAGAACAATGTTGTTTCCAACTTCGTGATGAAAATAATAAATTAAAACAAAATTATCAAGATCCGTGCACTAGCACATATTTTACACACAACAACCCACATAACGCGGGTTTTAACTTTAACGAACAAAGCATTCAAAATGAAGAAACCATGCAAGATGAAGAAAATGTTCCAAGTGAAGAAAATGTTCCAAGTGAAGAAAATGTTCAATATGAAACTGATGAAGAAGAACTGGCACGTGAAACAGAATGGATTCTTAAGAAAAATCGACACAGAAACAACAACACAATTGCTACCTCCGAACCAGTAGTTCAAAATGAAAATATTGGTAATTCTGAAAAAACAAAAAAAGATTTTAATAAAAATAAAGTCATTCAACCACAGCCGGAAAAAACACCTCTAAGACCACCTCCTATAATGGTGCCTGATGTCACAAATTTCCAAGAATTTCACTTGAACTTGAAAAATAACATAAAAAATTCATTTTTGGTAAGACTTCTCAGTAGTGGTACGTATAAAGTTAGCACTTTTGAGCCAGAAGATTATAGAACTTTAACCAAATTTCTGTCTGAATCGTCAATTGCATGGTATAGCTATGAAAACAAAAATACAAGACCAGTTAAAGTCGTTGTAAAGAATTTACACCATAGTTGTGATACTAATTTAATTATAGATGATTTAAAGCAACAAGGTTTTGATGCCATTGGAGCTATAAATAAATATAAGTTCAGAACAAGAGAACCCTTAGATATGTTCATATTATCATTTAACTCCTCGGAGGATATTTCAAAAATATTTAAAATTAAACATATTCTTAATACTATTGTCAAAGTTGAACCAGTAAGACAACAGAAACAGATACCGCAGTGTAAAAATTGCCAAGGCTTTGGCCACACAAAAAACTATTGCAATAAGCCAGCAAGGTGCGTGAAATGCGCTGGAAATCATGCCTCTAAAGATTGCTCATTAGAAATCGAACATCCTAAATGTTGTAATTGTGGTGATCGTCATCCTGCCACATATCGAGGATGTGTAGTTGCAAAGGAACTGCAAAAGCTTCGCAACAAAAACAGATCCCAAAACAATAATACAAATGGTACTGCAATAGCTCCAAACAACGTCGCTGCTACAAATTTAAATCCACCCACAAAACGTGTTACATTTAAAAATACGGTCAACAAAAAGTCCAACTTAAAACAAAACAATAATCCCATTGGAACTGCAATAGCTTCAAACAACGTCGCTGCTACAAATTTAAATACACGCACAAAACGTGTTACGTTTAAAAATACGGTCAATGAAATGGCCAACTTTGAACAAAGATCCTTTGCTGAAGTCACAAAAGCAAACCATCCAAACAACTCAACTGATGCTTTATCACAAATTCTACATCGACTTAGTGCACAAGAAGATTTTTTTAAAACAATTGATCATCGTTTAACAGTTCTCGAGCAACAAACCCAAACTATTCACAATGGCTGATTTTTTAAAGCTTATGTTATGGAATGCCAACGGCCTTCTAAAGCACCAAAGAGAGTTAGAAGTAGTCCTTAATGAAGAGAAGATTGATGTTTGCTTAATTGCCGAAACACATTTTACAAATCAGACATTTATAAAATTTAAAAACTACGAAATATATCACACTAGTCACCCAAATAACACAGCAAGAGGAGGTAGTGCTGTAATTGTTAGAAAAAATATTAAACATAATGAAGAAGAAAAACTGCAAACACACGAATTTCAAGCAACAACTATAAGACTGTCTACAAAAAATCAAAATCTAATGATAACATCTGTGTACAGTCCACCCCGTCATAATATAAAATGTGATAAATACAAACAACTAATTGAAATGCACAACGAAAGATCTTTAATCGGAGGCGACTTTAACGCAAAAAATATTCAATGGGGTTCACGCCTTACAACTACCAAAGGAAGGGAATTATTTAAAGCAACAAGGGAAACAGGAAGTGAGGTAATTACTACTGGGAGCCCAACTTATTGGCCTACAGATCCAACGAAACAACCTGATCTTATAGATTTTTTTATTATAAAAAATATATCGAATTCTCTTATAAAATTAGAAAATGGATTTGATCTAAATTCGGATCATTCAGCTATTTTCTTAACTTTGTTTGAAAATGTTCTTATAAAAGAAGATCCTCCATTCTTAACCAACAAATTCACAGACTGGGAGTATTTCGAAAATATCCTTTCTAACTCCAACCCAGAAATATCAGAAATAGGTTCAATTGACCAACTAGAATTTGAAGTTGAAGAATTTACAAAACTTATTCAATCATCTGCATGGAAAAGTACACCTAATACTCCAAAACGCTCTATGGTACATCGTTATCCAGAAGACATAAAGGAAATGATTAAAATCAAACGAAAAATTCGTAAAAAATGGCAGCAAACCAGATCACCAAGTGATAAAACCCGTCTCAACAGAATCACGCATGAACTTAGTGCTAAAATTAAGAAGTTCAAAAACGAAGTATTTAATAACCATCTGAGAGAATTAACCAATGATAAAACCACTGATTACTCTTTATGGAAATCAACAAAAAATTTAAATCGGCCACAGGTCCGAAACTCCCCAATCAGAATAGATGGAGGTGAGTGGGCAAAAACTGACAGCCAAAAAGTAGAATTATTTTCAAATTATCTTTCAAATATATTTTCTGATACCAATCAGGAACTTACTAATGTTGTTTCACATCGTAATGATGACATCCAACAGGATTTAGTTGTTAATGCAGTTACGCCATATGAAGTACAAACAGAAATAAACAACTTAAAGCAAAAAAAAAGTCCAGGCTTTGATTTAATAACAGCTGAGGTACTCAGACGTCTTCCTTTAAATTGTATAAATAGAATAACCAAGATATTTACTGCATGTTTTCAACTACAATATGTCCCAAGTTTATGGAAAGTAGCAGATGTACTCATGATACCAAAACCAGGAAAACCTGAGACAGAAATAACCTCATATAGACCCATTTCACTTCTTCCAATTTTGTCTAAGTTATTTGAAAAAATTTTATTAAATCGACTTAAGCCAATAATTGAACAAAATTGCCTTATTCCAATTCACCAATTTGGTTTCAGACATTCTCACTCTACCATTGATCAAGTTCATCGTATAACTAATATTATAGAAAAAGCTCTGGAAGAAAAGAAAATATGCTCTACAATTTTCCTGGATGTGTCACAAGCGTTCGACAAAGTATGGCACGCAGGTCTAATAACTAAACTTAGAGACATGCTACCCACTTTGTATGTTAATATTGTAAAATCGTATCTCGAGGATAGATTTTTTCGTGTAAAAAAAGAAGAAGCACTTTCTAGATTAAAAGAAATAAAAACCGGAGTTCCTCAAGGGAGCATACTAGGACCCATATTATATCTTTTGTATACGCGAGATATACCTGAACCACCAAACACAACAATAGCAACATTTGCAGATGATACTGCTATTCTTTCAGTAGCGGAATCCGAAGATGTAGCCCACACAAACTTACAAAACGCTATAAACCAACTATTAAATTGGACTAATGCTTGGCGAATAAAGTTAAACAACAACAAATCTGTACAAACGAATTTTACAAACAAAATCATATCAAATCTTCCTATCTACATGAATAATTTACAAATTCCATATTCAAATAATGCGAAGTATCTAGGCATGACACTTGATGCTAAATTACGCTGGAATGAACATGTTAAAAAAAAATGTTGTGAACTTAATATTAAATGGTCTAAACTTAAATGGCTCATTGGTAAAAAAAGTGTTTTATCAATAGAAAATAAACTTCTTATATATAACCAGCAACTTAAACCAAAATGGCTTTATGGAATTCAACTTTGGGGTTGTACCAACAAGAAAAACATTGATAAAGTTCAAAAGTTCCAAAATAAAGTTCTAAGGAGTATAGTAAATGCTCCGTGGTATATCCGGAACTCGGATCTTCACCGTGATCTCGGAATCAAAACAGTCGCTGAAGAAATACAAAACGTGGCGACAAAACATGATGCTAGGCTCAGAGAGCATGTAAATAGCGAAGCTTCAAATCTCAACGATACATCTGGTCTACAGCGAAGATTAAAACGTACTAAGCCGTGCGACCTTCTTAGAAATTTATAAAATTGTTTTATGAGTAAGTTAACTACTCGCATCACATAATCATCCCTGGAAACAAATTGCTTGTTAGTTTAAGAATTTAAAACTAGTTGCAGTAACTAAAAATAAATAAAATTTATTAATAAAAAAAAAAAAAAAAAAATACCAAGGTTTTTATATATATGCGATCATTGTATGTGTATTGGTTCATGAGTTATATGCATTTTAGTGTGCATACCTGTATTTTTACGCATATGGTGTTTTTGAGGGACATTTTTTCTTTTTGATTCTACCATTTGGAAATTTTTTGGCGAATTTTAAATAATAATATCTCGAAATTATCGGATTTTGCTCAAATTAAGTTTTAATCAAAGATTGTCTTAAGCTCTGTGAAAGGGCCAAAAGAAACACCAAAAAATTATGTCATTAACTGTTTGTAGTTTATTTAAAAAGTTTTACGTTTAGTCGTTTTTAAAAGAAACAATTAAGAAAGTTATAGTCGGTCAAGACCGACCATATGATACCCTACACCAGTGTTTTCAGAAAAATATAACCCAAGTCCAAACATGAACCGATTGGATCTGTCTTTTGTTAGATCTTTATTTAGTGTAGAAAACACATACAGATCAAATTTTAGTGGAATTGGTTTATTTTTTGCCAATTGACCGATTTAGCTGAATATAGGACTAAGCCCAAAAATGGTCCAATTATATTCCGATTTCATTAAATTACTAAAGTACACGTTTAACAGCTAAAAATAAAATTTTTATCAAATATTTCCATTTTTATCAATTTCGAGGGAATTATGTGAATATCGGGTGGTTTGTATGGGGACTACCAGAAGGACTGCCCCGATTCCTTTGAAATTTGGAATGATTCGTGCATATAGTACATTACCTGCTAAATTTTTAAAGCGATATCTATTATAATACGGTTATTAGACTCATTTAAGCCAACTCCAAAGGGGGCGTTTGTATGGGGGCTAGTTCTTAACATGGACCGATTTTCTCCAATTTCAATAGGCTTCATCCTTGGCCCAAAAGATGCTTAAGTTTCAAATTTAAAGTCAATTGATTGCGACCTGTATCGTGCTTAAACCGACAGACTGACGGACGAACATAGCTAAATCGACTCAAAAATTAATTCTGAGTCGATCGATATACTTGAAGGTAGGTCTAGGACCAATATTTCGGGTAGTTACAAACATCAGCACAAACTCATTATACCCTGTACCACAGAGTGTAGGGTATAAAAACATTTGTTTGATGTTCAGTTTTTATTAATGACTACTACTGTCCTTTGTTTCAAAATAACACACTAAAAAATAAACATAAAATTTTTGAAGTCATTTATTTTTGTTCCGTAAGTAAAAAACTAATGATTATTCTTTAAATTTTTAATGATTTGCGTAAGTAATTTTTTATTTTAATTGTTGGTATTTTTTAATGAGATAAAATTAGTTTTTACCTACAAAAGTAGGTTATTTTTTTGTAAAAAAAAAAAAAATCAAAAAATTATTTATAGAAATATAAAAACATATTTGCATCAAGTGACTTTGGCATGATGGGTAGAGTGTCTGGCCAGAATGTAGTTGATTGCGGGATCGGTTCCCCAAAATTTTATTAAAAAATTATAAAAAAATATTTCAATAGAAAATTGTAAAAAATAACTTACGAAATCATTAATTTTTATGTTTTCGTAAGTTATTTTTTTGGAATTTGTTGGTAAAAATAACAGAACTATCATTAATTTTAAATGTTTTATTTTTTTCGAATTTGTTGGTAAAAAAGAATGAAAAAAAAAACGTAATTTTTTTCAATGTTGAATGTTATTTATTTTAAAAAATTTTGTCAACATTAAAAATGAATGTTGATCTTTGTTAAAACAAAGGAATAATTACTGGGATGGTTCTCAATTGTTTATTCAATGGTTTTAAATGTGTTTTTCATTTGTTTTTGCCTACAAAATATTTTGAGTGAAGAAATGTTGAGACTTTTTTAAATTTCTTGAAACATCTATTGTTTGCAAATTTCAAATAGCGATACTTCGAAAACCGCTCGACCGATTTAAATATTATAATGTCTTAATTATGTAATTGAAATATGTCTTTGGACACATCTTATTTATTTTAGTCAAACGGCTTTCGAGATATCGCTATTTGAATTCAAAATTTAAAAAGAACAAATTTTTGAGAAAGATAAGATTATTCTAGCTCAAGGCTATAATTCGATGATATTGTCAAAGTAACAAATTTCAAAAAAACTATTATATAGTAAAGTTGTTTGTTTTAAATTTTTTGCCTTGGCCATTGTGCAAGACTTACTCGGCACGTGTCTCAGAATTCGTCGAATTTCATTGTCAAGAGTATTTAGCAAATTGACAGTCGTTAGTTGCAAAACATAATGTCTTGTATTCGTATCTAAGTAGACATAATGAGAATTTATGTACTAAATACACAACATAATACAGCTCTTAATTTAAAAGTTTTATAAAATTTTTACCAAAAACTTCAAACTTTGATCAAATGGCGCCATGGCACAGTGCCACATTTGGCCAATCCAGCACGACAAAAATCAAAAAAAAAGTTCCCCGATTTTCATGATATGTTTGTATGTATTATAGAACATTCCTAATAGCACGAAAATAATCATATAAGAACGATAATTCTGTTCGTTACTAACAGGTGGATGCATAAAGTTGCATCTTGTAAAATCCTGTAACTACCCAGTATGCACAATGAGTCGATATCGATTCGAAAAAGAATCGATTTCTCTAAGAATTTCATCGATATCGAGTTCGATATAATGTCGATATAAAGCGTGTTTTCCTATGTGGCATGCAAGGTGATATAGAATCGAGATTTTGGTACAGGATTCGATTCGATTTTTAATCGATAATTTCATGGATTTCGATACATTTGTTTTTTAATAATTTAGTTAATTGTGTTAAAAACGTTTTTTTTTTTTAATTTTTTTTATTGTTCTAGTTTAGATATTATTTTTTTTTAATAAGAAAAGTAAAATTTGTGGAATTTTTGTAAAATTTAATAACTCTAGAACTCGATATTATATCGAAAATAAATATTTTTTTCGATGGAACAACAAATACGAGAATTCCTAAAATGTAGATTGGAAATCATTTCGAAATCGCTTTGTTTTTTTTGAAAAATATAAGTTCGAGAAACGTTAAAATATCGACTGTATATAATATCGACTTCGAATCATTTTTGCGGAAAACCTTCGATAAAACTTCGAAAAAATTGTCGCCTCGAAACTGTGCAGACTGGGTAGTGTACATTATTTCGCATAAATTAAGTCGAGTTTAAACTGCTGTAACTTTTGAACAAAAAGAGATATTTATCCACTCTTTTTTGGTAATTTTAAAGGATATTTAAATGCTTAAAGTCATGTCTTTTCTTTTTTTTTAAAAAAATTTTTCTATTTTTTATTAAATTTTTAACAAAATGCAAATTTTTGAAAAGAAAATTTAATATTTATTTTTATACCCTCCAACTACAGTATGGGGGTATACTCACTTTGTCATTCCGTGTGTAACTCATCGAAATATCGGTCTAGGACCCCATAAAGTATATATATTATTGATCAGTGATCGATTCTAAGACATTCTAGCGATGTCCGTCTGTCCGTCCGTCCGTCTGTCCGTCCGTCCGTCTGTGGAAGACACGATACAGTCCAAAATAAAAGTGATAGACTCCTGAAATTTGGCACATATATGTCTTATGTTCATAGGCTGGTTAAGTTCGGAGATGGGCAAAATCGGACCAGGGGGGAAAAAGTTCCCCCTTGAAGAGCTAAACCAACCTCTGAAAAATATCATATTTTTACATGATTTTTTGTGTTTTGTTTAACAAATCCAAGGTCAAGGTCCTGCATTTGGACCCACAGAATTAGAAAATATCCTTTTACGGTCCGCCCTCCCCCTCTTTTATGGGCGTGGAATAATTTTTTTTTTTTTTATATAATGATATTTCTTTAGTGCAAAAAGCATAAGAATTATTTTGTTTAACACCTATTCGAGAGGAATTGTGCCCCCCAATTACCACTACCGCCCCCCCCCCCCCCAAGAAAAGAAGACGCCCCTGCATTTTTTTTATTATTTATTTGCATGTTGGAGGGAATAAAAGATTCGGCACAGCCGAATTTAACACTCTTACTTGTTTTTGATGGAATAGAACTTTTGTTTTTGGTCCGTATTGGTCGCCGGACTTTTTCAGATATATTGACCATTATCCATAGTACTTATTTCAACGGCTAACTTTTGCGACGGTCTGCGACGCCGACTACAGTGGGGCGACATGTAAACCTTGTTTTTACATATTTTGTAAACATATTTTAAAAAAGTGGGCGTGGCAGTTTTCCGACCGCCCCCTTTTTTTGTGATATTATTTTTACAGTCATTGAGAGTATATATACCAAATTTAAAGAAATTATAACCAAAATAACAAAATTTAAAAAAAGTGGGCGTGGCCCTTAACCGGCCTCCCATATTTTTCATAATGTTATTTTCAAAGTCAAAACGAACATTTATACCAAATTTCAAGTCAATATAATTAAAATTAGATTTTTGTCGTCCTAGATTGGCCAAATGTGGCACTGTGCATGGGTTAAAATGGTCTGATTCGGCTTAAATGTGAAAGTTTGTCTCAATTTCTTTAAAATAGTCACTGAAAAGAAATTTTTTCAAATTTTTTTTTTGACAAATTTTAAATGGCGGTAGTCCGACTGATTTTAGAAATTTTTTGATAATCGTATAAAGCATGTCAAAATCAATTCAAATTATGTATCGCAAGATATATATATTTTTTACTTTTTCAAAAATCATTTTTTTTTTTTAATGGATTAAAATAATCGAATTTGGTTCAAATTAGGATAAATTAAAGTCTCAAGCTCTATAAAACGGAAAAAAATTGAGATTTTTTTAAAAAAATGTCTTGAACGTAGGAAAGAACCCCCATTTTCGTGCTCAGCGTATCAAATTTAATAAATATGATGTGTCGCAAGATAGTTTTTTTTTATTTTTAAAAATCCAAAACTTTGAACGCCTTGTGCCACGGGTTGATTTGATCCGATAGGCCTCAAATTTGTACCACATGAGCTTAAGGCCTAGGACAATAAAAATTTGCCCAGGCACTTGAGAATTTCAAATGTTTATAAAAAAAAGTTCTCTCTACTGGGACAGTTATACACTCAAAATAATAAATCTGTTAAATTTCAGAAAAACTCTGCTTATTAACAGAGTACACCATACTTTTCCAGCTATCAAAATTTCTTGGTAATTTTACTATAAAACTCTGTAAAATGATTTTGAAAAAAAACTGTTAATTTTCAGAGTTTCTAGTAAAATATTGGTTAAATAAAGCACCATTTAGCAAAGAAAAACTTTGTAAATTTACATATATTTGTAAAATGCATTTGGTGCAACCAAAATTTTACAGAAAAAAACTCTGTAAATTTACAAAGTTTAGTAAAAACGTTATTTTTTCAAATTTTGATAAGATTTTTGAAAAGATTTTTTTTTGGTACTTTTTTAACATTTTTCTCAAAAAAATACATATAAAATATAAAATTTTGGTTATATATGGTTTGAATTGAGAAAGGTGTGAAAGAAAAATTAATTTTTCTAAAAATTTTAAGACATCCTGGTTTGTTTTTTACTAGTTTCATATAATCCAGTTATTATAATCATCAGAAAAACTTTTAATGTCAAATTTATTCAGTTAATAGTCAATTATATTCTATATGTGAAAATTATAAACAGATCGCAGCCGCCAAGGATTGAACCCATGATCTGTAATATTTTTGCTATTAACTGCCTCTTAGATACGATCACTCTAGACCGATAAGCTAACATACGTGTTTTAACAGAAAACTCTGTTTTAACTATGAAATTAAGATTACATAGAAATAAGTAAAAATACAGATAAAACTTAGTTTTTTGGTTATAAAAAATACAGAGTATTTCGCTTAAATCTGTATTTAAGCAGAAAACTCTCTTAATTGTCAGTAAAATAAAGATTACAAAGTTAAAAGTAATATAACAGATGAAACTTTGTTTTTTTGTCACATCAAAATACCAAGTATTTTCTTTAAATCTGTATTTTGACAGAAAAAATCTGTCAAATATCTGTTAAATTGAGATTACAGTCATTTTACAGAGTATTTTACAGAGTTATTATTTTGAGTGTACTTGTTGTTGCTTTAAACAATTTGGTATTGCATTTGAGCGAAATCGGTTCAGCGGTTCAAAAGTTATGAAATAAAATGTAAGGAAACCTGAAAAATGTTGGTACATTCAAATACAAATTGCTTTAATTCAGCTGCTGGTTGACAAATGTGAACAGAATTGATCACCGAATGGTATTTAAACAAGTACAAACATAATTTTTTTACAATTTTTTTTTTCACCAAAAAATTTTTTCGCGGATTTTTTTTTCAAATATATTTTTTTTACATTGTGAAGGGTATCAAAATATTCGGCAAGGCCGAATTTAACTTTTTTTGTTTTTAATTAAATCTATTTTTTTTGCAATAGCACCTAGTAATTTTCTTTTATAACAGCTACTGTGGCCGCAGTCACTTTTTTTAACCTATTGATTTTCTATTAATAAGTAAAATCTAAAAAAAAACACTCGTATAAATTGTTGCTTCCTATGAAATGTTAAAACGAATAATGTGTATTAAATTTAATAAAAGGTTTACCAAAAGGCTATCAATTTATATTATATTGAATTGTTAAAAGAAAGGTATTTTTTTCTTCTATACTTTATTCTTTTACTTCCTTGTTGTTAATGTTGCAAACTGCAACTGCTGCTACTATGTTACATGTAATAAAGGGGCTACTTGCTACATAATACAGTTGATTATAATGTGCAACACTATCATAAGAATCCAATCACTTGACTTGGCAAAAGCAAAAAAAAAAAAAAATGAAATATTTTAAAACAGATAATTCAATAGATTAATACAGACTTTTTATATGGTTATAGAAAAATGGATAAAAAAATTAACCGAAAATTAGAAATTTAAAAAAATAAGAAAATTTACACGCAAAAGGATTTTTTTATTAAACCCAAATTTTTTCCCGAAGGTCCACATTGTTTCATAAGGGGACAGTGTAATTTCTAAACACTAATATGGCCGATAAGCCGAGACACCCGCAACCTTAAAATCGTCTAATTTTTATATATTTGAAGTTTCAGGAAAATCGGTTCATAAGGGGTGAAATACTTCCCTTGTAAGACATTTTTCAAGAAAAAAATTCTCAGACTATTTCATTTTCTTTTTTCCTCTCCCTTTTTCTTGTTTTTTCTTTCAATTTCGGTTTGGGGGGGGGGGGGAATATCCTTTTTCCCCCGGTGGATCCGCGCCTGATTGATAAGACTCTATTTTTTTTTTATTTCTTTAATAAATGTTATGCGGGAAGAAATAAAACCTACATGAAATAAAAAATAATTGGGAACGAAATAAAACAAGGAACAAAATGGAATGATTTATATTTTCAAAATTTGTTTGCCCAAAATTTCTTGATTTTGTCCGACCGAATACACCATTTTTGACCGAAACCGCCTAGAGCTTCGGGATTTAAAGGATATTTTGAATCCCGGGCTTTGCGGGATTTTTTTGGAAAATGTTCGGGATTTCTTGGCACTTTGATTTGCGAAGTTCTGTTGAAGTTGTGAACTTCGAAAAAGGAAAACCATCGAGAGCAGTCATCAGGGCTTGGTGAAGTCTCTCAAGGATATCCGTATTCAGTTATCTTTGTTACATTTCCTCGTGGTATATCATCGTTATCATCGTGTGAGGGTAAGTTGAAAAACATGTTTAGTGAGTGAGACGTATATTTACGTGAGTGATCAGTAAGTAATTATTTTTTTTTGCCTCATTGGATTTTTTTATTAAAAATTTATTTAGTTTGTTTCATTTCTTAATAAAATATGGCGTGAGTAGCGCTTGCGTGACTCACACGTGAGCGTAATTGAATCCGAAGCAAGTCAAACGAAAGCGTAAGCAATTTTGTTTTACTCACGTGAACAGTGATTAGTGAGTGATTCGATTATTGTTTGTGTGAGTTAAAAACCACTCACGCCTTTAAAAAATTATGTTTAAGAAACCATAAAATTGAAGCAGTTTACAAATTAAGCTGTTAAGATGTATCAAAAGCCCTTTCGTTGAACCACCATTAGTTTTTAGAATCTTTTTGCAAGTTCACCCTTTTCTTCCACAAAAAATGGTACTAAATGTGGTGTGTATTAAAGTTTTGTATTTTAAAAAACTTTTATACCCTTTGAAATGTAAAAAAAATAAAAAAAAAAATAAAAATTGGCAGGGGCGTGTTTTGGGGGGGGGGTGATAGGGTCAGTGGGGGACGTTGAGAGCACCTTCCCATCGCGATAAATATACCAAATGTTTCATTTATGTAACAAAAATACAAAAAATCATGTAAAAAAAGTGTATTTTTTCAGAGGTTGGTTCAATTCTTCAAGGGGGAACTTTTTCCCCCTGGCCCGATTTTGCCCATTTACGAACTTAACCTGCCTCTATACATGAGACATATTTGTCATATTTGTATTGGAGTCTAGATGTTTTATTTTGGACTGCATTGTGTTATCAACAAACAGACGGACATTCATGGAATATCTTAGAATTGATCATGGATCAATTCTAAGACATTTCGATACGTTACAAACGAATGAAAAAGTGAGTATACCCCATACTAGGGTTGCCAGACGGCCGGGAATGGCCTGGATTTTCCAATTATTTTACATTTTTATGAGTTCTTTTTGAATAAAACATAAATCTTTTCACTGCTTTTAAATGTGCTCTTTTTGCTGCATTTTTACTACTTTTTTTATACCCTCCACTCTAGTGATAGAGGGTATATATAAGTTTGTCATTACGTGTGTAACACCTCGAAATATTGGTCTAAGACCGCATAAAGTATATATATTCATGATCCTCGTTCGATTCTAAGACGATCTAGCGATGTCCGTCTGTCTGTTGAAAACACGTTAACTTTTGAAGGACTTTACGGAGGCTCCTGAAGTTTGGCATATATGTTGGGCATTTACCTGGTCAGGTTGGTATTGCAATCCAGCGAAATCGGTCCAGTGGTTCAAAAGTTATGAGCAAAAGAGTTAATTTCGGCAAGGGTTTTTCACGAATTTACGAGATAAAAAACACGATAACTTTCTAAAAGCAATTCTGAGGATACTGAAGCTTGGCATATATTTTTGTCGTTCCTTTTGGCTATTTCGTATTGAATTTCAGTCAAATCGGTCCAGTGGTTCAAAAGTAATTAGCAAAACCGTAAATTTCAGATTCGCCTCACCTTAAATTCACGTGTTGAAAACCCGTTAAACATGTTTTAAAAACATTGGTAAGTCACAAAAATATTTTACAACGCATTTTTGTCACTCAAAAATATTTTAACACTAAAAGAAAAATAAAATACACTCGAAAAAAATTTTACACTCAAAAAAATTTAGTAATTTATTTTTTTTTTTTTTTTTCAAAAATTTGTTAAAAAAATTGCAGCCATTTGATTGATATTATATTCGAAAAGAAATCAAAAATATCTTACTTTTAAAAATCGGTCGATTTCTTTTAAGTTATTAAAAAAAATCCGGTTATTTTTTCAAAATCCAGCTGAGTTTTTTTCCATTGTCCAGTTATTTGATTTCTAGTATCTGGCAACCCTACCCCATACTGTGGTTAGAGGGTATATAAATTTAATTCGGTCAAACGGTTTTCAAGATATCACTATTTCAAATTTGCAAACAAATGGCGGTATTTTCCAACAGCCAAGAAATTAAAAAAAAAATCAAACGTTTTTTTTTTCTTGACTCTTTTATGAGCTTGAGACCAACATATATTAAAAATTCATTTTAGTCAACTCGGATCATTGCAACACGTGGCGCCCTTCGATGAAAGTTTCGGTTTTTTAGATAAAGTTCACCAAAAATGGTCTGGGTGTCTCAATCTCTATGAAATGGTGATTGGAAAAAACATTTAGTTTTTATTTTTTTTTTTTTAATTTCCTGAACGTAGGAAAAACAGCCAGTTTTAGTAATTTTTTTTGGCAAATTTCAAATGCCGATATCTCGAAACCCACCCTACCGATTTTAGATTTTTTTTAGTATTCGTATTCAGCATGCCAAAATACATAAAAAATAAAGTATTGCGAGACATTTTTTTAATTTTCCAAAAATACAAAAGTTTGGTGGAAACTTTCTAAAAATCCAAAAATTTTTAGCGAAGGGCGCCGCGGTTCAAAGTAATCTGATTTGGCTCAAATTAAGTTTATGTGAAAGATTGTCTCAAGCTCTATAAAAGTGTAAAGAGAAAGAAATTTTGAGATTATTTTTCTTGAACGTAGGAAAAAACCCGTATTTTCTTGCAAATTTCAAATAGCGTCATCGGGTCAGTCTTAGTGAAATCAATCAAAAAT
This sequence comes from Pegoplata infirma, assembly GCA_963921195.1. Classification (NCBI taxonomy): domain Eukaryota; kingdom Metazoa; phylum Arthropoda; class Insecta; order Diptera; family Anthomyiidae; genus Pegoplata; species Pegoplata infirma. Next base: position 97,978,853 of record OY992537.1, on the reverse strand, counting down.
AGCTAAAAATTTTCGTGACCCCCTCCGATTTTGATGAAATTTGGTTTAGTTGTAACACTAAGTGATAAACTGACACACACTTATTTTCAGCCCTCTAAGTAAACAGTGGGCGAAAACACGGAGGGTCAAAATTTTCCCCAAAATCTCCCAGTCGCGACACTTTGCACCGAAAAAACTTAATATCGTTGGTTCTATTTTAGCTAGAAAGCCCATTTTTGGCTTGTTTTGAAGCTCATAATATGCTCTACAAGACTTACTATAATAATAATTTGATCCAATGATCAGTTTTTATTTATTTTTCCAATTTTTATTTACAACTCATTTTAAATAATTTTAACCTAACCGAGAACAGGGGCCCCTGTAGGCTAGTTGGTAGCGTGCTAGCCTATGAAACAGGGGGTCGTGGGTTCGATTCCCACCAAAGCCCTTGGTCGATTTCGCTACAACGAGACGACGGTCATCGTTACCAGTTCTCGGTTAGGTTAAAATTATTTAAAATGAGTTGTAAATAAAAATTGGAAAAATAAATAAAAACTGATCATTGGATCAAATTATTACAAGACTTACTATAACCAAACAATTTTCGAAAAAAATAAGGGTTACCTCCCTTATTTTAAGGTCGTGATATACGGAGGAGAAAATGGGGAGGATGGTATCCCCCGATTTTTTTTTTACTTGCTAATCTTTGAGAGAAAGTCCTAAAGAATATATTCTAAAATTTTTATGTTGGGACAACAATGGGATCGCTCAAAATCAAAATTTTTCACAATTTTCCCCAAAATCTCCAAATCCCAACACTCTTTAACATTAAAAATTTTATATCATAAGTGCTTTTGTAGCTACAGAGCCCATTTTTTTTTGTTTTAAAGCTTATAATACGCTCTACAAGACATACAAAAACCAAAAAAATTTCCAAAAAAAGGAATTGGTGCCCCCCTTATTTGAAGGTCGTGGCAAAGGGTGGAGGAAATGGGGGAAAGTATCCCCCGATTTTTTTTTTACTTGGTATTCTCAAAGTGCAAGTCCTAATGAACATAGTCTACAATTTTTATGTTGGGACAACAATGGGGTCGACCAAAATCAAAATTTTTCAAATTTTTCCCCCAAAATCAACAAATCGCGACATTCTTGCGCCTCCTATTGGACTCCCAAGATAAAAATTTCAGGATATGCTCTCTAGAACTTACTCTTTAAAAAAAAAACAAAATGAAAAAAAATTGGGGGATACTGTCCCCCAATTTCCCCCAACCCTTGCCACGATCTTTTAATACAAGAGGCACCCCTCATTTTTTTTATTTTTTTTTTTTGTGATAGTAATATTGTTGGGCATATTAAGAGCTTTAAAACAAGCCAAAAATGGACTCTGTAGCTACAATACAGTCCACGATATTAAATTGGTAATGTGCAAGAGTGTCGCGATTTGGAGACTTTGGGGGAAATTGTGAAAAATTTTGATTTTGGTCGATGTGATTGTTGTCCCAACATAAAAATTTAGGGTATATTCATTAGGACTTGCACTTTGAGAATACGAAGTAAAAAAAAAACTCGGGGGATACTTTCCCCCCATTTCCTCCACCCTTTGTCACGACCTTTAAATAAGGGGGGCACCCTTCCTTTTTGTCTAAAATTTTTTGGTTAAGGTAGGTATTGTAGAGCGTACTATAAGCTTTAAAACAAACAAAAATGGGCTCTGTAGCTACAATAGCACTTATGCTATTAAATTTTTAAGGTTCAAGAGTGTTGCGATTTAGAGATTTTAGGGGAAGTTGTGAAAAATTTTGATTTTGAGTGATCCCATTGTTGTCCCAACTTAAAAATTTTAAAATATATTCTTTAGGACTTTCTCTCAAAGATTAGCAAGTAAAAAAAAAATCGGAGGATACCATCCTCCCCATTTTCTCCTCCCTTTATCACGACCTTAAAATAAGGGAGGTACCCCTTATTTTTTTTCGAAAATTTTTTGGTTATGGTAGGTCTTGTAGAGCATATTATGAGCTTCAAAACAAACTCAAAATGGGCTTTCTAGCTATAATAGAACCAACGATATTAAGGTTTTACGGTGTAACGTGTCGCGACTGGGAGATTTTGGGGGAAATTTTGACCCTTCGTATTTTCGGCCCCTGTTGACTTAGAGGGCTGAAAATTTGCATTTGTTAGTTTTTTACGTAGTGTAAGAACTTAACCAAATTTCATCAATATCGGAGGGGGTCGAAAATATTCATGATTGATTTCACAAATAATGACCCCATCTCGAAATTCATTCGTCCAATTTTATTTTTGTTTTTATTTTCGTGTTCAGTGCATCAAAAGTAATAAAAAATATTGTTTTTCATATGTTTTTTAAAAATTTCAAAAACTCCAAAACTTTGACCGCCGTGCGCAACGGGTTAATTTAATCCGATTGCCCTAATATTTGTACCACATAAGTTTTAAGCCTAGGAGCATAAAAATTAGCTTCGACTTTTAAAATAGGAAGAGAAACTTTTTTGCCATACAAAAAAATTGCATTTTTTTGTGTTGTACTATATAATGACTCAAAATTTTCGTATTACAAAAATATAGTGTACTACACAGAAAAAAATAAAAAAAAATATTTGAGTAAATTTTTAATACTATTGAGTAAAAAATTACTCAATTTTGCACCAGTAAACGATTTAATAGTATTGAGTAAATTTTTAATAAAAATTTATTAAATGTTTGCCAAAAAATTTGAGTAAATTTTTAATTGACACAATTAAAAATTTACTCAAAATTTATCAATTTATTTTTTTAAAAAGTTTAAAAAAGTTTTAAATTTTTTTTGCAAAAAAAAAAAAACAAAAAACTTGTATTTTCAAACTTTACCAAATATATTTATGTCTCAAAGACATAGGAAAATTTTATAAAGACGATTACAAACTTTCATATACATATACAAAAAACTATAAACTAAACGAGAATTCAAAAAACTATGAGAGTTAAAAAAAAATTAAAAAAACTATTAAATTTTTATTAAATTATTTACTTAAATTGTTTTTAAAATGTTTAAGTAAATTTTTAATTGCGTCAATTAAAAAATTACTCAATTTTTCTTTTCAAATTTAAACAAGTGATTACTCAAATTTGTTTCCTCCATATTTTTTCTGTGTAGCAATTTGTAAAATTTAATTTTAAATGGTGTAGCCTTCCCAAAAAGTGTGTTCTTCGTACGCGTGTTCTATAATACTAACTACGAATACTAATTATATGTTGCATGTGGCATATTATTGGGCTGCTGTTTCATATTTCATTTTTGCTGCTGTTTAGCTACTACTGATTTTTAACAGCCAAATGCTGTTAACTTAGCAATTGTAAGACCAACCATAAGTCTTTTTACTCTTTACTCATTCAAAAATGACTTAAGGTATTGTTTTGTCTGATAATAATCATAATAATGCTTTCCTATTTGATTACAGATTTTTTTTGTTCTTATTTTTTTTTGTTCCTCTATTATTGTTGTTTAATAATAATCATAATACTGTTGATGTGAAGTTGTTTTTAGTTGTTCCAACTAAATTATTTCACATTAAGGATAACAGTTCATTCGCTTTACAATAAACAAGTTAAAAAGTTTTTATACGGTCTTGGTGAATTTTGGGAATACTAAAAAACAAAATGTAAAAAATATATTTCGTAAAAAAAATTTTGAGTGTACATTTTTTTTTGGGTGTAAAAACCTTTTTTTTAGTGTAAATATTTTTTTTTTATAAAAAATTTTTTTAATGACAAAAAAAAAAATTGTCAAATGTTTGTGTGGCTTATCAATGTCTTTCACAACATGTTGAGCGTTTAGGATTAAACCCATTGTAAATTCAAGGTTTTGTTCATAACTTCTTAACCACTTGACCGATTTAGCTGAAATTCAATACCAACCTGACCGAAAGAATGCAATATATACCGTACGAAGGTGATCGTGTTTTTAACAGACAGACGAACGGACATTGCTAAATCGTCTTAAAATCGATCGAGAATCATCATGAATATTTACTCTATAGGGTCCTAGTCCGATTTTTCGAGATATTACAAACGGAAAGACAAACTTATATACTTATCTCTCGCTATGTGGAGGGCACAAAACAGGGCGATAACTCTTTTGGGCTCCTCGACCGATATTTCGATAAGTTACAAACCTTATGACAAACTCTATCACCAACAATAAGTGAAGGGTACAATAAAATCATTTCATTCTTATCTCGCTTATAAATTTAGTACTAAAAACAAAAAAAATATATATGAATAACAGAATACTTAACCCGTTGCCTTTGTTTTCTGTTGTTTAGCTACCATCAATACCGTTCAATAGTTTAATCGCTAGAGGTTAAAATATTATATTTTATTATTAATGTTTTTTTTTATATTTTTTACTATAATGTTATCAGAAAAAAATGATTTTAACAGTGGAAACAGTTGCAACGGACTTAATTATGAAATACGGAAGGACAGAATGACATCTCTGATGGACTATAATTCGATCATGAACTAAAAATATACATATGTACACACATTAAAAAAAACCTTGTCAAATTACTAGAAAAATTCTCTTAATCCCATTTTACCAATATTTTTTACTAAAAAAAAAATCTAATAAATTCACAAGAATTCCTTGTAAGTTTTAAGGGTTCAAGTTGAAAAAATGCAGAAGAAAAATTTAATTTCTTAAAATTATAGACATTTCTCGTATTTTCCATACCGGTTTCAAACACCCCAGTTAGTGTTATCATCAGTAGGATTTTAAATGTCGGTTTGTCTTGTTATTAAAAACTGTTTTTTATATATGTGAATATTTATCTATATATATAAAAGAGTAATGTGACTGACTGACTGACTGACATACTCATTCATCATCGCCCAGCCCAAACCGCTGAAGCTAGAGACTTGAAATTTGGACTGTAGGTCCACCTCCCGGAATATAGATCCACTAAGGCTGGATTTTTGCCAATGTTGATTCTAAGGGGGTAAAAAGGGTAAAAAACTGTACTTTTGGTACTTTTTATATCTCCTTAAATAATGGTCGTAGTGATTTGAAATTTGGACTGCATGTTCACCTCCCGGTATGCAGATCCTGTAAGGCTGGACTTTTGCCAATGTTGATTCTAAGGGGGTAAAATGGGTAAAAAACTGTACTTTTGGTACTTTTTATATCTCCTGAAATAATGGTCACAGAGACTTGAAATTTGGACTGTCTGTTCACCTCCCGGAATATAGATCCAGTAAGGCCGGATTTTTGCCAATGTTGATTCTAAGGGGACAAAAAGGGTAAAAAACTGTACTTTTGGTACTTTTTATATCTCCTGAAATAATGGTCACAGAGACTTGAAATTTGGACTGTAGGTCCACCTCCCGGAATATAGATCCAGTAAGGCCGGATTTTTTGCCATTGTTGATTCTAAGGGGACAAAAAGGGTAAAAAACTCTACTTTTGGTACTTTTTATATCTCCTGAAATAATGGTCACAGAGACTTGAAATTTGGACTGTATGTTCAACTCCTGGAATATAGATCCAGTAAGGCCCAATTTTTGCCAATGTTGATTCTATGGGGGTAAAAGGGGTAAAAAAATGTATCCCAGCAAAACTTTGGTAATGGGTAGTGATTATATAACACATTACCAGGTAATGTATATACCTTATTTGTAGCATTATTTTATGATGTCTTACCAAACATTTGTTCCACAACGTATTATTTTAAAGTGAAAAATAATGCATTACTAATAATTTGCTACGTAATGCATGATTATTGGAAAAAATGTATTTCATATTTATTATTTCTAAACATTAAATCATGGATGACTTGTATTTGGTTACATTATGCATTATTTGAAAGTTTGAAATAATGCATTATTTATAATTGGATGCATAATGCATTACAATAACATAAAAAATAATTATTTATAAAAAAATGCATAAGTCTAAACTAGAGATGGGCTCACGGCAGGAAATTTTTAACGACACACACTCACGAGCATATTTTATCTACTTACACTCACTTACAATCACGTGAGTAAATTTAATACAAAATTACTTTTTCACTACTCGTAACACCTTATATATTATCTTCTGGTATGCTATATTATTTCATTTCTCGTAACCTATAAAATATCATATATTTTACACCTTACTCGTATTCTTCGTTATAAATTAATGACTAATTTTATACCTTACTTGTATTCTTTGTGATAATGTGGATGCATTACTTTGAGTCTCATCGCCTGTTAAAATCATCAATGCTCCAATGTATAAAATAAGAGATCCTATACCTTATTTGGTAATCTAAGTTTTGCTGGGATTCTAAGGTAATCACAACAAAATTTTAAATGTAAAATAATTTTTCAAAAAAAGCTACTTGCTCTAACAAACAATTGCTTTCAAGACAATTTCAAACAAAAATCATTGATTCTGCCATGTTTGGTAAAATCGATTTCAGGATAATATAATGCGTTCTGGAATCGTTTATTTGGAACGGAACATTTTGCTGGAAGACTTTGTTGACTTTTGTTACAGTTTTATTTTTAATATGAGATTGTTTCTGCTTGATTTGAAATTTTTTCTTACTGTTTTAGTTTAAACTTCATTTATAAAATATCTTTGCTGAGATCCAATCCATCCATGTTTGAAATCGCAACCCATTTTTCGGCAAGCATGTTAAAAAATGCTTCCTCAGCTCGCCTATCGTCTATAATTTCCTTACTTGTTTTTACTTTGTAAATATTATTAACTTTTTTTTCTTTTTTTAATTTCAGGTATGTGCTTATTGAGGATAATTAACATTTTTTGATGGTAAATATTGATCAGATTTTTTTATAGTTAATTGTTTTTTTTAAAGTGTATAAAAGTGTTTGATAAAAAGTATTAACATATTTCCTTATAAGTTCCATATCATTGCTCTGAAATCCGATTATCGGATTTAACTATTAAATGTATTTAACGGTTATAAAAAAAAAAAATATAGGGTAGACTGGGGTACGGTGGGAAATAGTGTTTGTGTGAAGTTGGATTTTATTTGCTAAAGTTACAAAAAATTAAAATTTAAAAATTTTTAAAATTAGCTACTTTTTTAAGCAAAATCAAATCTTTTACCAATTTACCCCATTTTACCCTATAAATTTGTATATATTTTTTTGCTATTAAAATAAATTACAACCTTAAGCTTGTTTCAAATGATTATACATTTTTTTAAATATGTAAAATCATTAAAAAAATATTTAACTTTCAATCTGTATTATACAATGCTCACCGATACGTGGGATTATATTGAAATATATTACAATTCTGAAGAAAAATTATGACCCCCGAGAAATAATAAAATAAAAAAAATATATAAAAACAATAGTACAAACAACAATATTTATTACACTATGCAACAAATTTTGGGTCATCGCTTTGAGCCTCAATGCCTTCAACGCCATATTAAAGTAGACTATCAAATGGACAAATTCACCAAAGGGTTTGGCTAAGTCAGTTCGGATTTCTTTTTTATAGCCCACTGAAGTTTTCATTTTTTTATCAAAGGCGTTTCGAAAACGTTAAAAATACTATAATAAAAACTCTTCTGAGCTTCAAAATGTGATTTGATGTCTTCAGTGAAATTGTATGGCGGTTCTTTTCTTAGAACATTTTAACCCTATAACTGCCATTTTAAGGGGTCATTTTAGTCCTTTTTCAAAAGCTAAACACAGAAGTCTAATAAAACGTCAATTTAAAGGGTTAAAATGTTCTACAAATATTTTCCTCATAAAATTTCACTAGGGGTTGTCAAGGGTTCAAAGTTTGTGCCACATGCGCAAAATGCTTAAAAAGGGTCAAATATACACAATCAATGTTTGTTACTAAAGCAGTGTTAAAAAACATCGACAAAAAACAGTGCAAATATACTTCTGAGCTGAAAATTATGTTCTGATGTGTTTTATAAAATTTTATGATGATTCTTTTCTTTGACCAAATTAACCCTATAGCGCCCGTTTTAAGGGGTCATTTTTGTCCTTTTTTAAAAGAAATACAAAAAAGTCTTTAAAAAATGGCAGTTAGAGGGTTAAAATGTTCTACAAATATTTTCTGCATCAAATTTTACTAGGGGTCGTCAAAGCCAAAAAAGACATTTGGACTATGTAAAATGCTAAAAAAAGTATGTGCAAAAATGGTATGTGCACATTTTACAAATTTACTTTTTTTGGCATTTTACATAGTCCAAATGTATTTTTTGTCTTTGACAATCCCTAGTAAAATTTGATGCAGAAAATAGTTGCAGAACATTTTAACCCTCTAACAGTCTTTTTTTATAAACTTTTTTGTATTTCTTTTAAATAAGGACAAAAATGACCCTTTAAAACGGGAGCTAGAGGGTTAATTTGGCCAAAGAAAAGAATCACCATAAAATTTTATAAAACACATCAAAACATCATTTTTAGCTTAAAAGTATATTTGCACTGTTTTTTGTCGATATTTTTTAACACTTCTTTGGTAAAAAAAAATAACTAACATTGATTATTTATTCTTGACCCCTTTTAAGCATTTTGCGCATGTCGCACAAACTTTGAACATTTGACAACCCCTAGTGAAATTTTATGAGGAAAATATTTGTAGAACATTTTAACCCTCTAAATGGACGTTTTATTAGACTTCTGTGTTTAGTTTTTGAAAAAGGACTAAAATGAACCCTTAAAATGGCAGTTAGAGGGTTAAAATGTTCTAAGAAAAGAACCGCCATAAAATTTCACTGAAGACATTAAATCATGTTTTGAAGCTCAGATGTGTTCTTATAATAGTATTTTTGACATTTTCCAAACGGCTTTGATAAAAATATAAAAACTTCAGTGGGCTATAAAAAAGAAATCCGAACTGACTTTGCAAAACCCTTTGGTGATTTTGTTCTCTTGATGGTCTACTTTCATATGGCGTTGAAGCCATTGAGGCTCATTTTTCTTGTTGCACAGTGTTATTTGTCATAATTATTTAATATTAAACTACATTGTCAATATGTGGTTTTTGCGGGTGTTTAAACAAATAAACAAACAGCAAATGGCAACGGCAACAGCAAAAACCAATTGCAACGACAACAAATGACAGCACACAGACAATTTGGCATTTCGAAGTAAAAACAAAAACACAACATATTGCTGTGCCTGCAATGGCAATTTCCAATAACCAACAGCAACATGCAATTATTTATTATGGACCACAAAAGTTGTTGCTTGCTGGTGTTGTTTATCCCTCTTGCCGCTGTTGCTGCAGTTGTTGTTTTTATTATGACATTGACAGTTGTGGTAATGATTTGAGTTTAACAATAATAATATTTAAATTGAATCGGTTTTGCGTTTGATCGAGTATGTTTAAAGTACATAAAAAAAATATATATATGGTCAAGTGTTAATTGAAAATTGAGTATTTACAAGACTCACACAAAAATATCATTATTAATAATTTTAAGAAAACTAAACATTTTATAAAAATCAAGATTATGCATTTATTTTTAAAACACGGAAGTAAAATTATTAAAAGAATTGTTGTATTCTACTTACTGTATGCAAAGATTTTTCTTCTTGTGTTAAATGAAATTTTTAATTTATCTGCCTATAATATGAACATGTACCCCTGTCAACAATTGTTGCTCACAAAAAAAAATCATAGATTTTCATGTTGAGTTTTAGACGTTTTTCTCCTGCTGCTATTGCTACGACTACTTTCAGCATTATCTTTATGCTCCACATGCTTAAACAATTTCATTAGTATTTTTACTTTATTTAACTTTTTTTTTTGGAAATGTAAAGAAAAGAAAAGTGCATACAGTTACATCGATAAGTCGATAAACGGCAACTTTATTGTAAAATTTTAAATTTTACTATTATATCATTAATCCAAATTTCTTTAGCTAAATTTGTAATTAACGATATATCGATAACAGTAAAATTTTCTACAGAAAATTTTGTAATTATCGATATTAGTAAAATTTTCTATAGAAAATTTTGTAATTATCGATATATCGATAATAGTAAAATTTTCTATAGAAAATTTTGTAATTATCGATATATCAATAATAGTAAAATTTTCTATAGAAAATTTTTTAATTATCGATGTATCGATAATAGTAAAATTTTCTATAGAAAATTTTGTAATTATCGATATATCGATAATAGTAAAATTTTCTATAGAAAATTTTTTAATTATCGATATATCGATAATAGTAAAATTTTCTATAGAAAATTTTTTAATTATCGATATATCGATAATAGTAAAATTTTCTATAGAAAATTTTGTAATTATCGATAATAGTAAAATTTTCTATAGAAAATTTTGTAATTATCGATAATAGCAAAATTTTCTATAGAAAATTTTATAATTATCGATATATCGATAATAGTAAAATTTTCTATAGAAAATTTTGTAATTATCGATAATAGTAAAATTTTCTATAGAAAATTTTGTAATTATCGATAATAGCAAAATTTTCTATAGAAAATTTTATAATTATCGATATATCGATAATAGTAAAATTTTCTATAGAAAATTTTGTAATTATCGATATATCAATAATAGTAAAGTTTTCTATAGAAAATTTTGTATTTATCGATATATCGATAATAGTAAAATTTTCTAAAAAAAATTTTTGTAATTATCGATGTATCGATAATAGTAAAATTTTCTATAGAAAATTTTGTAATTATCGATAATAGTAAAATTTTCTACAGAAACTTTTGTAATTATCGATATATCGATAATAGTAAAATTTTCTATAGAAAATTTTAAACTTATCGATAATAGCAAAATTGTCTATAGAAATTTTTTTAATTATCGATAGTAGTAAAATTTTTTATAAAAAGCTTTGCAATAATCGATAATAGTAAAATTTTCTATAGAAAATTTTGTAATTATCGATATATCGATAATAGTAAAATTTATTATAGCAAATTTTGTAATTATCGATAATAGTAAAATTTTCTAAACAAAATTTTGTAATTATCGATATATCGATAATAGTAAAATATTTTATAGAAAATTTTGTAATTATCGATATATCGATAATAGTAAAATTTTCTATAGAAAATGTTTTAATTATCGGTAATAGAAAAATTTTCTATAGAAAATTTTGTAATTATCGATATATCGGTAATAGTAAAATTTTCTTTAAAAATTTTGTAATTATCGATATATCGATAATAGTAAAATTTTCTTTAAAAATTTTGTAATTATCGATATATCGATAATAGTCAAAATTTCTATAGAAAATTTTGTAATTATTGATATATCGATAATAGTAAAATTTTCTATAGAAAATTTTGTAATTATCGATAATAGTAAAATTTTCTATAGATATCGATATATCAATAATTACAAAATTTTCTATAGAAAACTTTACTATTATCGATATATCGATAATTACAACATTTTCTATAGACATTTTTACTGTTATCGATACATCGATAATTAATTACAAATTTTTCTATAGAAAACTTTAATATTATCGACATATCGATAATTACAAAATTTTCTATAGGAAATTTTACTATTATCGATATATCAGAAATTACAAAATTTTCTATAGAAAATTTTACTATTATCGATATATCGATAATTACAAAATTTTCTATAGAAAATTTTACTATTATCGATGTATCGATAATTACAAAATTTTCTATAGAAAATTTTACAATTATCGATACATCGATAATTACAAAATTTTCTATAGACAGTTTTACTATTATCGACAATTGCAAAAATTTTCTATAGAAAATTTTGTTATTATCGATATATCGATAATAGTAAAATTTCCTATAGAAAATTTTGTAATTATCGATATATCGATAACAGTAAAATTGTCTATAGAAAATTTTGTTATTATCGATATATCGATAGTAGTAAAATTTTCTATAGAAAATTATCGATATATCGATAACAGCAAAATTGTCTATAGAAAATTTTGTAATTATCGATTTATCGATAATAGTAATATTTTCTATAGAAGATTTTGTAATTATCGATAATAGTAAAATTTTCTATACAAAATTTTGTAATTATCGATTTATCGATAATAGTAAATTTTCTATAAAAAATTTTGACAATTTTTTAGTTATCGATAATAGTAAAATTTTCTATAGAAAATTTTGTAATTATCGATATATCGATAATAGTAAAATTTTCTTTAGAAAATTTTGTAATTAACGATGTATCGATAATAGTAAAATTTTCTATAGAAAATTTTGTAGTTATCGATATATCGATAATAGTAAATTTTTTTAGCAAATTTTGTAATTATCGATTTATCGATAATAGTAAAGTTTTCTATATAAAATTTTAAAATTATCGATTTATCGATAACAGTAAAATTTTTAAAGAAAATTTTGTAATTATCGATATATCGATAATAGTAAAATTTCTATAGAAAATTTTATAATTATCGATATATCAATAATAGTAAAATTTTTTATAGAAATTTTGTAATTATCGATATATTGATAAAAGTAAAACTTGCTATAGAAAATTTTGTTATTATCGATATATCGATAATAGTAAAATTTGGTAATTATCGATAGTAGTAAAATTTTCTATAGAAAATTTTTTAATTATCGATATATCGATATATCGATAATACTAAAATTTTCTATAGAAAATTTTGTAATTATCGATATATCGATAATACTAAAATTTTCTATAGAAAATTTTATAATTATCGATACATCTATAATAGTAAAATTTTCTATAGAAAATTGTTGTAATGATCGATATATCGATAATAATAAAATTTTCTATAAAAAATTTTGTAAGTATCGATATATCGATAAAGGTAAAATTTTCTATAGAAAATTTTGTAATTATCGATATATCGATAATAGTAAAATTTTCTATAGAAAATTTTTTATTATCGATAAATCGATAATAGTAAAATTTTCGATAGAAAAATTTGTAATTATCGATATATCGATAATAGTAAAATTTTCTATAGACAATTTTTTAATATGATATATCGATAAAAGTAAAATGTTCTATAGAAAATTTTGTAATTATCGATATATCGATAATAGTAAAATGTTCTATAGAAAATTTTGTAATTATAGATAATATGTAGTAAAATTTTCTATAGAAAATTTTGTAATTATCGATAAAAGTAAAATTTTCTAAAAAAAATTTAGTAATTATCGATATTTCGATAATAATAAAATTTTCTATAGAAAATTTAGTAATTATCGATATATCGATAATAGTAAAATTTTCTATAGAAAATTTTGTAATTATCGATAGTAGTAAAATTTTTATAGAAAATTTTGTAATTATCGATGTATCGATAATAGTAAAATTTCTATAGAAGATTTTATAATTATCGATGTATCGATAATAGTAAAATTTTCTATAGAAAATTTTGTAATTATCGATATATCGATAATAGTAAAATTTTCTATAGAAAATTTTGTAATTATCGATAAAAGTAAAATTTTCAATAAAAAATTTTGTAATTATCGATAATTCGATAATAGTAAAATTTTCGATAGAAAATGTTTTATTATCGATAAAAGAAAATTTTGTAGTTATTAATAATAATAAATTATTGTAATTATCGTTATATCGATAATAGTAAAATTTTCTATACAAAATTTTATAATTATCAATATATCGATAATAGTAAAATTTTCTATAGAAAATTTTGTACTTATCGATATATCGATAATAGTAAAATTTTCCATAGAAAATTTTGTAATTATTAATAATAATAACTTATTGTTATCATCGATATATCGTAATAGTAAAATTTTATATAGAAAATTTTGTAATTATCAATATATCGATAACAGTAAAATTTTCTATAGAAAATTTCGTAATTATCGATATATCGATAATTGTAAAATTTTCTAAAGAAAAGTTTGTAATTATCGATTTATCGATAATAGTAAAATTTTCTATAGAAACTTTTGTAATTATCGATAAATCGAATCGTAAAAGTTTTTATAAAAAATTTTGTGATTATCGATAAATCGATTTTTTTTTTTTTTTTTTTAATTTTGTATTTATCGATATCAGTAAAATTTTCTATCGAAATTGTTTTATTTTATTTATCGATATCAGTTTAATTTTCTATCGAAAATTTTTTTATACAATTTTTCTATAGAGAATTTTGTAGTTATCGATACCTCGATATCAAAAAAATTTAATTATCGATAACAATTTGTAACAGAAATTTTCACTGGGTTATATAGTTTAAACATACACTCAAAATAATCCTACAGTAAAAAATACAGTAAAAGTGTTATAACTTTAACTTTACTACTTTTTTAGTAATTTACAGTATAAATTTAGTTTTACAGTATAAATTTAGTTATTTTTTTAAAATTGGAATACTTTGAACTTTACTGAATACTGATTTTTTACCGATTTTTTAATAATTTTTGTTAGTAATTTTTAAAAATTTGGAAACTTATTTTTGACACCTAAAATGGAAAAATTTACATTTTTGAAAAAAAAAAAATTTCAAACGCACATAAGTAGCAAATTTCCATTGAAAAAAAAAAAAAAAATAAATGTATATTTTTTTTTAAATTTCCGAAATAGATCATTGCGAGTCATCGAGCTTAAAGTTATATTTTATTGAGACAATTTTTTTTATTAAAAAATTTGTCAAAATCGATTTTGGATAGCTTTTCGCTTTTAAATTTGTTTACCGTTTTTTTATAACTGCGTTAGTAAAAATTGCCTAACGCGTTGTAGGGCCCTTTAATACTAACAATTAGTAATAACTACCAACTTTTTAGTAAGGAATACTGTAGGATTTCTATGAGTGTAGTACTGGATTTATATTTTGCATGTTTTCTACTTTCCTTTACACAATGCTCATCTGTATACTTTATTATCCCGTAACATGCAGTTGTAGAATCTTCTTTGAAGAGTTGTGTTCCAATGTCTTTAATGTTAAAGGTTTTGGCCCAAAGCCAAAATAGTATTTATGTTAAATCTACTTATCAATAATTTTGTAGCGAAAAAATGAAGAAACAAAAATTAACTTAAGAGAGCAAAAAAAACAAATCATATGAATTGTTATTTGACATGTTTGAAAAGCGCCCCCGACCGATCATTATTTTTTCATGGGTACTGAAGACAGTGGTTTTCAATGTCAAAGAGGATGTAATCTAAATAAATAAAAATTAAAAGTCGATCGTTGGTAATCGCATCAATTGGGAATGGATCGATATTTTTTTGATTTTTTTTAATTGTTCGTCATAGTCTACCTTTGGTTTTTCAGCAACAAATATTTAACCACTCCCACTTTTACGCCCACTTTTTTTTCGATTTATCTAAAGACGGTTGGAACGATTTGGCTAATTTTTGTACGTTAGTAATAATTCAAATAATGTTTTTAGGGAACGAAAAATTAGAAAAGTGTCCCGGACATTCAAAATTGGAAGAAATGCCGCCTTAATATCTCATGGTCATTGGATGGTTTAGTTCGTAAATGGGTAAAATCGAACTAGGGGGAAAAAGTGTCCCCTTGAAGATATAAATCAACCTCTGAAAAATTACACTATTTTACTTTTTTTGTATTTTTGGTTATCAAATGAATCAGTTTTATGCTAGAATAAGTTCAAGGTAATACAGTTGGACCAGGGGATTGGAAAATGTCGCCCTTTTGTAGGCGTGAATATAAACAAATAATTTAAGCAATAATAAAATTTTGAAATCGTAGTGAAAATTGCAGTGAAATAGTTAAATTAGTTAACATTTTTTCGCGAGGGGGAAGGTGTCACCCCAACCCCTCGGAAACCCTACACATTTCGAAAACATTGGTAAGGCACACAAATATTTTACAAAGTATTTTTCTCATTGGAAAAAGTGTTTTCACTCAAAAAAAAATTAAATTTACACTCAAAAAATATTTACACTCAAAAAATATTTTACACTCAAAAAAAGTTTACACTCAATTTTTTTTTTTTTTAGAAAAATTACTTTAAATTTTTTTAGAAATAATTTTTTACTAAAAATGAAATAATTTTACACTAACAAGGGAAGTCTCCCTGGTGTCACCCTCCGATCTTCATGAAATTTGGATATGTTGTTAAGAACGAAAATTAATTCGACACGTATTTTTTTTAGCGGCCCAAAATTCATTTTTAGGGTGTGTCGATTTGTATGGGGGGAAATTGTCCTTTTTCAGTTTTTTACGATTTACGCCTATTTAACCAAAATTAATATGGGCATGTGTGGTATCAGATTAAAGGTATTAAAAATACCTATCTCGTGGTCCTAACAACGGGACAAAGAAGTTAATATGTTTCGACTTATTAACAAAAATGTCCTAAAATTTTGGTATTTTACTCAATATAGCGAAAAGTTGTGCATGTTTGGACACGTTCTTAGCACACGTAGATAGGTTTTCCAAAGACCTTTCATTTGGTATGTAACATGACTAGGTTTCTTTGCATAATATAGGAGATAAACGAAAAAATCTGAAAAATGGCCTTGTCTTCCCCCCTCCTTTTTACCGCCTAAATATGAATTTTACCGCCTAAATATTAATAAAAATATTTTTTTTCTATATTTTTTCACTTCACTAAAAAAAATTTACTAATTTTTTTATAAAAATTATTAAATTTTTTTTACTAATTTTTTTATAAAAATTATTAAATTTTTTTTTTTTTACTAAAAAAAATTTTTAAAACTAAAAAAAAAATCACTTAAAAAGGGCATTGTGGAAGGTTTTCCCAGATTCGGCCAAGTGGAATTTAATTTTTCTACTTTTTTTGCTATTAGACCGTGTTATTTATTCCGCAACTGTTCTTTTAGAACATTTTTAGTAAATTTGACTACTTTGCAAGAAAAGTTTAAAAATTTAAAATTTTTAATAAATTGAAAATTTCATCAATTTATGATTTCAATTACAACTGAAACTACTGTTCCTTGTGGCTTTTTTTCAGTTGTCATCATGTACATTTTCGTAAACAGCATGTGGTGGCCACAAAAAGTATGAATCTGTATAGAATATTTTTACATGTAATATACAGTAACCTTTGCAATTGATCTACCATCTAGCTAAAAATATTTCGTACTTGGAAGCACTACACATTTGTATTCTTTAATTCAAAAACTGACGACTATTTTAAACTCTGAGCGCCAAGGACACTCCAACCAACTCAAGGGACAATCAAAATGCATTCGATTTCTTTTTCTTGTGTTACTTCGCAAGTTGATTAACTGAGGACTAACAAACTGGAAACAGAGTGGTTAAAACCACTGTGTACGTCCAATTCTCCTTATAACTGTATTGCAAATAAGCATTTGTACTATTTCATTTACAATTATTCAATTTTGTTCAAATCTTTTAATTTACAAAAAAAAAAAAAATTATAATGATTTTCTGCATGCTCTGGTACAACTGTGTGTAGTAGTTTATTTGCCAAATTCGTCCATGTTCACGCTTACGTAGTTTATTAATTGCTCATTTGACAGTTTGAGCTCGCGCAAAAATATTCATTTAGATAGTTTTCCATATTGGAGGAAGAAAAAGTAGTTGTGTTCTTGTCATAGAACATCTTTTTTTTGGTATGATTTTTTGTAATGAATACTTATGCTGATGCTGCGGCTGCATGTTGGCTCCTCATATGTGGAGATGTACTTCATCGTACATTATAATCTATTTGAACTTTATCTTCTTGGTTGTTCTATGTGGTTCAGACATCGACACAGTATGAGGTCTTTGTTTTTTTAATAGTTGATACATTCTTTTTTTCAAATGCTTCTCTTTTCTATTCATATTATACACATTTTCCAATTGAAATTTATAAGAAGATCAATTGAAATACAGCAAAAAACTATTGGAAACCAAAAACCTCCGCTTTGAAAATCAAGAAATTTCAATTTAAATTCAAAAAACCACAAAAGCAAAGAAACCCTTATTAAAACTTCAAAAAAACTCAATCATAATTCAAAAAGTCCAAATGAAAAGCCTATTTGAAATTTATCAATCCCAATTGAAATTAAAAAAATATAAGTTAAATATCAGAAAAGCTCAATTAAAATTTAGAGGAACCCAAATAATTTTGTGGAATTTCCAATTTATATTCAGAAACCCAAACTTTATTTAAAAGGAAATGACTTTTGGAAAAAAAATTTTTGAAAAAAAAAATTTCCGCGAAAAAAATTTTGGTAAAAGAAAAAAATCCGCGATTTTTTTTTTTCTTTTTATGTCAAAACATGTGTTCGTACTTGTTTAAATACCATTCGGTGTTCAATTATGTTCACATATGTCAAACAGCATCCGAATTAAAGCATTTTGTATTTTTAGGTTATGTTGAATGTACCACAATTTTTGAGGCGTCCTTACACTTTCGTTCATAATTTTTGAACCGCTGAACCGATAACGATCAAATGCAATACCAAACTGCTCGGGAGAACTTCCAATAAATATGTTAAGTTTCAGTAATCTCTGTGCAATATCTTGTCCGTGATAGCATTTTCCACAGACAGACAGACGGACATCGCTAGAATGTCTTAAAATCGATCTGGCATCATGAATATATATGGGACTCTCCATGTCAAATCGGACACTTTGAAAATTTTTTTTTAGATTTTCCCAATTTGTCAATTTGTTTTTAGTACCCTTCGAAAACTCCTTCGTGGTAAATTTTCAGATTTTTTTGATGACCCGTTCAAAAGATATCGAATTTTTAAAAATTGGTAGTTTGTTCCTTTACTCAAACTTCTTTTACTCATAACTTCTTCAATAATGGCCCAAATTTCTTTTTTTTTTCCAAAATTTTTGTTTTTTTAAGTACTTTTTAAAAAAAATCCCAAAAAATTCTTAAAGTTCTCTAGTATGCGATTTTTAAGTTTTAAAATTTAAATCTCATTTTTGAAAATGTTTGTACTCTTCGATTTTTTGAAATTTTTTTGTGTAAAACTTCTATCGATTCTACAAATTTTTTGCCCAGGAAGATCATGGGATAACGATTATTACTATTTTTTAAAATTTTTTGAAAAAAATTTATTGTAATTTTCCAATCTTAAAATCATTTCTACTGCTCCAATGGTGAGTCATAGAGGGGTCCTTTATAAGACCGACCCCCATTAATTTTTACGTCTTAACATTTCTTTGGAACAAACTAATACCCTATCTCCAATTTCTAAGGGGGCTCCCACACAAAACGAAATTTTTTAAAATTTGCTCCAACCGCTCCAACTGCCCTAATAGTGCCCTTAGAGCAACAAAATGTATGACCAACCAACAATATTTTTTTGGTCCAAACATTTTCTCTGAACACACCTACCCTCTATCTCTAATTGTTAAGGCGGTCCCTATACAATTTTTTTATTTTTTGTAAATTTGTTTCATTTAATCAGCTTTTACCGATCCAATGGTGCGTCCGAGAGGGGTCATTTGTGAGACCGACCCCCATTTATTTTTACCCTACAACATTTTTTTAAAACATACCTACGCCCTATCTCCACTCCCTAAGTAGGCTCCCATACAAATAAGAGTTGGAGCAAATTTTATAAAAATGTAATTTTGAATGGAAGCCTATTTAGGTAGTGGAAATAGTGCTGTGGTATGTTTTACAAAAATGTTGGAGGATAAAAATAAATGGGAGTCGGTCTCACTAATGACCCCTCTCGGACGCACCATTGGACCGGTAGAAGCTGATTAAATAAAACAAATTTACAAAAAATTGCCTTAACAATTAGGGATGGAGGGTAGGTGTGTTCAGAGAAAATATTTGGACTAAAAAAATATTGTGGGTCGATCGTATATTTTGTTGCCAATTTAAATTAGGATTTAAGAAATTCATAAAGGTGTTTCTAACTTTTAATTGGGGTTTTCTAAATTTTATTTCGGATTTTCTGATTTTTAATTGAAATTTCTGGATTTTTGGATTTTTGAATTGGATTTCTTGGAACCTTAGTTGGGATATTCTAAATATTAAATTAGATTTTTTTGACTTTAATTGATTTTTTCTGAATTTCATGAATTTCTGTATTTAAATTGATATTTTATAAATTTCATTACGGATCGTTTGAATTTTTATTGGAAATGGTGTATTTGCATTCATTTGTTTTATGTTTGCATGCAAAAATGTAATGAGTTTTGTGTTTTTTTGCAACATGTTGGAATTAATTTTAGAAACGCTATATTTATTGCATACATAACGGTTTTTATAATCACAATATATTGATTCGTTGGTTCTTTTATTAAACAGCCCGACAAAATAAGACTTTTTCCAATTAGCCTGAAATTTCTGATTCGATCGGATTTGTACCAATTCTTGTTTTGTACATAATTTGGTTTATTATTGCAGTAAAACGATTTGTTGGGTAATGTATAATTCATTCGTTGAATCAATCATTATTTTAATTGACTTTAAATAAAAAAATTATTAAATTTGTAATCAAAATCAAAAAAGTGTTTGATTGAAAAAAAAAAATCAGTTACTCACCCATAAATTGATAATTAATATAACAATTTGATAATTGATATAACAATTTTCTTAATCGCAGGAGTTCTAATTAAAAAATTAATTGAATCCCAGTTTTGGGTAATTAAAATTCTTTTTCAATTCTTTCTGTGTACAGTTAAGGATCAGTTACTTTTTTTGTATTTGACACGATGGCTTGTCACTCTTACACCCAAAAAAAAACATTGAACAGTTTTGTTAAACAATTAGTCATTGTGTATAAAATTTTTCTGCAGTTAAAAAATAAAACTGACGAGAAAAAACTCCCAAAACGAACAAAAAAAAAAAAAAAACCATAAAACATGTTCCGGAAAATATGTCAATAAGTTGAAACATGACAATTGTCAATTAAAACACGCCCCAACAATCATTGCCAATTAACTATTAAAGCCTTTGGGCCACAAAACAATTTGACAATTTTGCAATTGAAAACTACAAAAGGAAAAACTTACATAGTCTTTGCCACAAGAAAATAAAGAAAAATCAAAAAATTTAAAAATAACGGCCCAAGCTAAACTAACTGGCAGTTATTAGATCAGCCTCAAAAGCATAAAAAAATACTACAATTGTAAATAATAGCAAAATTAGCAATAGAACGTAGAGCAGCAGCAGCAGTTAGCAGTACCCCAAGTAGACAAACAGACGCTAGATAGAATTGCCACACTAATTGAAGCTTGAACTATATAATAAAGGCATTTTTTACAAAAAAAAATAATAATACAAGAACTGAAGAAAAAAAAATCCATAAAACAAACAAAGAATTATTTATTTAAACTAATAGCACGACTTTAGAAAAAACAAGTAAAAAAATTTTAATCCGTCAAGACCGGCCATATAATACCCTTCATCAAAGTTTTCCGGAAAATGAGTCCATAGTCCAATCATAGACCGATTGAATCTATTTTTGTAAGGACCTTCAATTAGTAAAGAAAACATATGCAAACCAAATTTGTTAAAAATTTGCTTCTTCTTGATGCTGCTAGACCGATTTAACTATATATCGGGTGAAATTTTTATATGGGGACTGATTCCTAAAAATGGGCCAGTTTTAATTTGATTTGACTAGGTTACCAAAGTACACGTTAACCACCTACAAACAATATTTTAATTAAATATTTCCGATTTTTATGAATTTTAAGAGATTAATGAGAATATCGGGAGAGGGGGTGGTTTTTATGGGGACTACATGTAAAACTGGTCCGATTCCTTTAAAAATTGGAATGCTGATTTTCGAATAACAAAATACGTTTACCTGCCTCATTTTAAAAGGATGCCTTTTAAAATGCGATAGTAAGAGTCCTTTGATCAAAATTTCAAAGCGACGTTTGAATGGGAGCTAGGTCTTAACATGGACCGTTTATTTTAATTGGTTCGTCCTTTGGCCAAACGAAGCTTAAGTTTCAAATTTCAAACAAATCGATCAATAATTGGGACCTGTATCGTGTTTACAACGATTTGATGGACGGACGGACGGACATCTAGAATGACTTAAAAATTTATTCTGATTCGATCGATATACTTAAAAGTGGGTCTAGGACCAATATTTTGGGTAGTTACAAACATCAACACAAAGTCATAATACCCTGTATCACAGAGTGGTGTAATAACAAGTAAAACAAGTAAAAAAGTTGAATTCGGCCTTGCCGAATGTAGTGATACCCTCCACAATTTCAAAAAGATTATGGAAAAAAACTTTATTTATAAAGAAATTACTTTTAAAAAAAAAATATCCGAAAAAAATTTTGGTAAAAAATCCGCAATTTTTTTTTTTTTTGTCAAAAAATATGTTCGTACTTGTTTAAATACCATTTAGTGTTCAATTATGTTGACATATGTCAACCAGCAGCCGAATTTGTACTTTTAGGTTATGTTGAATGTACTAAAATTTTTGAGGTGTCCTTACATTTTCGTTCATAACTTTTGAACCGCTGAACCGATATCGCTCAAATGCAATATCAAATTTCTCGGGAGAACTTCTAATAAATATGTTAAGTTCCAGTCATCTCCGTGTAATATTTTGGCCGTGATCACATTTTCCACAGACAGACGGACTGTCGGACATCTCCCTATCTCCACTCCCTAAGTAGGCTTCCATTCAAAATTACATTTTTATAAAATTTGCTCCAACTGTTATTTGCATGGGAGCCTACTTAGGGAGTGGAGATAGGGCGTAGGTATGTTTTAAAAAAATGTTGTAGGGTAAAAATAAATGGGGGTCGGTCTCACTAATGACCCCTCTCGGACGCACCATTGGACCGGTAGAAGCTGAGTAAATAAAACAAATTTACAAAAAATAAAAAAATTGTATGAGGACCGCCTTAACAGTTAAAGATAAGGGGTAGGTGTGTTCAGAGAAAATTGGACTTAAAAAATATTGTGGGTCGGTCATACATTTTGTTGCTCTAAGAGCACTATTAGGGCAGTTAGAGCAGTTGGAGCAAATTTTAAAAATATCGTTTTGTGTGGTAGCCCCCTTAGAAATTGGAGATAGGGTATTAGTTTGTTCCAAAGAAATGTTTAGACGTAAAAATTAATGGGAGTCGGTCTTGGAAATGACCCCTCTATGACGCAACATTGGAGCAGTAGAAATGATTTTAAGATTGGAAAATTACAAATAGTAATAATCGTTATCCACGATCCTCCTGGGCAAAAATTTTGTAGAATCGATAGAAGTTTTACACAAAAAAAATTTCAAAAAAGTCAAAGAGAACAAACATTTTCAAAAATGAGATTTAAATTTTAAAACTTAAAAATCGTATACTAGAGCGCTTTAAAAAAACAAAAATTTGAAATTTAAACCATTATTAAAGAAGTTATGAGTAAAAGAAGTTTAAGTAAAGGAACAAACTACCAATTTTTAAAAATCCGATATCTTTTGAACGGGTCATCAAAAAAATCTGAAAATTTACCAAAAAGGAGTTTTCGAAGGGTACTAAAAACTGTAAACAAATTGGGAAAATCTAAAAAAAAAAAATTTTCAGTGTCCGATTTGACATGGAATGCCCCATATACTTTATGGGGTCCCAGACCGATATTTCGATGAGTTATAAACGGAATGACAAAAGTATATATACCCTTTATCACTAAGTGGAGGGCAAAAAAAGTTACACAATGTAAATAAGATTATTACTAAAAAATTGTATTCCGCGGAAAAAAAATTTGTTGGCGAAAAAAAATCCGCGAAAAAATTTGTTTGGGTAAATATATATGCTTGTATATGTTCCAATACCTTTCAGTATCCAATTCTGTTCACATATGGGAAGCAGCAGCCGAATTAAAGCATTTTTAGGTTATGTGGAATGTATCAAAATTTTCAAGGTGTCCTATCATATTCGTTCATAACTTTTGAGCCCCTACACCAATATAGCTCAAGTGCAATAACAAACTTCTCAAAGCAATATTATTACAAAAAACTTTATTTGAAAAAAGTAGTTAAAAAAAATTTTTTTGAAAAAAAATCCGCGGAAAAAAAAATTTTCTAAAAAAAAATCCGCGAAAAATTTTTTTTGGGTAAAGATATATGGTTGTAAATGTTTAAATACCTTGCAGTATTCAATTCTGTTCACATTTGTGAAGCTGCAGCCGAATTAAAGCATTTTGGATTTTTGGTTATGTATAATGTAAAAAAAATTTCCAGGTGTCCCTACAATTCGTTCATAACTTTTGAACCGCTAAACCGATATCTCGCAAATGCAATACCAAACTTTTTGAAGCAAGAACAAGTAAATATGTTAAGTTACAGTCATATCTGCATAATAGTTTGGCCGTGATCGCCATTTCAACAGACAGACGGACATTAATATACAGACCAATATTTCGATAAGTTACAAACTGAATGACCAACTTATATCTCTATCACTAAGTAGCAGACATGGGCGTTAATGATTACGTTGTGTAATTGATTACAGTTTCAATTACAATTACATGAAAGGTCGGTCATACATTTGGCTCCCCTAGGGGCACTTTAGGGTAAGTTACAGACATGGGCGTTAATGATTACATTATGTAATTGATTACAGTTTCAATTACAATTAGATGTAATTAGTAATTGAAAATTTTCAATTTTACTTGTAATTGTAATTGTAATTGAAAAAACTCAATTACTAATTACATGTAATTGTAATTGAAACTGTAATCAATTACACAATTGTAATCATAAACGCCCATGTCTGCTAAGTAGAGGGTTTCAAAGTTATATGTAAGGGGAGTTGTTTTTAGCAAAAACCAACAACTTTGAAATTAAGTTCTAATTCTTATGACTGATCATAATTTAACCACCCACTCTTTATTTTCAAGACAATTGTAAATTTAAGAAACATATTTATCGACTAATTATGGTTTAACTAAAAGTTAAACCTTTATTACCTTATTGTGTTTTCTATGTTTCTAATGTTTATTGAACATTTTTTCACGAATAATTTTACACGCAAAAAAAAAATGTTGTTAGAAATACATAAATATGCCTTGAAAATTTTATAGAAATTAAGTTTTTATTTCAATTAATTAATTTTGTAATTTAATCAATTTTAATAAATTTTAATCAATTTATTCAAATTAGATAATTGAATTAAATGTTTAAAAAAATCCGTTTTTGATTTTTACGAAATTTTATATTTTTATACCATTCAACCCCAGTACTCACTTTGTCATACCGTGTAATTGTCATTCATAGTAATATCGGTATGTTATGAACGAAATTGTAAGGACACCTCAAACATTTTGGTACATTCAACATAACCTAAAAATACAAAATGCTTTAATTTTAATTTTAATAAAAGAACAACTTTTTTACACAGAAAACTGTTTTTCGCCGAAATTTGTTATACCCTCCACTCTAGTGACAGAGGGTATATATTAGTTTGTAATTCCGTTTATAACTCATCGAATTATCGGTCTTAGGCCCCAAAAAGTATATATATTATTGATCAGTGATCGATTCTAACACATTATAGCGATTTCCGTATGTCTGTCCATATGTCTGCACAGAAAAAATTTGAAACGAATTTCAATCAACAAAAACGCGGATTCAATCAATTTTTTGATTGAAATTCCTCCAATTAAAAAAAATTGTTATACCAATCATCAAATTGTAGGTGATTAATTGAACATTTTTTCAGTCAAACATTTTTTCGATTTTGATCAAAAATTTTATCAATTTTTTAATTAAAGTCAATCAAAATAATGATTGTTTCAACAAATGAGTTGAAAGCTTATGACAAAACTATCATAAAATCATCTTTTTTGCTTTCCAATATGTTGCGAACAATAAAAAAAGTAAAACCCGATTTTTTTGTATTTTTTGGAACGAATGTACTTGAAAATAACAAAAATGTTAATCAAAACATAAATTGGCTCATTAAAATTTTGTTGATCAATAGATTTATTTGAACTTTTTAAGCCAATAATTTTTTGTGTGCGTCTGTTAAAGCCGTTTAAAAGTTATGAGCGAAAATGTAAGGATACCTCGAAAATTTTAGTACATTCTACATAACCTAAAAATAAAAAAATAAATGCTTTAATTCGCATGCTGGTTAACCAATGTGAACAAAATTGGATTCTGAATGGTATTTTAACAAGTACAAACTATTTTTTTGCCAAAAAAAAATTCCGCGGATTTTTTTTTTCACCAAATTTTTTTTTTTTACTGAAAAAAATTTTTTTTTCTTAATTTTTTTTGTTGCAAATAATTTTTGTGACATTGTGTAGAGTATTCATACATTCGCAAGACCGAATTTAACTTTTTTACTTGTTTATACAAAAAATTTTTATACTTTACTATAACACATGGAAATATCGGTCGAGTTCACTCAAATTTGGTGAATGTGTGTTTTCTTCACTAAAAAAAGATATAACGAATGATAATTCCAATCGGTTCATGTTTGGACTTGGGAACCATTTTTGGGAAAACACTAGTGTAGGGTATCATGTGGTCGGTCCTGATCGACTTAAGTTTTCTTACTTGTTTTTTATCATTTTATCAAAAAAATTTAAATTTGATGTTTTGAAAATTATAGACACACAAAAAATTATTGGCTTAACATTTTCAATTAAATCTATTGATCAACAAAATTTAAATGAGTCAATCAATATTTTGATTATAATTTTTGTTATTTTCTTTAATTGTCGAATTACAAATTTTCAACATACCAGATTTTTTTTCGCTTTTATTTATTTGAATAGATTAAATCAAAAAAAAATATTCAAAATAATCTGGTTTTACATATTTTTATTAATGGCAACATTTTGGAAAGCAAGAAAGATGAATTTTTTTATAATTTTGTCATAAGCGTAAAATTCATTCGTTAACTCAATCATTATTTTAATTGACTATAAATAAAAAATTTATAAAATTTTTTATCAATATTGAAAAAAATTTTTGATTGAAAAATTTTTTAATCAATCACCTACAATTTAATGATTGGTATAACAATTTTCTTAATTGGAGGAATTTCAATCAAAAAATTGATTGAATCCGCGGCTTTGTTGATTGAAATTTGTGACAAATTCTTTCTGTTCAGATTTTATTTCGCTTTAATTTATTTGAATAGATTAAATTAAAAATATACAAAATAATTGGGATTTAGTTTTTTATTAATGGCAACAAATATGAGTTTTTGAAAATTTTGTCATAAGCGTAAAATTAATTCGTTAACTCAATTATGATTTTGATTGACTATAAATAAAAACTTGATAAAATTTTTGATCAAAATCAAAAAAAAATGTTTGATTGAAAAATTTTTTAATCAATCACCTACAATTTGATGATTGGTATAACAATTTTCTTAATTGGAGGAATTTCAATCAAAAAATTTATTGAATCCGCGGCTTTGTTGATTGAAATTTGTGTCAAATTCTTTCTGTGGAGGACAATAATGGATTTTAATTTTTTATTTTCATTTAACTTAAGTTTCAAAAACTTTAAAAGTTTAATCACAAATTGTTTTACAATTTTTTAAGTGTACTTACAGCTCCGCAAGTTTTTTATTATTTTTTTTTTTTTCAAAAAAAAACAAACACGACATGCATAAACATAAATCTTGTCACAATTACCCACAACTACCTACTGCTAAACTATTTGTGTAAATCTTTCTATAGTTTCTGAGTTCATAGACCATAACTAATATTATAACTGGCCATGGTTTACTACTCCACTATTTAAAAAAGATACAGCCAGTACAAGTATATTGTAATGTATGGAACGCCTGAATTATACTCACTCTAACACACTTCATCCAACCACTTTATACCAAACAAGTAAAAAAGTTAAATTCGGCCTTGCCGAATGTAGTGATACCCTCCACAATTTCAAAAAGATTATTGCAAAAAACTTTTTTTTAAAGGAAATTACTTTTGAAAAAAAAATTTTTTTTTGAAAAAAAAATTTCCGCGAAAAAAAAATTTTGGTAAAAAAAATCCGCGATTTTTTTCTTTTTTTGTATTCGTACTTGTTTAAATACCATTTGGTGTTCAATTATGTTCACATATGCCAACCAGAAGCCGAATTAAAGCATTTTGTGTTTTTAGGTTATGTTGAATGTACTGAAATTTTTGAGGTGTGCTTACATTTTCGTTCATAACTTTTGAACCGCTGAACCGATATCGCTCAAATGCAATACCAAACTTCTCGGGAGAACTTCCAATAAGTATGTTAAGTTTCAGTCATCTCTGTGCAATATTTTGTCCGCGACAGCATTTTCCACAGACAGACAGACAGACAGACGGACAGACGGACAGACGGACATCGCTAGAATGTCTTAAAATCGATTGGGCATCATGAATATATATACTTTATGGGGTCCCAGACCGATATTTCGATGAGTTACAAACGGAATGACAAACTTATATATACCCTCTATCACTAAGTGGAGGGTATAAAAAAATAATAAAAAAAATCCGCGACCGGGGATTGAACCGAGGCCAAAAATTTACAACACGTAAGCTGTCGAACCTGCTAGACAACTAGGCCAACCACAACTTAAAATTGTTTGTAACAAAATATATTTTGAAATCATAATATTTTCAAATTTGTCATAAACAAAATAAGTTGAATATATCGTCACCTTAATTGTAAAGGGCTCCTGCAATATTTTTTTTGTAAATAATTTCTTTTGTTTTGTATATTTAAATAATATTAAAAAAACTAAGATACGCTTAAATAACTATAAAAAAATCTTGTTAAATAGGATAAAACAAAATTCCAATTAATATTTTAAAAAAAATTGTATTTGAGGAAGAAAAATTCATATTGTAGCATTTTTCAATTCAGGTGACGAAATATATATAACAGGACAATTCAAATAATAAATTAATTTAAATTTGTTTTTAAATAAACACATTTATTATCAAAGTTTGGCTAAAGGGGTAAGGTGCTAGACCAGTGAGCAGAAGGTTCTGAGTTCGCGGACCAAGTGAGGCAGATCAAAATAGTAAGTTTTAAAAAATAAAATTTAAGAAATAGACAGATAAAAATAGTAAGTAGTGTAAATTAAAAGACGTGATTAATAAATTTTAAATTTTTGGACGATCTCAGACGTACTATGTACATGTCATAATGTAGTCAGCACTCTTGACTACCTGCATACTTGTCGGCGAGGAATTTTGACAAAATACTTGAAAAAGTCAGGAGGTGTCATGAGGTTTTTTGTATGGTCAGAGATTTTTCAGTCAGCAGGTACACTGACATTGTCATAAGGAAGTCTTTGAGATGTCTTAACGACATTTCTAATTGGGATCATGTCATGTATTCATTGGAAATCATGACCTTTTTTAAACAAATATCTTCAAAATTTCGATTTTCAAAAAAATTTTACCATTTAAATTTTAAAATAAAAAAAAAAACGTCTTCGAGAGAAAAGGCGTGTATTTTTATATTATTTTCTGAATTTAAATTTTTAAAAGTTTTTAAATTTTTTTAAAAAATAGTATCATCTGAATTTGAAAATAAACAAAACCTTTCCTTTGTGGCCCCAAAAAACACTAACAATAGGGTGGAGCAATTTTTGGAGCAAAAGAAAACAGAAACAAATAAAACTACTTAAAAAGTTAAATTCGGCCTTGCCGAATGTATTGATACCCTCCACAATGCAAAATTTTTTATTGCAAAAACCTTAATTTAAAAAGACATTACTTTACATTGTATTAAGAAAAAAAAAAATTTTTGAAAAAAATTTCCGCGAAAAAAAAAATTCTGAAAAAAAATCCGCGATTTTTTCTTTTTTTTTGTAAAAAAAATTTGTTCGTACTTGCTTAAATACCATTCGGTATTTAACTTTGTTCACATATGTCAACCAGCAGTTAAATTAAAGCATTTTGTATTTCTAGGTTATGTTGAATGTACCAAAATTTTCGAGGTGTCCTTACATTTTCGTTCGTAACTTTTGAACTGCTGAACCGATATCGCTCAAATGCAATACCAAACTGCTCAGGAGAACTTATAAGAACAATAAATCTGTTAAGTTTCAGTCATCTCCGTGTAATATTTAGGCCGTGATCACCATTTCCACAGACAGACGGACAGACAGACGGACATCGCTAGAATGTCTTATAGTCGATCACTAATCAACTATATATGGGGCATTCCATGTCAAATCGGACACTTTGAATTTTTTTTTTATTTTCCCAATTTGTTACAATTTTTAGTACCCTTCAAAAACTCCTTCGTGGTAAATTTTCAGATTTTTTTGATGACCCGTTCAAAAGATATCGAATTTTTAAAAATTGGTAGTTTGTTCCATTACTCACACTTCTTTTACTCATAACTTCTTCAATAATAGTCCAAATTTCAAAATTTTTTTCAAAATTTTTGTTTTTTTACGTACTTTTTAAGAAAAAATCCCAAAAAATTCTTAAAAGCGCTCTAGTATGCGATTTTTAAGTTTTAAAATTTAAATCTCATTTTTGAAAATGTTTGTACTCTTCGATTTTTTTGAAATTGTTTTGTGTAAAACTTCTATCGATAGCACAAATTTTTTTACCAGGAGGATCGTGGGATAACGATTATTACTATTTTTTTAAATTTTTTGAAAAAAATTTATTGTAATTTTTCAATCTTAAAATCATTTCTTCTACTCCAATGGTGCGTCTTAGAGGGGTCATCTATAAGACCGACCCTCATTAATTTTTACGTCTTAACATTTCCTTGGGACAAACTAATACCCTATCTACAATTTCTAAGGGGGCTCCCACACAAAACGACATTTTTTAAAATTTGCTCCAACCGCTTTAACTGCCCTAATAGTGCCCTTAGAGCAACAAAATGTATGACTGACCCACAATATTTTTTTAGTCCAAACATTTTCTTTGAGCACAACTTCCCTGTATCTTTAACTGTTAAGGCGGTCCCCATACAATTTTTTTTTATTTTTCGTAAATTTGTTTTATTTAATCAGCTTCTACCGGTCCAATGGTGCGTCCGAGAGGGGTCATTAGTGAGACCGATCCCCATTTATTTTGACCCTCCAACATTTTTGTAAAACATACCTACGCCCTATCTCCACTCCTTAAGTGGGCTTCCATTCAAAATTACATTTTTATAAAATTTTCTCCAACTGTAATTTGTAGGAGAGCCTACTTAGGGAGTGGTAGGTAGTTTTTACAAAAGTGTTTGAGGGTAAGAATAAATGGGGTCGGTCTCACTAATGACCATTGGACCGGTAGAAGCTGATGAAAAAAAAAAACAAATTTACAAAAAATAAAAAAATTGTATGGGGACCGACTTAATAGTTAAAGATAGGGGGTAGGTGTGTTCAGAGAAAATGTTTGGACTAAAAAAATATTGTGGGTCGGTCATACATTTTGTTGCTCTAAGGGCACAAATAGGGCAGTTAGAGCGGTTGGAGCAAATTTTAAAAAATGTCGTTTTGTGTGGGAGCCCCCTTAGAAATTGGAGATAGGGTATTAGTTTGTTCCAAAGAAATGTTAAGACGTAAACATTAATGGGGGTCGGTCTTATAAAGGATCCCTCTATGAAGCACCATTGGAGCAGTAGAAATGATTTTAAGATTGGAAAATTACAATAAATTTTTTTAAAAAAATTTTAAAAAATAGTAATAATCGTTATCCCACGATCCTCCTGGGCAAAAAAATTGTAGAATCGATAGAAGTTTTACACAAAAAAAATTTCAAAAAAATCGAAGAGTACAAACATTTTCAAAAATGCGATTTAAATTTTAAAACTTAAAAATCGCATACAATTGCACTTTTAAGTATTTTTTGGGATTTTTTTTTAAAGTACTTAGAAAAACAAATATTTTGAAAAAAAAAAATGAAATTTGGATCATTATTGAAGAAGTTATGAGTAAAAGAAGTTTGAGTAAAGGAACAAACTACCAATTTTTAAAAATTCGATATCTTATGAACGGGTCATGAAAATTTACCACGAAGGAGTTTTCGAAGAGTACTAAAAACTGTTAAGAAATTGGGAAAATCTAAAAAAAAAATTTCAAAATGTCCGATTTGACATGGAATGCCCCGTATATACTTTATGGACCCAGACCGATATTTGATGAGTTACAAGCGGAATGACATACTTATATATACCCTCTATCACTAACAATAAGTGGAGGGTATACAAGTTTTAATACTGTTTTCGCCCCACGTTGGGCGCCTTTTTGGCAATGCGCATATTTTTATATAATTTTTTCTGACTTCATTTGTTTTTCAATTTTCAATAAAAACAAATCAAAATTTTAATATTTTCCGTAGAAGTTTTTTTTATTTGTGTGTTAATTTGAAGAGATGGGACTTTTAAAGACAAGGGAATCTCACAAATACATTTTTCCGAATTTAAATTAATATTTTTTTTTAATTTCCATTGAAATTCCCTGAGTTACAGCAGATGTTTTCTTTTGAATTTTTTCTCGATTCCAGTAGGTATTTTCTAAACTTCATTTATTTTTAAATTAAATTTCATTTAAGCATCTCGGAATTCCACAATATTTATGAACACTTTTATTTTTTAATTTCCAACCTTTAAATTTGTAAAATTTTTTTTTTATCTAAATTATTTTTCTATTACTTTTACATTGTACGTTACAATTAGTAATAATAAAAATGCATTCATACATTTCTTAATCTGATTAGACAGATCATAAAGAAAAATGCAGAGAAGAGTAGTGGGGAAAAAATTATTTACAGTAAAACTTCACACAAGTGGATTACAAGGAATTCTCGTGAATTTACTAGATTTTTTTGTAAAATTATCTTGGAAATTTGTAAAATTACAAAAAAAATGTAAATTACAAAAAAAAATGTTAATTTCGATTTGTTAAAAAACAAGGAAAACTGTCAAATATCAGTAAAATGGGATTACGAAACTTTTCTTAGTAATTTGACAAAGTTTTTTTTTGTGTCTACAAATATTTCAAAAATATTTTACAAAATGTATTCTTTAAAACTTTAAAGTCCTTTTAAATGAAAACAGGATCACAAAGTAAAAAACTGTAAATGCAGTTTTACTCCGTTTGATCTCTACCTTTAGACGTATATCATCCGGTTCATGTTTAATATTGGCTGTCGGACGGGTATCATATGGTCGGTCTTGACCGACTATAATTTTCTTATTGTTAGTTATTTTTTGTATTTGATTATGATTTTTTTCCGCAGTTTAGAATCTGTGAAATAAAATTTGTCTCTAACGAGATCTTTTGGAATTTTAATAATAATCTTCAAATTTTAATTTCTTGAATTTCAAATAATCCTCTATGAATTCCAATTGATAATTTTCGATGGTTTTCAAAAATGGAATTTTCGAACCTTTGGATTTTAAATGGATACTTTCAATTTCAAATGGAAACATCAAATTACAAATACAATTAATTTTTCGAATTTCAATTAATTACGAATTACATTTAATATTTTGCTGGAAATTCGAAAGTTCCAATTTTTCGAATTTCTTTTCTATTTACAAATTTCAAACGCAGTTTGTCGTATTGAAAGCTTTTTTATCATTATGGGGACTCGAACCTGGGTTCTTTAATTTCTGTTTTTTCCAATTCACTCAATCTTTCACTGTTTAAATATATCTGTTTTCATTTTGTATATTCCACTGATATACATATGTGTCGGCATTTTATACTTTAATTCAGAAAATATAAACAACACTATTTATTTTTTTGCAATTGAAGAAGAAAAAAAAAGAAAAACGTGCATACAGTTAATTAAAATTCATATACACATAATTTCCTAATTGCACTCACAATAATAAATTAAAATTTAATGTTGGTAAATTATATACAGTTTGCCGCTAAGAAATGAAAATATATATTTTCTATATTTTCATTTTAACTTAAGAAAAATTAAAAAAAATAAATAAGTGTTTTGTGTTAAACATACTTTTAATATTTTATAATTGTTAAATTAAACAAAAAAGAAACTAAGATTAAGATAAAATTGTTTGTTGGGTTACACATGGTTGCATTTGAAATATTTTTTTTTTTTGTTTCTTTAAGAAATTTTTCTTTTACAACTTTAGTTTTTTTAATGAAAAACTTAAATATATTAATTTTTATCGATTTTTTTATATATTTTTTTTAAGATCAAGATTAAATTGTTTGTTGGGTTACACATGGTTGCATTTGAAATATTTTTTTTTGTTTTCTTAAAGAAAAAACATTTTACACTGATAGAAAAACGCTTCATATCACTAATGAATGGAATTCATTAACGTTGTTTTATTACAACAATGAAATATTTCATATGCCGAATGAAATTTCATACATATTGTGCAACATTTTCATTAAGTTTGATTCATTAGACTTCGTAGTTTCATTAAAAAATTTCTTTAAGTTTTGTTTACAAAATTTGCTGTTTTTTGACACCTGCCGCGTCGCGTCTGTTTAGTCTGTTAAGTAGTTTACGCGCGCAAAAAAACAGCTGATCAGAGCGTGATTTTTTTTTAGAATTTTTATACGAAATTAAAAATGAAATGTTGTTGATTAATTATAAGTATTTATTAAACTATCGTTGTTTTTAATAATTTTTCGTGGTTTTACTTACGTATTAAAAGTAAATGTTATAGTAAAATTTTGTGTGAGAAAACTGAGTGAAGTCTTTAGATAAAATAAAAAATATGTGAAAGTGTTTTTTAACTTGGTTATTTTTTCAGACTTTTTTTATGAAATTGGAAAAAAAAAGTAAAATATTAATTTTATATTTAATAAATTTGTGCTGTTTTATATTAGTTCGTGGTTTTAATTATGTATTACAATTTAAGGTTGGAGTAAAATTTTGTGCGAGAAAACTAAGTGAAACCCATTTTTTATTATTTTTAATTCTATTAAAAGATCTTTACAAGTTTATAGATATATTTCATTTTAAAAATAAAAGTAACATTTATTCAATGAAAGTATTTCATAAAAATTCAATACTTTTTTCATTAAAGTAATGAAAAATTTTCATAAAATACAATTTATATTTTGTATGAACAATTTTCATTAATTTAATGAAACTTGTTCTTGCAATTATATTTTATGATACCTATTTTATTTATTCAATGAAACCCTGCATAGGTTCCTTTTTAACGTCATTTTTCATAACATTAATGTAGATTTTCATTATTGTCATGTACAAATTTCTATCAGTGTAAAACAAATTTTTTTTTTAAATTTAATGTTGTATTTATTCGACCTTTATATTTGTAATGTATTAAAATAAATAAGCTCGAGGTCAGTTGTTTAAAATAATATTTTTTTTTATTTCTCCGATATTTTGAAATTCATCGAATTTCATCATCTGGGACACTTGAAAAAATTACACAAACTAAATAATAAAACTAAATAAACTTTAAGCTATAGTTGTTTTAACATCGTCGTCTGGTATTTCACTGTGCATTATTATTAAAAAGTGACCCTGATGACGATGAATTTCAAAGTATCCGAAAAATAAAATAAAAATTATTTTAAAAAACAGACCTCAAGCTGAATTATTTCTTTTGCATTACTAATTTTTTTATATCTTCCAACCACAGTATGGGGGTATACTCACGTTGTCCTTCCGTTTGTAACGCATCGAAATATCGGTCGGGGAACCCATAAAGTATATATGGGGCATTCCATGTCAAATCGGACACTTTGAAAATTTTTTTTTTTTAGATTTTCCTAATTTGTTAACAGTTTTTAGTACCCTTCGAAAACTCCATCGTGGTAAATTTTCAGATTTTTTGATGATCCGTTCAAAAGATATCGAATTTTTAAAAATTGGTAGTTTGTTCCTTTACTCAAACTTCTTTTACTCATAACTTCTTCAATAATGGTCCAAATTTCAATTTTTTTTTTCAAAATTTTTGTTTTTTTACGTACTTAAAAAAAAAAAATCCCAAAAAAATCTTAAAAGCGCTCTAGTATGCGATTTTTAAGTTTTAAAATTTAAATCTCATTTTTGAAAATGTTTGTACTCTTAGATTTTTTTGATTTTTTTTTGTGTAAAACTTCTATCGATTCTACAAATTTTTTGCCCAGGAGGATCGTGGGATAACGATTATTACTATTTTTTAACATTTCTTTGGAAAAAACTAATACCTTATCTCCAATTTCTAAGGGGGCTCCCACACAAAACGAAATTTTTTAAAATTTGCTCCAACCGCTCTAACTGCCCTAATAGTGCCCTTTGAGCAACAAAATGTATGACCGACCCACAATATTTTTTTAGTCCAAACATTTTCTCTGAACACACCTACACTCTATCTTTAACTGTTAAGGCGGTCCCCATACAATTTTTTTTATTTTTTGTAAATTTGTTTTAT
Source organism: Pegoplata infirma (assembly GCA_963921195.1). Taxonomy (NCBI): domain Eukaryota; kingdom Metazoa; phylum Arthropoda; class Insecta; order Diptera; family Anthomyiidae; genus Pegoplata; species Pegoplata infirma. The sequence goes on along the minus strand of OY992537.1, from coordinate 97,942,678 downwards.
TTCATCAGCTTCTACCGGTCCAATGGTGCGTCTGAGAGGGGTTATTAGTGAGACCGACCCCCATTTATTTTTACCCTACAACATTTTTTTAAAATATACCTACGCCCTATCTCCACTCCCTAAGTAGGCTACCATACAAAATTACATTTTTATAAAATTTGCTCCAACTGTTATTTGTATGGGAGCCTACTTAGGGAGTGGAGATAGGGCGTAGGTATGTTTTAAAAAAATGTTGTAGGGTAAATATAAATAGGAGTCTGTCTCACTAATGACCCCTCTCGGACGCAAATTTAACAAAAAATAAAAAAAATTGTTGGGGACCGCCTTAACAATTAGAGATAGAGTGTAGGTATGTTCAGAGAAAATGTTCGGACTAAAAAAATATTTGTTGCTCTAAGGGCACTATTAGGGCAGTTTCAAAGAAATGTTAAGACGTAAAAATTAATGGGGGTCGGTCTTATAAAGGACCCCTCTATGACGCACCATTCGAGCAGTAGAAATGATTTTAAGATTGGAAAATTACAATAATTTTTTTTCAAAAAATTTTAAAAAATAGTAATAATCGTTATCCCACGATCCGCCTGGGCAAAAAATTTGTAGAATCGATAGATGTTTTACACAAAAAAAATTAAAAAAAATCAAAGAGTACAAACATTTTCAAAAATGAGATTTAAATTTTAAAACTTAAAAATCGCATACTAGAGCGCTTTTAAGAATTTTTTGGGATTTTTTTTAAAAAAGTACGTAAAAAACAAAAATTTTGAAAAAAAAAAAAATTGAAATTTGGACCATTATTGAAGAAGTTTTGAGTAAAAGAAGTTTGTGTACAGGAACAAACTACCAATTTTTAAAAATTCGATATCTTTTGAACGGATCATCAACAAAATCTGAAAAATTACCACGATGGAGTTTTCGAAGGGTACTAAAAACTGTTAACAAATTAGGAAAATCTAAAAAAAAAATTTTTCAAAGTGTCCGATTTGACATGGAATGCCCCATATATTATTGATCCATGATCGATTCTAAGACATTCTGTGAATGTCCGTCTGTCCGTCCGTCTGTAGATGGCACGATACAGTTCAAAATAAAAGAGCTAGCCTCCTGCAATTTGGCATGAATATGTCTTATGGTCCTAGGCAGGTTAAGTTCGTAAATAGGCAAAATAAGGAACTGAACCAACCTCTGAAAAAATACACTTTTTATACCCTACACCACACTGTGGTACAGGGTATAATAAGTTTGTGCTGATGTTTGTAACTACCCGAAATATTGGTCCTAGACCCACCTTTAAGTATACCGATCGACTCAGAATCACTTTTTGAGTCGATTTAGCGATGTCCGTCCGTCCGTCTGTCTGTCTGTCTGTCTGTCCATGTAAACGGTGTAAACACGATACAGGTCGCAATTTTTGATCAATTGACTTGAAATTTGAAACTTAAGTCTCTCTTGGCCCAAGGACGAAGCCTATTGAAATTGGAAAAAATCGGTCCATATTTAGACCTAGCCTCCATACAAAGGTCCTCTTTAGTTTTGGCTCAAATGACTCTAATAACCGTATTATAGAAGGTATCGTTTTGAAATTTGGAAGGTAAACATGTTTTGTCTTCACAAATCATCATTCCGAATTTCAAAGAAATCGGACCAGTTCTTCTTGTAGCCCCCATACAAACCACCTTCCCGATTTTCGCATAAATGTCTCAAAAGTCATGAAAATAGAAAATGTTTAATTAAAATTTTGTTTGTGTATGTTAAACGCGTACTTAAATAACCTTATCAAACCTGATAATCATCGGACCAGTTTTGGACTCAGGCCCCTTGTGAAAATTTCGACCAATATTCAGTTAAAGCGGTTTATTGTCAACAAATAGAAGCCTATTTCACTCAAATTTGATTTGTGAGTGTTTTTTACACATATTAAAGATTTTACAACATATAGATCTAATCGGTCCATGAGATCCATTTTCCGGGAAACTCTGGTGTAGGGTATTATATGGTCGGTCTTGACCGACTATAACTTTCTTACTTGTTTTATATGTTTTTTTGTATTTTTTTAAATAAATGCAACATTTGTTATATTTACCGGGATGGGAAGGTGCTCTCAACGTCCCCCACTGACCCCCATCACTCCCCTCCCCCCCTCCAAAAAAACAAACGCCCCTGACAATTTTTTTTTTTACATTTTGGAGGGTATAAAAGATTCGGCACAGCCGAATTTAACACTCCCGAGTAAAAATAATTTAATATGATCTTATATACTTTTATATAGTCATATTATTTGATATATGATCATGTGTGACACTACACAGAAAGAAATAAAAAAAAAATTTGAGTAAATTTTTAATACTATTGAGTAAAAAATTACTCAATTTTCCACCAGTAAACGATTTAATAGTATTGAGTAAATTTTTAATAAAAATTTATTAAATGTTTGCCAAAAAAATTTGAGTAAATTTTTAATTGACACTATTAAGTGCAGGAACAGAACAAGAAGCACCACCTTTTAAAAACAGAACAAGTTTTATTTCACATCGGCGCCGGCCACCGGTTTAATCTGCCAAACCGTATGGAAAAAGTCGTGCCGGGCTTATTCTGTTTCTACTCTAAAAAAAAAAACAAAGTTTAAAAAAATTTCATATTTTTTTACAAAGAAAAAAAAACATGTTTTTTCAAACTTTACCAAATATATTTTTGTCTTAAAGACATAAAAAAATTTTATAAATATGATTACAAACTTTCATGTATATATACAAAAAACTATAAACTAAACGAGAATTAAAAAAACTAAGAAAATTCCAAAAAAAAATTAAAAAAGCTATAAAATTCTTAATAAATTATTTACTCAATTTGTTTTTAAATTTTTGAGTAAATTTTTAATTGCGTCAATTAAAAAATTACTCAAAACTTTTTTTAAATTTAAACAAGTGATTACTCAAATTTTTTTTCCCCATATTTTTTTCTGTGTATGTATTGCAAGATAAATTTATATAATAAATTTTGATATGGGATTTTATTAAGATATCGCCATACATAACTATATGTTGCAACATCTGGTCCCATGCATCATTTAAAATTTCTAAGTGTTTTATATAAAATTTTATATGCCTCCATTATTTTTTAATATTTTCAAAGTGTTTAATATAAAATTTCATATGACTTCATATTTTTTTATTTTTCTAAGATTTTTCAAAGCACCACTTTTTTTATAACGAATATTTTCTAAGTGTTTTATATAAAATTTTATATGACTCCATTTTTTAAATTTTTTCAAAGTTTTTTTCAAGGAACATTTTTTTTATCGAAAATATTTTCTAAGTGTTTTATATAAAATTTTATATAACTCCATTTTTTCAAATTTTTCTAAGTTTTTTCCAAGGACAAATTTTTTTGAAAATATTTTCTAAGTGTTTTATATAAAATTTAACATGACTCCATTTTTTGAAATTTTTCTAACTTTTTTTCAAAGAACAACTTATTTTTATTATTTTAATTTTTCAACTTTTTATTAAAAACTAAAAAAAAACATCCGATTTCTAAAATTGTATAAATTTTAATATAATTGGATATAATTTTATATCATTGGATTAGACCAAAACTCGTATCAAAGTCGATATAAAGTTATATTAACTGATATTATTAGATATTATTCGATCAAATCTTATGAAACCATTTTTCGTATAAAATTATATCAAAATAGACACGAACTCATATTAAATTATATATTGTGTCATATCAATTTTTTTACTCGGGCTCTCACTTTTTTTTTTTTTTTATTTAAAAAAAAACAATTTCTTTTATCGATTTTTGTTTCCTTTAAAATATTTTTTTTACGACTTTCTCTAAATTTTATATCATAATCACTTAATAATTTTTTTTTATTTTTTTAAACTATAAAAAAAGTTTAACGCCCATATGGGAGACATAAAAATTGTCATCATCATTATTAATTTATTATTTTATGGCTGTCTCTATAGTTACCTAAATGTTTCACTAACTTTTTTCTATTTATACAATAATTTTAATAAATCATTTAAAATATATTTTTTATTTAATATTTTAATGGTTTTTAAATTAACCAGATCAAGATCTAATTTTCCTTATTTGGCTTTCTTTATACATTTTAATAATAACGATGATGAAATATTTATCTTTCGATCTTAATAAAATGTAAAATAGACATGTTTATATTTTAATAATTTATTAAATTCAAATAACTTTATATTTTGTGCATGTTTATTGTCAGAGATAGAAAATTTTTAAGTTTCTATCTGATTTGTTGATCCCGAATTACCTTGTTTGGTATTTTGTACATTGAAACTCTTTCTTTAATTGTGTAATTAAGTGCAATGTAGGTTTACAAACGTTTTTAGAAACTGGCAAAATTGCCTACACACAAAAAAAACCTTGTCAAATTACTAGGAAAGTTACCAATATTTGACAGTTTTCTTTGTTTTTTAACAAACAAATTTCGATCGAAATTTATATTTCTTTTGTAATCTTACAAATTACCAACATAATTTTACAAAAAAATCTGTTAAATTCACGAGAATTCCTTGTAAATTTTATTGCGCAAAAAAAAAACTGTAAATTTACAATTTTATTGGTAAAAAGCTTGTAAAATTACAAAATTAATGGTAACCCGAGTAAAAAAAATGATATGACGCAATATATAATTTTATATGGGTTCGTATCTATTTTGATATAATCGTATACGAAAAATGGTTTCATTAGATTTGATCGAATATTATCTAATAATATCACTTTATATAACTTTATATCGACTTTGATACGAGTTTTGGTCTAATCCAATGATATAAAATTATATCCAATTATATTAAAATTTATACAATTTTATAAATCTTATGTAATTTTTTTAGTTTTTAATAAAAAGTTGAAAAATTAAAATAAAAAAAAATAAGTTGTTCTTGAAAAAAACTTAGAAAAATTTCATAAAATGAAGTCACGTTAAATTTTATATAAAACACTTAGAATATATGCTCATAAAAAATTTGTCCTTTGAAAAACTTAGAAAAATTTTAAAAAGTGGAGTCTTATAAAATTTTATATAAAACACTTAGAAAATATTTGCGATAAAAAAAATTTCCTTGAAAAAAACTTAGAAAAATTAAAAAAATGGAGTCATATAAAATTTTATATAAAACACTTAAAAAATTTTCGTGGTCAAAAAGTTGTGCTTGGAAAAAACTTAGAAAAATAAAGAAATATGGTGTCATATAAAATTTTATATAAAACACTTTAAAAATGTTCGCGATAAAAACATGTGCTTGGAAAAAACTTAGAAAAATTAAAAAATAATGGAGGCATATAAAATTTTATATAAAACACTTAGAAATTTGGAATGATACATGGGACCAGATGTTACAACATATAGTTATGTATGGCGATATTATAAAATAATCGCACATCAAAATTTATTATATAAATTTATCTCGCAATACATAGTGTCATACATGATCATATATGAAATAATATGACTATATAAAAGTATATAAGATCATATTAAATTATTTTTACTCGGGAAAAAGCTTGTAAAATAGGATGTAGCAAAAAATCTAGTAAAGTTACGAAACCTCCTTGTAAATTTTATCGTGTCAAAAAATTTGTAAACTGTACAATTTTATTCGTAAAAATCTTGTAAAATTACAAAATTATTGGTAAAAAGCTTGTAAAATTACTAGGAATTTTTGTCCAATTTGAGGTAGCAAAAAAAATATTACAAGTTTTTCTTTTAATTTTACAAGGTTTTTTTTTTTGAGTGTAGTGTTTCCCCGGTCGACTATATTTTTTTTAACAATTTAATATTTGATCAAAAATATCTACCCAAGTTATATACAAAAAAAAAACACTTGTAAAGCGAGAGGAAAAGTTTTTAACTTTTTATTTTTGCTACCTCCTATTTGACAACAATTCCTTGTAATTTTTGTAATTTTACAAGCTTTTTGTAAAAATTTAAATTTTAAATTTACAATTTTTTGGACGCGATAAAACTTACCAAAAGGTTTCGTGGCTTTACCTGATTTTTTGCTACCTCCTATTTTACGAGAATTCCTAGTAAAAATTACGACCTTTTTGTAATTTTACAAGATTTTTACCAATAAATTGTAAATTTGCAACTTTTTTGGCGAAATAAAACTTACAAAGAATTCTTGTGAATATACTAGATTTGTTTGTAAAAAAATTTGGAAATTTGAAAAGTTACAAGAAAAACTGTAAAATTACCACAAAAAAAAAATTAAATTTCTATCGAAAATATTTTTTTAAAAAACAAGGAAAACTGTCAAATATTGGGAAAACGAGACTTTTTCTAGTAATTTGACAAGGTTTTTTTGAGTGTAGGGTTGCCCCTGGGCGAGTCAAAAGTATGACCGACCTCCAATATTTTTTCAATACCAACATTTTCTCAGAACACACCTACCCTCAATCTTCAACCGTTAAGGTGGTCCCCATACAACTTTTTTTATTTAAAAGAAAAATATCAACTTCTACCGCTCACATGGTTCACCCTAGAAAGGTAAAATGTAAGACCGATCCCCATTACTTCCCCCACCATTTTTTCAAAACATACCCACTTTCTCCAAATTACTAAAGGGGTTTTCATACAAAATAACGTTTTTATACCCTCCACTCTAGTGATAGAGGGTATATATAAGTTTGTCATTCCGTTTGTAGCACCTCAAAATATTGGTCTAGGACCCCATAAAGTGTATATATTTTAATCCTCGATCGATTTAAAGACGATCTAGCGATGTCTGTCCGTCCGTCTGTCTGTCTGTTGAAAACACGCTAACTTTTACAAGACTTTACGGAGGCTCCTGAAGTTTGGCACTTATGTTGGGTATTTACCTGGTCAGGATGGTATTGCAATCCAGCGAAATCGGTCCAGTGGTTCAAAAGTTATAAGCAAAAGATTGAATTTCGCAAGGGTTTTTCGTGAATTTACGAGATAAAAAACACCTTAACTTTCTGAGGATGCTGAAGCTTGGCATATATATCTGTCGTTCCCCTGACTTAGTTCGCATTGAATTTCAGCCAAATCGGTCCAGTGCACTATGGTTCCAAATCCATTTCTTTTTGGCAGAAATTAAAAAAAATAAAATTTAACAAATTTTCAAAAGCTTAACATTTCCTCAATGTCAACACTATAAGCTATCAAGAAAGTATAATGAAAAACATTTGATGCCAATACTGTCAGTTTGCTAGGCTTTCAAAATTGAAAGTTTTAGGACGTATAATAAAACCGGAGTGAAATCAATATTACAGTTATACAAACGGCAAATGGGAAAAACTTAAATTATAAAGAGGCTAAAGGGACAAATTGAAACCTAAGGATACTAGTTCTTGTTTAAAATTCCTATTTTAGAGTTAATGCATCCTTGGTGTTATTCTTGGGTGTTTTGATTATGAGGATTTTGGAGCCAAAATAGCCTATATCTTTCGTGGACAAAAAGTTGTGTTTGGGCACGAACTTGCATGAGTCTTTAAACGTGAAAGTATTTTCAATATTGTATATTTAATTTTAAAATTTACATCTTGCCAGCATTTTTTGGCAAACTCCCACAATTTCCATTTTAGTTTAGCACAAATTTCGGCCAAATTTGCTGTTTTTTGCGTGACACGTTTTCAAATTATTTTTTTTATAATTTTTTTTACCTTCCGTAAAGCTAATTAATTAAGAAAAATATATTTTTTAAAAAAAAAAAAAAAATTTTCCAAAAAAAATTTAAAAAAAAATTTAAAAAAAAATTAAAAAAAAAAATTTCCAAAAAAAATTTTTTTTTTTTTTTTTGACAATCGATTTTTGATTGCGCTAAGAGATAAAATTCATCCCAGAATTATTCCAAGTGACCTTGCTTCATTTTTTTAATTTATGCAAAAAAAAAATGCATTTGGGACCATAGTGCAGTGGTTCAAAAGTAATTAGCAAAACCGTGAATTTCAGATTAGTTTCACCTTAAATTCACGTGTTCAAACCCCGTTAACCCTAGGATGTCTGACTGCCTGGGCAGTGGTAAGTGACTCTACTGGGCCTGGCGAGGCCCTTACAATTTTTTCCCCTTTTAAGCTTTTAATTGATTGCTGGGATTGTGTAGCGTGTAAAAAAACATGTACCACACTAATTGTTAATGCGTGGCTCAGACTTGAGCGTGGGCGTGAGGTGTTGGTGGGTGTTAATGGCGACTACTCAAAATCAAAATGGGCCTCGAAAAGCTCAGTTGAACATCCTTGGGTTAAACATGTTTTAAGAACATTGGTAAGTCAAAAAAATATTTTACAACGTATTTTTGTCTCTCAAAAATATTTTTACACTTAAAAATAAATAAAATACAATCGAAAAAAAGTTTACACTCAAAAAAAAATTTACACTCAAAAAAAAATGTAAATTATTTTTTTTTTTCAAAAATTACTAAAAAAAAAAGATTTTTTACACAAAATAAAATATTTCTAATCACAAATGTTATTTTTTCCACGTTAGAAAATTTACTATCACTTAAAAAGGGCATTGAGGAGGGTATTCATAGATTCGGCCAAGTCGAATTTAACTTTTCTACTTGTTTTTCTCTATTTTTTGGAGGTATTCATAGATTCGGGTATTTATAGATTCGGCCAAGTCGAATTTAACTTTTCTACTTGTTTTTCTCTATTTTTTGAACCCCTATATCTCCGATATGGCCGATAAGCCGAGACACCTCAACCTTAGAATTGTCCCTTTTATAAATTTTAAGTTTCATGCAAATTTTGCATAACGGTGTTTAACTGTCAAATCGTATGAAAAGTTTCGCTCCGTGAGTTTTCGATTTAATATCTTACATGGGAATTAATATTCGAAAGAGATCAAATTAAATTTAAAAAAAAGTTTGGAAATTTGAAAAAGATTTAATGAAATTCAAACAAGTGAGAGTGCTTAATTTGGCTGTGCCGAATCTTGGATACCCTCCACCATGTTAAAAAATATATTAAAAAAAATTAATGGGGGTTTTTTTATGAAGGCAGGGAGTGGTGGGAGGTACCTTGTAATGTAGTAGTACCATTTAACCATTATTTAAATGATTTTTGTTTAAATGCACGTCCTCAAATGGGGGCGGGACAAAACAACAACATTTTATAGATCTCTGGGTCTTATTAAAGGACTCTGAACGTCTTCTGATATAAAAATGTTTCCTTGCTTTCCACAGACAGACGGACGGGCACTCATAAAACGTCTTAGAATCGATCATTGATCAATAATATATATTCTGTATGGGGTCCCCGACCGATATTTCGATGAGTTACACACAGCATGACAAAGAGAGTATACCCCCGTGCTGTGGTTTGGAGGTTATAAAAAGATTAATTGAAATTCGAAAATCCATTATTAAAATTTTTTCAATAAAATTTATAAACACAAAAAATTGTTGACTAAAAAATTTAAATTAAATCTATTGATCAACAAAATTTAAATGAGTCAATTATTGTTTTGATCAGCATTTTTGTTATTTTCTTTAACTATCAAATTACAAATTTTCAACATACCAGATTTTTTTCGCTTTAATTTATTTGAATACATTACTTCAAAAAACATACTTTATACTCGGTTTTTACTTTTTTTATTGTCGGCAACATATTGGAAAGCAAAAAATATGAATTTCTTCATAATTTTGTCATAAGCTTAAAATTTATTTGTTAAATCAATCATTATTTTAATTGACTTTAAATAAAAACTTAATAAAATTTTTGATCAAAATCGAAGAAGTGATTGATTGAAAAAAAATCAATTAATCACCTACAATTTGATGATTGATATAACAAGTTTCTTCATCGGTGAGTTTCAATTAAAAACTTAATTGAATCCGCGTTTTTGTATATTAAAATTCGTTTCAATTCTTTCTGTGAATAGACTTATTAAATTCTTTTCAATATCTGCATATAATTAACTTTAGTAAATTTATGCATTTTTACAATTTAAACAATGTTCAGATTAAAATCTACAATCATTAATTTTTTGTTTAACAGTCAATCATGCTGTTTCAAAACGAAAAAAATAAAAAATTTAAACAAATTTATTGTTAACAACAAATAATGATGAGGATTCGTGTACTCGTAAATACGCCAACTTGCAAAATCACACTAATTATTGCATACAAAATCAGGTGTTCTTAAACGAGATAGACGAACATTTAAATTCATTAAAAATACACAAGAAATGCATGTAATAGATTTAAGTTACACAAGAAGTAGGTGTTGAATGAGTGAATAAATTACTGACTTGAGAATGATTGAAATAAATAAGTTGCTGCAGTATGTCGCTGCTGCAGTTGAAACCAATTAAAATCAGGGTTTCAAAACCATTTTAAGAAATATTTAATATATATTTTGTGAGTGAACACAATTTTGCATAAGCGTGCGTTGAATTTTTAATTATTTTTTTTTAAAAGACTTTGACAAAGCAAAAAAAATTTAACACTGGTTTAAAAAAAAATGCCGACAAAGTTGCCACAATAAAATAAAGTGCGGCTTATTGCAAATAAATATGAATAATTATCGCAATAGAACTTAAATAAATACTTAAGCGTAAATCAAAACTTTTGTGTCTCCTACTTAGAAATTGTCTACAAAACTTGTTAACAGTGGGTGTTAATTGGTAATTAAAAAAAAAAAAACAAAATAATTGCAAACATACATATGGAAATAAACTGTGAAAATTATAAATGGAAATAAACCATTTACATTTACAGTTTTAATTTAATATTAAACTAAAATTTTTTATAAAATTTTGAAAAGAAAAAAATTTAGATGGAAGATTTTTTTGAGTGTAAATTTTATTTTGAGTGAAATTTTTTACGAATTACAATTGATTTTCGAAATTCATTTGATCTTTTTTGAAATACAATTGATCTTTTTCGAAATTCGATTGTTTAAGTTTTGCGAATTTCAATTGATTTTTACGGATTTCAATTTATTTTTTTTTTGAATCTTAATTAATTGTTTTCGAATTACAATTGATATTTTTCGAATTTCAATTGATCTTTTTAGAAATTCTATGATCTTTGTCGAATTTCAATTAATCTTTGCCGATTTAAAATTGATCTTAAATAAATAACAGTTTATCTTATTTGAATTTAAATCGGAGCCTACAAATTATAACTGATCTCTTACGAATTAAAATTAATTTTTTTTTTAATTAAAAAATTACAATCGACCTTTACGAACAATTGTTTTTCTATGAATTTCAATTGACCTTTTTTGAATTGCAGTTGATTTATTATTTCAATTGATCTTTTCGAATTTCAATTGATTTTTTCTCAAATTTCAGTTGCACTTTTAGGAGTTAAAACGGATCTTTTACGAATTAAGATTGATCTTTTCGAATTTTAACTGATCGTTTTCGGATTTCAATTGATTATTTTCGAATTTCAATTTTAAATAATCTTTTGCAAATTACATTGATCTTTACAAATTTCAATCTAGAATTTAAGAATTTTAATTGATGATATTGAATTTCAATTGATATTTTTAGAATTTTTTTTGATCCTTTACCAATTAAAATTGATATTTTAAGAATTAAATTGATTTTTTTTTTTTCGAATTTTAATATCAATTGGTCTATTTATAATTTTTAATATCAATTTATCTTTTTACGAATTTAAATTGGTCTCTTCATATTTTAATTCATCTATTTAGAATTTCAAATCATCTTTTCCGAATTTCAATTCGACATTTTGGAATTTGTATTAATATTTTTAGAATTTCTATTGACATTTTTCGAATTTTAAATGATCTTTTACGAATTTTAATTCAAAATCTTTTTGGATTTCATTTTTTACGAATTAAAATTGATCTTTTTCAAATTTCAGCTCATCTTTTTGAAATTTTAATTCATTTTTTTAGAATGGATCTTTTTTGAATGTCAACTCCTGATTTTTGAATTTTGGTTAATCTTTTACAAGATTATACCTATACCACTCTGTGGTACTGGGTATTATTGGCTAACAATCTTCAATTAAATCTACTGATCAACAAAATTTAAATGAATTCATGTTTTGATTAAAATTTTTGTTATTTTCTTTAACTGTTGAATTACAAATTTTCAACATACCATATTTTTTTCGCTTTAAGTTATTTGAATAGATTAATTCAAAAATATATAAATAATGGAGTTTTACTTTTTTTTTATTGTTGGCAACATATTGGAAAGGAAAAAATATGCATTTCTTAATAATTTTGTCATAAGCTTACAATTCATTTGTTAACTCAATCATTATTTTGATTGACCATAAATAAAAAATTGATCAATCTTTTGATCAAAATCGAAAAAATGTTTGATTGAAAAAATTTTCAATCAATCACCTACAATTTGATGATTGGTATAACAATGTTTTTAATTGGAGGAATTTCAATAAAAAAATTTATTGAATCCGCGTTTTCGATGATTGAAATTCGTTTACAATTTTTTCTGTGTCCGTCTGTCCGTAAATAAATCAAGTAAGAGTTTTAAATTCGTGCCGAATCTTTTATACCCTCCGAAATCACTCACCCTCCGCCAAATCACTCACTTTTAGACCCGACCACTTTCGATTTATTTTATTTTTGGATATGTTTTAGTCCTTATTAAATGCAACTTGGACACCAATTTTCAGCCTTTTATTCCAAGATGGTGTTGAGTAATCAATTTTTCAAAATGGCGATTTTCTCCAAAAAATTAAAAAATTGAAATTTTTAATTAATTTTGACCATTAAAAAATATAGATATTTTAAAAAAAGTTGGACAACGTTTTGTTAGTATTTAAATGTAGTTTTAGAAAAAAAATATGAAAAAATTATTCGAAGTAATTATTACTTAGTTTTTGACGTTTAAAAATTAAAATCGACTTTTTGAAAAAGTCCGAAACCTTCGATTTTTTTGTAAAAAATTATAAAAATTCTACTCTAAATTACGCAACTTTTAAGCTATAACTCGAGATGTGATCACAATTCTTTCTATTTTTTTTTTTTAAATTTTTAAAATTGCACCTTTTATGTTTTGGCTCTGATTTATTTTATATGGAGCTCCAAAAAAAAAATATATATTCATTTGGAGGTAAATATACGTCTCACAAAAATTTAGGACGATCGGACATGGGTAAGGCGTTTAGCATGGTCCTTGAAGTTTAAAAAACGGATTACAAGGAAAAATATAAATTTTTTTCTGTTTTCGCAATTTTTTTGGTATTTTAAGTTAAGTTTTAATTCAAGTGATTACAGAATTATGATGTGGAGTAAAATGCCTTTCTAATAAGGTACTAAAAACTAAAATCGGTTGAAAATCAGCCAAGTTATTACAACTTCCCCAGGCATCTAGCGTGTGCCATACCACTTGATTAAAAAATACGAGTCCCTTTTTTTAAATTTATTGAAATTTTCTACTGTTATAACATTTTTTCATTATTCATGTTTCAGTGTAATATTTTTTTGGTTTTTCCAAATTTTAAAACAAAAAAAAGAAATTTTTTTGTAAAATAGAGATTTCAAAAGGGTGTTGAAAATGCAGGTATTTTTAGCACTAATTTAAAAAATGTTAGCAAAACACAATATGAAAAATACTTGTCATCTAATTACATTTGAACTTGAAGAATAAAAAAATGTTATTGCAGTAGAAAATTTCAATGAATTTCCAAAATCGTGTTATATTGCTTAATCAAGTGTTCTGCCATACGTTAGATGCCTTGGGAAGTTGTAATAACTTGGCTGATTTTCAACCGATTTCCGTCTTTGGTACCTTATTAGAGAGGCATTTTACTCCGTATTATAATTCTGTAACCACTTGAATTAAAACTTAACTTAAAATACCAAAAAAAATCAGAAAACAGAAAAAAATTCATATTTTTCCTTGTAATCCGTTTTCTAAACTTCAAGGCCCATGCGGAACACCTTATCCATGTCCGATCGTTCTTAATTTTTGTGAGCCGTATTTTTGCCTCGAAATGAATATATCTAGGGTAAGTTAGGGTCAGTATCTACCAATGTAATTTTTTTGGAGCACCATATAAAATAAATCAGAGTAAAAAAACAAAAGGTGCAATTTTCAAAATTTGAAAAAAATAGAACAAATTGCGATCACATCTCGAATTATGGCTTAAAAGTTGCGTAATTAAGAGTAGAACTTTTAGACGTTTGTAAAAAAAAAAATCGAAAGTTTCGGACTTTTTCAAAAAATCGATTTTAATTTTTAATTGTTAAAAAATAAGTGATAATTACTTCGAATAATTTTTTTAATACCAACAAAACGTTGTCCAACTTTTTTTAAGATATCTATATTTTTAACTGGTCAAAATTAATTGAAAATTTTAATTTTTCCATTTTTTTGAAAAAATCGCCATTTTGAAAAATTTATTACTCAACACCATCTTGGAATAAAAGGCTGAAAATTGGTGTCCAAGTTGCATTTAATAAGTACTACTTAAAACATATCCAAAAATAAAATAAATCGAAAGGGGTCGGGTCTAAAAGTGAGTGATTTGGCCTGGAATGCCCCATATACTTTATGGGGTCCTTGACCGATATTTTGATGCGTTAAACACGGAATGACAAAGTGAGTATACCCCCATACTGTAGTTGGAAGGTATAAAAATACAAACAAAATATTCCAGAAAATGGCGCCCAAGTTGGGGCCAGATTTCGAATCGCATAACGAAAGTCGGAAAGCAGTGAGTAAAAGTTAGAAAAAATTTACCTCAGAAACCAAAACCAATAGAAAGACAATGTCTTCTGGAACAACAACCATCTCATTTGCTTTCATTGACTCTTTCAAATCCAGTAACAAAGTTTCTGTCAAAAACGTGAAAGTAGTATTTTCTTCATTAACTATATTTCTACCTTAAGACATTGACGAATTTTATTATTGTTTTACTTATTTCGGTTAAACTTTTACAAATAAGAAGTTATATTTTTCAAAATTAATTTTTTTTCTAATTTAAATTGATTTTTTTTGAATTTCAATTTATCTTTTAAGGACTACATTTCATTGTTTTAAATTTTTTTTTTTCTTTTTCGAATTTTTATTGCTCGTGACTGGTTTGTTTAATTTCAATCAGCTTAAAAAGTATTTGAAATATAACTGAAAATGGTGTAAAAATTACAGAATAAAAATATAGATAATTATTATTACCCAATTAATTTAAATAAAATACACTGTAAAAACATTTATAACTTCATTTCACATAATTTTCTTCACTCTTTTTTTTTACGACTTATCATTTTAATACTCGTCCTTTTACATATTTTTTTATTGATTCTTCCATATGTCAGTTGTCAATTGTGGCTGGCATTTATCACACATTGTTGCAAGATAGCATCAGTCTGACACTGTAGCAATTGTTTTAAGTGTAAAAAAAAAGTTTCATGTCTTTCTTAAATGTCTGTCGTTTCTATTTGTCCCACTTCATCCATTCACTCATATTGATTGACTTTTATTTTTAATATTTTTCCTATTTGGTTTCTCATAACTTTTGTTTCTATATGACTAGAAAATAGATATTTATGGGTTTTGTTAATTTGAATAAGTAATAATTTTTTGCTTAGACGGCGGTTTCTTCATATGTTTGCTATATTTAGTCATAATTATAATGAATTTAAAAAAATTATGAAACTATTCAAAGAATATGGAAAAATTGTCATAATTGCTAAATGACTCTTATTGCCAGGTCTTTTTTTTACTACTACTTTTTTTGATTACAAAAAAAGCAATGTTTTTTTTAAAATGAGTACATTTTTTTTTAATTTACAAATAGAGACATTTTGCAAACTTTAATGAAATCCGACCATTTTGAGTTATACCCTATTTATAAATGTAATTCGCAAAAGATCATCTGAGGTTCGGAGATTCTATTTGTAGTATGAATTCAAATAAACCAAATAACGATAAGTGATAGCGAATATAGTATCACCTGTATGATACCGATACCGACCATTCTCGAATTTTAGGCGATTTTGCTATCGTCATTACTGAAAATCACGATAGCGAAAACGATATCACATTTTCATCTTGAAACGATATCGTTATCTTCTGAAATAACGATAGTTTTTCGATAAATTCTGGAAAATGGTGATTTTACTATATTCTGGAAAATGGTGATTTTTTATGAATGGAATTATTGATAGCGAAAACAAAACATTTTTATTGAAAAACGATATAATAAGGAAAGGTACATGGAGAGCAAAAAACACTATCGTTTTTGTATAATATGTGATAATTAGGTGAAACTGCCTCGATATCATAACGGTATCATTTGGTTTATAGGGATATTATATTTTTAATTCTTAAATTCCAAATGTAATTCGTAGAATTGTGATTTAAAAACTGAATTTGAAACTCGAAAATTCCATATGGAATCCTTAAAAAATAAAAGATCAATTGAAATGAAATTAATTTTTCTCAAATGTCAATTAGAATCTCGAGTTACAATTTTACTAGTTACAAAATATATTTGTCGAATTTTACTTGATCTTTTTACACCATCTAACCACAGTATGGGAGTATACTTTGTCATTCCGTGTGTAACGCATCAAAATATCGGGCGGGGACCCCCCAAAGTATATATGGGGCATTCCAGGCCAAATCACTCACTTTTAGACCCGACCCCTTTCGATTTATTTTATTTTTGGATTTGTTTTAGTACTTACTAAATGCAACTTGGACACAAATTTTCAGCCTTTTATTCCAAGATGGTGTAGAGTAATTAATTTTTCAAAATGGCGATTTTCTCAAAAAAATTAAAAAATTGAAATTTTTAATTAATTTTGACCATTAAAAAATATAGGCCCTTGCCACAAGAAAACAAAAAGTATATTTTAACAAAAGTTTTATTTTAAATTTCAAATTTTCAATACAATTTTGAAAGTCGATTTTAAAAACAAAAACAATTTGTATGGAAATAAAATTAAAAGCTGGTTTTAAATATATTTTATTTTTTTATGGTAAGGCTGATAGATATTTAAAAAAAAGTTGGACAACATTTTGTTGGTATTTAAATGTAGTCTTAAAAACAAAATATAAAAAAATTATTCGAAGTAATTATCACTTATTTTTTGACGTTTAAAAATTAAAATCGACTTTTTGAAAAAGTCCGAAACCTTCGATTTTTTTGTAATAAACTCTAAAAATTCTACTCTAAATTATGCAACTTTTAAGCCATAATTCAAGATGTAATCACAATTTTTTCTATTTTTTCTATTTTTTTTTTAAATTTTTAAAATTGCACCTTTTATTTTTCGGCTCTGATTTCTTTTATATGGTGCTCCAAAAATAAATAAATTGGTAGATACTGACCCTAACTTATCCTAGATATATTCATTTGGAGGTAAAAATACGTCTCATAAAAATTTAGGACGATCGGACATGGGTAAGCCGTTTAGCATGGTCCTTGAAGTTTAAAAAACGGATTACAAGGAAAAATATGAATTTTTTTCTGTTTTCGCAATTTTTTTGGTATTTTAAGTTAAGTTTTAATTCATGTGATTACAGAATTATGATGCGGAGTAAAATACCTTTCTAATAAGGTACTAAAACTAAAATCGGTTGAAAATCAGCCAAGTTATTACAACTTCCGCAGGCATCTAGCGTGTTTCATACACTCAAAAAAAAAAGTTTGTAAATTTACAAGTAAAAGAAAGGTCTTGTAATTCTATTTTACTAATATTTTTGTCTTTTTACAAAAATTGTTGTATATTTAATAAAACGAAAACTACAGTTTGCTTTGTAATTTTACTATTATATATTGGTAAATTTATTTTACACATTTTTTAGGTAAATTTACAAAAAAGTGAATTATTTTACAAATTAAAAAAATATTACAAGGTGTTTAGTTTTTTACACAAAAAAACTGTAATTGTACAACAAAATTTTACTTGATGTTATTTAGTCTTTTTACCAAAAAAATGTTTTATTACAAACATTTTTTTTTAAGATCGTTTACAAGGTTTTCAGTTTGAAATGTATGTATTGAAAAGTACAAAATTCCAATATAATTTTACAAAACTTATTTTATTACTAGAATTAATGTTGTTTTACAAAAAAAAAAAATAATTAATCAACAATAGGACACGCAAAAATTTTCTAAGTTCAGATTTTTTTTTTTGCGTTTTGGAGTAAAAAATTTAGTTAAAAATAATTTTTTATAAATAATTTTTACACCATTTTTTTGGTAATTTGCGTTAAGTAAAATACCACAATTTTTATGTGTTTCTACTATATAATTGTTCTAGTTTTTTTTTTTGTATTTTTACCATTTTTTTTGGTGATTTTACCATATTTTTTGGTAATTTTTTTTTTAAATTTGGTACCTAAAATGTCAATAGAAAGCTGTCAATTATGAAAAATCAAATTTTTCTTATTTTAACTGGTACTTAAACATCCAATCTACAATATCCAAATTTTTTTTTTCCCCGATTTTTTAAAAATACTTGTGAAAATAATTCAAAATTCAAAAAAAAATTTTTATTTTTTGACTAATTTTTCCTCAAAATATAAGAAATTTCTTGTGTAGCCTCCTTCGCAATTCTCATATGTTCTACTTAAGAAAAACGAAATGTCGAAAAAAAATAAAAAAGTGCAGTGTTATACATTAAAAAGATTGTTAAAAGTGCTCAAGTGAAAAAAAATCTTTTCAGGTTGTTGAAGTGCTACTCCAGCTGCCGAAGAAGGAAAAATAAGATGCACCAATGGAAAAAACCTTTAAATTTACAAATCCAATATGTAAATAAACCAATTTTTTTGTAAATTTACAAAACAAATATGAAAATTTAAAAAACAAAATTGTATACTTACGAAAAAAGTTGTAATTTTACAAAAATGAAATAGAAAATACAAAAGCAATATTGTAAATTTACAAATTTTATGGTTAAACTACTGTTTTTACGGCAAAAAAATAAGGAAAAATGGTACATATACAATAAAAATTGTAAATTTACCACTTTTTATTGTAAATATACAATTTTTTTGCATAAAAAACAGTAGTTTAACCAAATAATTTGTTAATCTACAATTTATTTTTTATACCCTCCACTCTAGTGATAGAGGGTATATATAAGTTTGTCATTCCGTTTGTAACACCTCAAAATATTGGTCTAGGACCCCATAAAGTATATATATTCATGATCCTCGATCGATTTTAAGACGATCTAGCGATGTCCGTCCGTCCGTCCGTCCGTCCGTCTGTCTGTCTGTCTGTCTGTCTGTCTGTCTGTCTGTCTGTCTGTCTGTTGAAAACACGCTAACTTTTGAAAGACTTTACGGAGGCTCCAGAAGTTTGGCATATATGTTGGGCATTTACCTGGTCAGGTTGGTATTGCAATCCAGCGAAATCGGTCCAGTGGTTCAAAAGTTATAAGCAAATGAGTGAATTTCGGCAAGGGTTTTTTTGGAACTTACGAGATAAAACACACGGTAACTTTTGAACAGCAATTCTGAGGGTGCTGAAGTATGGCATATATATTTGTAGTTCTTCAGGTCCAGTTAGTTTTAAATTTCAGCCAAATCAGTCCAGTGGTTCAAAACTTATTAGCAAAACCGTAAATTTCAGATTCGCCTCACCTTAAATTCACGTGTTGAAAACCCGTTAAACATGTTTTAAAAACATTGCTAAGTCACAAAAATATTTTACATCGCATTTTGTCACTTTTTTTACACAAAATAAAATATTTCTAATCAAAAATGTTATTTTTTCACTCTAGAAAATTTACTATAACTTAAAAAGGGCATTGTGGAGGGTATTCATAGATTCGGCCAAGTCGAATTTAATTTTTCTACTTGTTATACCCTCCACTCTAGTGATAGAGGGTATATATAAGTTTGTCATTCCGTTTGTAACACATCGAAATATTGGTCTAGGACCCCATAAAGTATATATATTCATGATCCTTGATCGATTTTAAGTCGATCTAGCGATGTCCGTCCGTCCGTCCGTCCGTCTGTCTGTCTGTCCGTTGAAAACACGCTAACTTTTGAAAGACTTTACGGAGGCTCCTGAAGTTTGACATATATGTTCTTCATTTACCGGGTCAGGTTGGTATTGCAATCCAGCGAAATCGGTCCAGTGGTTCAAAAGTTATGAGCAAAATAGTAAATTTCGGGAAGGGTATTTTTCGAATTTACAAGATTTAAACCACTATAACTTTCGAAAGACAATTCTGAGGGGACTGAAGCTTAGCATATATATTTGTTGTTCCCCAAGGCTGTTTGGTTTTGAATTTCAGCAAAATCGGTTCAGTGGTTCAAAAGTTATAAGCAATGCACTGAATTTCAGATTTGTTTCACCTTAAACTGTTGAAAACTCGTTAAACAAGTTTTAATAGCATGGTGAAATACCAGTTTTGTAAAACTTGTTGTTGTTTGTTTTCTTGTCGTGGGGTGCAGTTTAGTTGTAAGACAAGTAAATATTTGTTATTGTTAGTGTAACTGTATGTAACGGGAAAAAATCAAATAAAGTATGTGTATGAATGTTAATTTGTTTTTGGTTTTTATAGAAAAGGATGGTAATATAAAAAGAGGAAAATATGTGAAATAGTTTTTTTTTTGTATTACATATATGTAGGTATAAAGCAACAAAAATATTTTACAAAGTAATTTGTTACTCAAAGAATTTGTACACTAAAAAAATTTACACTCAAAAAAAAATTTACATTCAAAAAAAAAAAATGTTACACTCAAAAAAAAAATTTACACATTATTATTTTTTGAATGAAATGGCAGACTCAAAAAAATGTTGACAGTCAAAAAAATTGTACACTCAAAAAAATTTGATTGATTAAAAGAAAGTTTGACTCAAAATAATATACATATTTCTAATAAAAAATTTGTAATACAATTTTTTTAATTTTTTTTTAGAAAATTACTATCAGATAACATTGTGGAGGGTATTCATAGATTCGACCAAGTCGAATTAAATTTTTCTACTTGTTTTTTTTCAAAAGTAATTTCCTTTTAAATAAAGTTTTTGGCAATAATCTTTTTGAAATTGTGGAGGGTATCACTACATTCAGCAAGGCCGAATTTAACTTTTTTACTTGTTTCATTTTCTATTTTTCCTTGTAAAATAACAACCTTTTTCTGTAAGTTTACAATTTTGTTTTGTAAATTTACCAAATTTTTAGCAAATTTACAAAAAAAATGTTCACCTCGAAGATGATATTTTACAAAAAAAAACTGTAAATTTACATTTTCTTTTGTTAAATCAATTTACAAATTATCCCCGTAACTTTACGGGGATTCTTGCTAGTACATATTTTACAAAACCTGCCCCGTACATTCACGGGGATTTTATGTCATTTTACAAACTTTTTTTTTTTTGAGTGTAACACTTGATAAAAGAATATGAGTCCCTTATTTTAAATTTATTGAAATTTTCTACAGTAATAACATTTTTTCATTATTCATGTTTCAGTGTAATATTTTTTTGGTTTTTCCAAATTTTAAAACAAAAAAAAAATTATTTTTTTTTTAAATAGAGATTTCAAAAGGGTGTTGAAAATGCACACTCAAAAAAAAAAGTTTGTAAAATTACAAGTAAAAGGTCTTGTAATTCTATTTTACTAATATTTTTGCCTTTTTACAAAAATTGTTGTATATTTAATAAAACGAAAACTACAGTTTGCTTTGTAATTTGACTACTATATGTTGGTAAATTTATTTTACAAATTTTTTAGGTAAATTTACAAAAAAGTGAATTATTTTACAAATTAAAAAAATATTACAAGGTGTTTAGTCTTTTTACACAAGAAAACTGTAATTGTACAACAAAATTTTACTTGATGTTATTTAGTCTTTCTACCAAAAAAATGTTTTATTACAAACATTTTTTTTTAAGATCGTTTACAAGGTTTTCAGTTTTTTAACACAAAAAAATTAATTAAACAAAAAATATGTATTGAAAAGTACAAGATTCCAATTTAATTTTACAAAATTTATTTTATTACTAGAATTAATGTTGTTTTACAAAAAAAAAAAATAATTATTCAACAATAGGACACGCAAAAATTTTCTAAGTTCAGAATTTTTTTGCGTTTTGGAGTAAAAAATTTAGTTAAAAATAATTTTTTATAAATAAAAAATTCCATGAAAAAAATTTTTGGAGATTTTTTAAGTTCCGGACACAAAAATTTTTCAACTAATTGTAAACTTTAGAAAAAAAAAATAATTTTTACACCATTTGTTGGTAATTTGCGTTAAGTAAAATACCACAACTTTTATGTTTTTCTACTATATAATTGTTCTATTTTTTTTGTATTTTTACAATTTTTTTTGGTAATTTTACCATATTTTTTTGGTGATTTCTTTTTTAAATTTGGCACCTAAAATGTCAATAAAAAGCTGCCAATTATGAAAAATTAAGTTTTTCTTATTTTAACAGGTACTTAAACATCCAATCTACAATATCCAACATTTTTTTTTCCGATTTTTTAAAAATACTTGTGAAAATAATTAAAAATTAAAAAAAAATGTTATTTTTGACTAATTTTTCCTGAAAATAAAAGAAATTTCTTGTGTAGCCTCCTTCGCAATTCTCATATGTTCTACTTAAGAAAACGAAATGCCGAAAAAAAATAAAAAAAGTGCAGTGTTATACTTTAAAAAGTATGTTAAAAGTGTTCAAGTGAAAAAAAAAATCATTTCAGGTTGTTGATGTGCTACTCCAGCTGCCGAAGAAGGAAAAATAAGATGCACCAATGGAAAAAAAACCTTTAAATTTACAAAACAAATATGTGAATAAACCATTTTTTTTTTAATTTACAAAACAAATATGAAAATTTAAAAAACCAAATTGTATACTTACAGAAAAAAGTTGTAATTTTACAAAAATGAAGTAGAAAATACAAAAACAATATTGTAAATTTACAAATTATTTGGTTAAACTACTGTTTTTAGGGCAAAAAAATAAGAAAAAACGGTATATTTACAATAAAAATTGTAAATTTACCACTTTTTATTGTAAATATACAATTTTTTTGCCATAAAAAACAGTAGTTTAACCAAACAATTTGTAAATTTACAATTTTGTTTTTTGATTTTCTACTTTGTTTTGTAAATTTACATTTTTTTTGTAAGTTTACAATTTGTTTTGTAAATTTTATTTTTTTTTTGCAAATTAACAATTTTTATTGTAAATATACGTGTTCTTCAATATTTTTTTGCGGTAAAAACAGTAGTTTAACCAAATAATTTGTTAATCTACAATTTATTTTTTTCATTTTCTATTTTTTTCTTTGTAAAATAACAACCTTTTTCAGTAAGTTTACAATTTTGTTTTGTAATTTACCAAATTTTTTGTAAATTTGCAAAAAAAATGTTCACCTCGAAGTTAATATTTTACAAAAAAAATTGTAAATTTACATTTTCTTTTGTTAAATCAATTTACAAATTATCCCCGTAACATTACGGGGATTCTTGCTAGTACATATTTTACAAAACCTGCCCCGTAAAATCACGGGGATTTTATGTCATTTTACAAACTTTTTTTTTTGAGTGCAGGCATTTTTAGCATTAATTTAAAACATGTTAGCAAAACACAATATGAAAAATACTCGTCATCTAATTACATTTGAACTTGAAGAATAAAAAAATGCTATTACAGTAGGAAGTTTCAATGAATTTCAAAAATCGGATTGTATTGCTTAATCAAGTGGTCTGCCACACGTTAGATGCCTGGGGAAGTTGTAATAACTTGGCTGATTTTCAACCGATTTTAGTTATTGGTACCTTATTATAGAGGCATTTTACTCCGTATTATAATTCTGTAACAACTTGAATTTAAACTTAACTTAAAATACCAAAAAAATTGAGAAAACAGAAAAAAAATCATATTTTTCCTTGTAATCCGTTTTCTAAACTTCAGGGCCCATGCGGAACACCTTACCGATGTCCGATCGTTCTTAATTTTTGTGAGGCGAATTTTTACCTCGAAATTAATATATCTAGGGTAAGCTAGGGTCAGTATCTACCAATTTAATTTTTTTGGAGCACCATATAAAATAAATCAGAGTCAAAAAATAAAAGGGTGCAATTTTCAAAATTTGAAAAAAATTATAACGAATTGCGATCACATCTCGACTTATGGCTTAAAAGTTGCGTAATTTAGAGTAGAACTTTTAGGCTTTTTAAAAAAAAAATCGAAGGTTTCGGACTTTTTTAAAAAGTCAATTTTAATTTTTAAACGTTAAAAAATAAGTTACTTCCAATAATTTTTTTAATATTTTTTTCTAAAACTACATTTAAATACCAACAAAACGTTGTCCAACTTTTTTTAAGATATCTATATTTTTAACTTTTTAAAATTAATTGAAAATTTCAATTTTTTAATTTTTTTGAAAAAATCGCCATTTTGAAAAATTGATTACTCAACACCATCTTGGAATAAAAGGCTGAAAATTGGTGTCCAAGTTACATTTAATAAGTACTAAAACATATCCAAAAATAGAATAAATCGAAAGGGGTCGGGTCTAAAAGTGAGTGATTTGGCCTGGAATGCCCCATATATATTAGTCAAATTTTATTTGATATTTTTCAAACTAAAATTTATCTTTTTGGATTTTAATTTGGAATCTTCGAATCACGATTTCTCAAACCTTTCAAAATAATTGTTTGGGATAAAAAATTTTAGAGCTTTAAACATCTTTAATTGAAAAATGAGCAATCACAAACTTTTTATGTTCCAGAATATTTTTCAATTTTTATCACAAAAACAAATATTTTTGCACCTATCAGCAAAACTCATAGGTAAATTGTTTATTTGTTTTTGTCTTCTTCAGTATTTTTTAG
Organism: Pegoplata infirma; assembly: GCA_963921195.1. Classification (NCBI taxonomy): domain Eukaryota; kingdom Metazoa; phylum Arthropoda; class Insecta; order Diptera; family Anthomyiidae; genus Pegoplata; species Pegoplata infirma. Next base: position 97,917,897 of record OY992537.1, on the reverse strand, counting down.
TAATGTTATTTTTTTCTATTTTATCTAACTGAAGCATACCTAATGTAAATGCATTCAAATATCTAAACAGAGTTGCCATGTGAAAATTATATATTGTTCCATGTCAAATCGGACACTTAGAAAATTTTTTTTTTAGATTTTTCCAATTTGTTTACAGTTTTTAGTACCCTTCGAAAACTCCTTCGTGATAAATTTTCAGAATTTTTTGATGACCCGTTCAAAAGATATCGAATTTTTAAAAATTGGTAGTTTGTTCCTTTACTCAAACTTCTTTTAATCATAACTTCTTCAATAATGGTCCAAATTTAAATTTTTTTTTCAAAATTTTTGTTTTTTTACGTACTTTCTAAAAAAAAATCCCAAAAAATTCTTAAAAGCGCTCTAGTATGCGATTTTTAAGTTTTAAAATTTAAATCTCACTTTTGAAAATGTTTGTACTCTTCGATTTTTTTTAAATTTTTTTGTGTAAAACTTCTATCAATTCTACAAATTTTTTGCCCAGGAAGATCGTGGGATAACGATTATTACTATTTTTTTAAATTTTTTGAAAAAATTTAATTGTAATTTTCCAATCTTAAAATCATTTCTACTGCTCCAATGGTGCGTCATAGAGTAGTAATTTTCAAGACCGACCCCCATTATTTTTTACGTCTAAACATTTGTTCGGAACTAACTATTATCCTATCTCCAATTTCTAAGGGGGCTCCCACACAAAACGACATTTTTTAAAATTTGCTTCAACCGCTATAACTGCCCTAAGAGTGCCCATAGAGCAATCAAATGTATGACCGACCCATAATATTTTTTTAAGTTCAAACATTTTCTCTGAACACACCTACCCTCTATCTTGAACTATTTAGGCGGTCCCATAAATTTTTTTTTTTATTTTTTATAAATTTTTTAATTTAATCAGCTTTTACCGGTCCAATGTTGCGTCCGAGAGGGGTCATTAGTGAGACCGCTCCCCATTTATTTTTACCCTCCAACATTTTTTTAAAACATACTTGCGCCCTATCTCCACTCCCTAAGTAGGCTCCCATACAAATAAGAGTTGGAGCAAATTTTATAAAAATGTAATTTTGAATGGAAGCCTACTTAGGGAGTGGAGATAGGCCGTAGGTATGTTTTAAAAAAATGTTGTATGGTAAAATTAAATGGGAGTCGGTCCCACCAATGACCCCTCTCGGACGCACCATTGGACCGGTAGAAGCTGATTAAATAAAAAAAATTTACAAAAAATAAAAAAAATTGTATGGGGACCGCGTTAATAGTTAAAGATAGAGGGTAGGTGTGTTCAGAGAAAATGTTTGGACTAAAAAAATATTGTGGGTCGGTCATACATTTTGTTGCTCTAAGGGCACTATTACACTCAAAAACAAAAAACTGTAATGTTAGCAAAAAAAGCTTGTAAACCTACAAAAAAATTTGCTGATTTTGAACCCACAATTTTTTTGCTAAAGTTAGCAAAAATGTTTTGCCAATAATTAGTTAACAAATTTTTTTCTTTTTTTTTGACACATTTGAGGACCCCATTGGGTTCGGACCCGATAGGTCCAGACCCCGAGGGGCCTAGACCTAGTTGGGTTCCTTAAAAATCCTCATAGTTTTTGATCCAAAATTTGTGTCCGTTTCGCTCTACCTTGCTTAGTTTTTGAGATACGTGATTATAGGGGACCACTGGGGTCTTGAGAATTAAAAAACTCGATAACTTCAAAAATATTACTCGGAGAGCTTTTGACTATTTTGCGGTCTTGTTCTACGTATTGAGAGCTACAAAAACGCTTTTAGACTTTTTGTTGTGTCGGCCATATTTACCGAGATATGAGCATTTTAAAATTTTCGGGAATGCTAACTTTTTTGGATCCAAAGTTAGGGCCCATTAGGGTCCACACATGTGAAGAGGACCCGCGAAAGTATGGCAATTCTAAGAACCAAAAATGCCCTCCATTTTGCTCTATCTGGCTTAGTTTCCGAGATAGAGCCATTTTAAGTTTTCTGAAAATAAAAAAAAATTTACCATTTATTTTTGCTAATGTTAGCAAAAAATCTTGTAAAAATGTTGTCAACTCAATTTCAAATCTTAGCAAAAGAAATTAGTTCAACGTTTGTTTAAAATTGCTAATGTGCTAAATGAAGTTTACAAGAATTTTTTGCTAACATGCTAATCTCAACTAAAAATTTGCTAAAAGTTAGCTAACTAGCATTAGCAAAAAAAAATTAGTAAATCTACTAACGTATTTTTTTGAGTGTAGAGCAGTTAGAGCGGTAGAAGCGGTTGGAACAAATTTTAAAAAATGTCGTTTTGTGTGGGAGCCCCCTTAGAAATTGGAGATAGGGTATTAGCTTGTTCCAAAGAAATGTTAAGAGTAAAAATTAATGGGGGTCGGTCTTATAAAGGACCCCTCTATGACGACCCATTCGAGCAGTAGAAATGATTTTAAGATTGGAAAATTACAATAAATTTTTTTCAAAAAATTTTAAAATATAGTAATAATCGTTATTGCACGATCCTACTGGGCAAAAAATTAGTAGAATCGATAGAAGTTTTACACAAAAAAATTTTAAAAAAATCAAAGAGTACATACAATTTCCAAAATGAGATTTAAATTTTAAAACTTAAAAATCGCATACTAGAGCACTTTTAAGAATTTTTTTGGATTTTTTTTTTGAAAACTACTTAAAAAAAAAATTTTGGAAAAAAAAATTGTAATTTGGACCAATATTGAAGAAGTTATGAGTAAAAGAAGTTTGAATAAAGAACAAACTAGCAATTTTTAAGAAATCGATATCTTTTAAACGGGTCATCAAAAAAATCTGAAAATTTACCACGAAGGAATTTTCGAAGGGTACTAAAAACTGTAAACAAATTGGGAAAATCTAAAAAAAAAATTTTCAAAGTGTCCGATTTGACATGGAATGTCCCATATAGAAATTCAAAATCCCGAAGGTGAAAAGCGGGCAAATAATAATAATAATTTTGATCAAGTGGTTTATATTTATTATTTTTTTTTTTTCATTTAATTAAAAATCATTTTTTATAATTCCAACCCAACCGAGACCTTGTAACAGTGATCGTCGTCTCGTTGTAGCGAAATCGACCAAGAGTTTTGGTGGGAATCGAACCTACGACACCTGTTTGATACGCTAGCTCGCCACCAACACTTATCTGACAAATACTTTGACAACGGACCTTAGAGTCTATGTGTGCTGACGTTAAGCATCAGCAGCCACTTAAAACCTAAAAAAACTTAAAACAATTTTCATAATCCCCTAGTTTAAAGACAAATCCTATGCGACATAAGGTAACCCTTAATCCCATACATAACAAAATTTCTATATTCCTCCATATTTATGTATCTACTATAGGTACATGTAACAAAATATCAACAACATTTCGCCAGGATTTGTGTTGCAAGAGAACTTTGAAATTGATTGAAGTTGTCAGTTGTGCCGACAAAGGCGGCAACATAAAAAAGAAATGTGTGTCCGTACAAACGGTGTGTAACAACAGAACATAAAAAAAATTAATCTGAAACAAAATAAAAAAAAATTAACAAAAATTTACTTTGACTATTCTGGCAAAGAATGTAAACAAAAGTTTGAAAACAACAAGATTAAAAAAAGTGCAAAAAAAAGCAGCGGCTAAAACAAAACACAACAACAAAAAACTGGTCAGAAAAAAACGGCAAAGGTACTCGAAACAAACAATGTGCTATTTTTTTACTAATGGGTTAGTAGGTGGAGAACGAAGCAAAAAGAGAATAATGGTATGGGAAATTTAAAAGGATTTATTCGAGTCAGTTAAACTCAATGTGCATCAATGAAAGAAAACTTTGGAATAATACCATTTTCTAAACTTATCACTACTGTTGTTCTCAAGGGAAGTATTCAAAGCTCAGGAGGTGGGTAATTTAGGGTGTATTTTCGTAACACTTGTCAATTCAGTAGATCACAATGCTCGTTATCGACTGTCCGATAAATCGCACAACGCATTAAAGAGAAACATCGTTTTTCCGTCGTACGAGTTGTATATGGAATTCACTCCCCGCTGAAGTCTTCCCAATCAGCTACGATCTGGAAAAAATAAAAATAAATGTTCATAAACATTACTTCCTCTATTCATAACCTATTTTTCTAACATATTATTAAGAACCTCTGCTAAGTCTAATCGAAGATAGTATAATGAATTGACCTGTTTACTTCTAATGTATATTGGTCCTTTTCGAAATCAAAAGCGATCATTATCCCTTCCTCAGGAGTTAAATTTTACAACCTGAACATCCCGTCAGAAGATTTCCGTAGAAGCTATATGGATTAGAAAGTGGTTAAGACTTACAGATATTTTCAAGTCAAAATCGTTGTCTTCACTCCGCAGTTAGTCTCAGCTCATTCTTCTTTAAAACTATGGAAAAACTACTGGACTGCTTTATCGGAGCAACATTTTTGAAGTGTCAATTTGCATACCAACAGTATAAATATACTGAAACTGCAGTCCACCATATTGTTACATCGATTCAAAAGGCCATAGAGGCAAAACAACCTGTTCTGTGTGCCTTAATCGATATACAGGGAGCTTTCGATAACACTGCTTATTATTCGATTGAGAAAGCTGGAAGCCTAGGCTTCTAATAAATTGGACTCTGGAGATGTTAACATCAAAATAACTACGTTCAACCTAGTCAGAACAGCTATGAACATCAGTTCTATAAGGTAAGACACCACCAAAAGGTGGTGTCTTATCTTTTGGACCATGGTCATAGATGAACTGCTGGAGGAGCTAACGACTCTGGTCTCAAGGCCTTCGTATACGCTGACGAATTATCATTGCTGTAACCGACGGGCATGAGCATGCAAATTGAGGAACTTTTAATTAATGACCCTAAACCTTGTTCCTTAATATTGTATACGGACGGGTCCAAGCAAACCAATAAGGATTCAGGCGCAGGTATCTTCCGACATTCAACGTTCTTTGCCCATGGAAAAATCCCCATCAATATATCAGACAGAACTCTATGCCATTCACATATGTGTAACCGAATTTCTTCGAAGAAGGGCAAAAGGTTTACAGTCAAGCTAACTTAGGTTGTGTTAAAATGGTGACAAAATCGGGTAATGGCATTTCACTCCTCTTCATTTTGAATTTTAAAAATCGTTAACACAAAAATCCTAGCTGATCCTGTTTTCGAGTTATTGCTAAATAATTACACTGTTCGACAACAAAAACTGATTCTTATAGATTTTGCTCTCCTGAATCCAAATTTTTTTAGCACCTACCGTTTTTGAGATATTCTCTGTTAAAAATCCAAAAAACCAATAGTTTCTTACTGTTGGTAGTCCACTGTTACAGATTCTCATTCAAAAATAAGACTTGATTTCAAACAAAATGGACCTCCTGATTCCAAAACTGCAATCCAAATTTTTCTAGTATGTTCCGTTTTTGAGATATTCGCGTAAGAAAATTTTCGAATATATCGAAAACGGAACATGCTAGAAAACTTTGGATTGCAGTTTTGGAATCAGGAGGTCCAATTTATATGAAATCAAGTCCTATTTGTTGGAATCAACATAATAGTGGACCCCCAACAGTGCGAAATTATTGTTTTTTTTTTTACTTTTTAACAGCGAATATCTCAAAAACGGTACGTGCTAGAAGAAATTGGATGGCAGATTTGGATTCAGGAGAGCAAAATCTATAAGAATCAGTTGGATACTTAACTGGGAAGTTTTTGTTGTCGAACAGTGTAAATATTAAGCAATAACTCTAAAACAGGATCAGCTAGGATTTTCGTGTTAACCATTTTTAAAGCTCAAAATAAAGAGGACTGAAATGTCATTACCCGTTTTCGTCACCATTTTAACACAACCTAAATTTGCTTGAAGAGGGGTGTGTGTAGCTTATTGTGTCATCCGGACTAATCATGAGCTGTGTTGAATCTCTTAACCTGACACTAGTATGGATTCCGGGTCACGAGGGTCATACGGGAAACGAACGTGCCGATTTTCTGGCAAATCGTGATGCTCGTATTTGATCTGCCAATGTATCATGTTAGGGAAAAACTGAAAATATAAAATGAATCTAAGTTCATGGAACACTGGTACTTTTGAGATGGCCAAAGGCGAGCGAAGAGATTCATAACTTCAACCAACTCGGCAGCAAAGCTGCTACTATACTTGGACAAAAAGGTTTTCCGCATTAAAGCGTCCTACCTAACTGGGCATTGCAACTTACTTTACTACTTCAGGAAAAAAAATCTATCTAACACAGGCACGGTCAGATTATGCGAGATAGAGGTGACAGCAGAACATATTCTTTGTACATACCCAAGACTGACTGGTTGAAGGCTTCAGCATTTGGGGTGACACTTAATTCATTTTTTTTTTAATAGGATTATTGGCTTTATTAAAAGCCTGAATGTAAAGGACACGTTTTTATTAGGATACACACAAGATCATTCTGGTCGTAGTGCATAGTAGATATGGGCACATGAGCTGATTAGAGCGTGATTCACGCGTGAGTGTGACTGAATTCAATTTTACTCACGTGATTGTGAGTGGGGAAAAAAATTGCGTGAGTGAGTGATTTTTTTGTGTGAGTTTGCGTGAAATATTTGCTATTCATATTTCCTTTCGTACCAATAAAGCAACAAAAATTGTAAAATATGGCTTAAAAAAGCAAAAAAAAAAAATTTTAAATTTCGCCGAACTTTAAATTTTACTAAAAAATTTGAAAGAATTTTGAAATTTTAGTTTTTGAAATTTTTTTTTTATAAATAAGAGTTTCGTGAGTGTGAGTCAACGTGAGTGTGAGTGAAGATGCGTGAGTGCACGTGAGTGTGACTTGTATTAAATTTACTCACGTGATTGTGAGTGAATGTGAGTAAAAAAAATATGATCGTGAGTGAGTGTGCGTGATTCAAAAATTCCTGTCGTGAGCGTGAGTCAAAAATCACTCACGCGCCCATTTCTTGTGCATAGGTCACTTGAGTTTGACTAAATAATGGTTGGTTACCCTAATTTCATTGACGTTTTACCAATAAGAGCTTCTAAAGAAAGTCTTAAGATATTATATTTTGACATTAAATAGTTCAGAGTGATCATGCAGCTGCAAAGATATCAATAAACCAGGTATCTTTCCAGAAAGCTTCTGGGAATGACAGATAATGTGTTCAAAAGTTACGAGCTCCTATTCAAGCAAGAACGATTGAGCTGATTTCTAATTCCAGTTGTAGAAGATATGATGATCCGAACACGGATGAAACAGTTAAATATATCCCGTACAAGTGCTCCGCATTGGCCAGGAATCGCGAGCGAGTATTAGGTAAAGCAGAACTCGAGAATCTGAAGGAAATCGCACTTATGGACCTTATGTCCGTAAAATTGTTTGCAAACTGGACTAACGCGTTTTATCCTCGTCGCTGAAGGAACATGTGGTATTGCTATGGACCAGCCAGTGTATGCAAAGAGTTCAAAATTTTGAGATCCACCACCCCTAACCTAGCCTTCGAGCTTCTGATAATCCATGAAACTTCGCCAGAAGTTATTTGGCGACACCTTTTGCAGATCAGTGTGTTCGTTTAAAACGGTTACCGGAAATTACGAGAGCCACCGTCGAAATCTCTCTTTGTTATCGATAACATCTCACATATTCTGGGCAGGAGCCTCAAGGTCTATCTTGGTTCTGCTGGACCGGGTGTAAAGGAGTGCGTTGAAGCTCATCAATCCAGCTCTATTGACTCATTGGAACATCGTCGGAATGTGGGTTGTGTGTCATTGTTCTATCGACATTACCACGGTAAGTGTTCAGCTGAGATAGTTGAACTCTTCCCTGAGACATGGTTGCATACTTGTAGTACTCGTCTATCCAGTAGATAACATCCGTTCGTAGTCGAATGTCCAATGTATCGCACAACGCATTACCGAGAAAATTCGTTTCTCAGTCGAACTAGCCGTATGTGGAATAATCTCCCCACAGTAGTCTTCCCAGTCAGCTACAATTTAGAAAAATTCAAATTAAATATCCAAAAACACTACTCCCTTTTTCCTCCTCCTCATAACCTTTTTTCCTAATACCAACACAATGCATTACATTAATAGGGGCATCCCCTGAGTGTTGGCTCAAAATAATAAAAAAGAAAATTTACCCTTTTGATAGAATGAATCCCAAATCTGTCATGTAGTTTCATCTTGCTTAAAAGTTTCAAGAGGTATACTAACACATTTCAATTCCGTAGTGTACGATTATGGAGGAGTTTTCCTGGGGACTTTATACGTCATCGAACGTTGAAAAAATTGTCAGTCATCGGAAGGTTAAGCAGTAGTTGAACTAAGAAATTGGGTAGTAATAGTCCCAATGGGTTAAAACGGACTTAAGCGTCTATATAGGCTACCATTTAGTTGAACTTAACAATTGAGTTCGGCCGAACGGTTAAGGCCAAAATGAAATTGAGGCAGATTTTTGTATTTGGAAGAATTTTAGAAAAATTTTGGACGGATTTTTGAAAGACCGTAAAAGTCGATTCAAAATTTTGTGCTAAGCTAAAATTAAGACACATTTGTATTGTTTGACCGATGAACGTTCGATAAATGTTCCTAAAATTTGACACTCAGTACCATATTCGATCACCTTTTTAACCTTTTTTACTGCTTCCTAATACCGAATTCCGACAAAGTTCGGTCGGACACTCTACTAAATCATTAAAAATTCATAAGTATTAACACAAAAAAAGAAACCAAAACTAACTACCAAATTACGTCTATTATTATCCAAAGTATCCATAACTATTTGATTTAAACAAAATCGACATAAATCTTTAGAGAAGAATAAACAAAATCCAGATTAACATAACAGTTCATCAATAAATAACATCACAATAGATACAATACTTTAGAAAAAAAAAAAAAACACAGATATCATATACAGGTGGGAGATGAGTACAGGCATGTTGACATTCATTCATTCAGTCGTTCATGCTTGCATGCATTTATAATTTGCATAAGAATCACGAAATATATATTAAAATATGTTGTTCAGGGAATACAAAATCATAGATCTCTCTATATGAATTTATAAATATTTTTTTATATTTTCTGTACAGAATGCAGAGGTGTTTGATTTCAAAAAGGTATTAAATACTACTCATGGTCATAAAATAGTATCAAGATGAGGAGGAGATCACAAAATGATGATAAAACATTTTAACATTAACCCAATACTTTGTTGTGGTTGGTGTGTGTGTGACTGAATGAATGGTGAGCATTGATTTGAATTTTGTATGCAACATTGGTCATTTTGGATATTTGTTGTCGTCCTATAGAGATGGCATACATTGTAATAATTTCAAAATGTGTTGGCATACATCATGTATTTTGATTGTGGTGTTGCATGTTTTTTTAATGTGTTATTTAATATACAAATTATGATGTGAAATTCCATGGAAAGTGTTCTGGGTCTTCTTTTTTATGAAATGTGTGGGCTCGTAGTCTGGGGGGTCATGCAGTTGACATGAAGTTTGATAAACTTCAAAATTTTTTTTGGGGAAATTGTTTTCACAAATTGTCGTGATTTTAAAAGCCAATGAACCAAATAACGATAACTGATAGCGAAACACACAAAAAATTATTGCCTAAAAATGTTCAATTAAATCTATTGATCAACTAAATTTAAATGAGTCAATCAATGTTTTGGTTAAAATTTTTGTTATTTTTTTTAACTGTCGAATTACAAATTTTCAACACACCAGATTTTTATTTCGCTTTAATTTATTTGAATAGGTTTAATTTAATATTAAAAAAATATACAATATAATCCGGTTTTACTTTTTTTATTGTTGGCAATATATTGGAAAGCAAAAAAGATGAGGTTTTTGATAATTTTGTCATAAGTTTGCAATTCATTTGTTAATTCAATTATTATTTTGATTGACTATAAATAAAAAATTGATCAAATTTTTTTAATCGAAAAAATTTTTGATTAAAAAAATTTTCAATCAATCACCTACAATTTGATGATTGTATAATAATTTTTTTAATTGGAGGAATTTCAACCAAAAAATTGATTGAATCCGCGTTTTTGTTGATTGAAATTCGTTTAATTTTTTTTCTGTGAAATAGTCTTTAATTAAAATTATGATATCATTTTCGAATTTTAAGCGATATCGGCATTCATGGATATTTCCATAGCGAAAACGATATTACATTTTCATATTGAAGCGATACTGTTATCGCCTGGAATAACGATAGTTTTTAAAAAAAAAATCAGGACTGCAATCACATAAAACGATAGTTGACTAACGTCGATTTTTGGAGCCTTGTTGCTCCTAAACTAATCGAAATGTTTCCAAATTTTTTAATGTTTCTGGATTAGACAACACTCCTTAATAATTTAATAAAGAAAAACTTTCAAATATCCATTCAAAACGATATGTATTTTGATGTCGTTTATGCATCGTCTATCGTTTTCGTTTTACGTGATTAGCCCCCTGAAAAACTGCGATTTTACTATCGTTATGAATGGAATTATCGACAGCGAATACGATATCATATCATATTAAGGAAAAACGATATCATAAGGAAAGGTACAATGAGAACGAAAACACTATACACTCAAAAAAAAACTGCAAAGTTAGCAAAAAAAGCTTGTAAACCTACAAGAAAATTTGCTGATTTTGAACCCAATTTTTTTTAAACCAAACGATACCGTTATGATATCGGGGAAATATCACCTAATTATCACATATTATACGAAAACGGTAGTGTTTTCGTTCTTAATGTACCTTTCCTTATGATATCGATTTTCCATAAAAATATGATATCGTTTTCGCTTTTTTACAAAAAAAAAAATAACTATTTTGATATTTTTTGTATCAAAAAGTAACACGTTTTTATTAAAAACTTCTTCTTTTTCCAAAATAGCGCCTTTTTGGTACTGTTTCTAAAAATGTACTATTTTAGTACTAAAAAAAATAGTACTTTTAACGAAAAATACTTTTTAGAACTTTTCACAAAAAAGTACTTTTTTGTCATTTTTCTAAAAAAGTACTTTTTTGTAATTTTTCTAAAAAAAGTACTTTTTTGTCATTTTTCTAAAAAAGTACTTTTTTGTCATTTTTTCTAAAAAAAAGTTTTTTTGGCACAATTTCTATTTACTATTTACTTTTTAAAAAAATATATATTACTTTTTATAAAAAAGTACTTTTTTGCTATTTTTATAAAAAAGTACTTTTTTGGTATTTTTATAAAAAAAAGTGTTATTTTTAAACATCTTTTAATAAAAATACGACTGCAGTACTTTTTATAAAAAAGTGAAAATTTTGTTCTTTTTAAAAATCTTTTTATAAAAAGTACTATTTTGGTACTTTTTACAAAAAAATACTATTTTGGTACTTTTTATAAAAAAGTACTATTTTGGTACTTTTTATAAAAAAAAATACTATTTTGGTACTTTTTACAAAAAGTACTATTTTACTGGTACTTTTTTAAAAAAATGTACTATTTTGGTATTTTTTATAAAAAAGTACTATTTTACAGGTACTTTTTTTAAAAAAAAGTACTATTTTTGTACTTTTTATAAGAAAGGACAATTTTGGTATCCTTTAATTTTTTTCCCAAAAAATATCCAATTATACCCATTTATGTTATAACACTGCAGATTGCAAGTTGTGAATATTCGCCCTCGATATAAGTTTGTTATTCCGTTTGTAACTTCTCGAAATATCGGTCTAGGACCCCATAAAGTATATATATTCATGATAATCGATCAAGTCTAAGTCGATCTAGCCATGTCCGTCCGTCTGTCTGTTAAAAACACGCTAACTTTCGAAGGACTTACCGTAGGCTACTGTCGGTTTTAAATTTAAGACTCAAACAAACATTACAAAAAAAAAAATATTTTACTCAAACTAAAATAAAAGATATAAAATAAGGCGGTATAGGTAAGATTAGGTTGGCTGGACGTCCGCCAATTTGGCGAATTCACTCGGAGGCCATAGGGCTTATTGTGATTCCCATAATTGTTATTTCCCTACTCCCCCTCTGATATAAAAATTTTACTTCTTATACCACCCTGATTCTTTACGATATTCTGCTAGAGATGTCATTGAGACACCGTTTAAACAATCCAGGTCATCGAAAAAGAAATTCCGCTTCATCAGACCCGGAAATTCACACAACAAGTGTTCACTGACTCATCCTCCTCCATATCCCCACAACTTCTGCAATAGTTTCTATCAGAGATTCACATACGCACGGCCATTTGGCCAATTATACAGTATCCTGTCAGTACTCCCACTAATAGGCTAACCGTCAGTTTGCTAAAAGTAAGAAGACATTGTGTCCTCTTAGGGTTTGGAAGTGGCCACATTATTCGCGATATCCAGTGATATCCACCTGTACTTCATTCTGTTTTCAGATATCCTATCAATTTCGTTCTTCAACTCCACTATATGAACCGTTCCCCCATAAGCCAATTCGTTTCCAGCGATCCCACTATGTCCTGGGACCCAGATTAACTTGACTGTGTGCTAACTGATTCGATAAAGGGATCGTATAAAATTCCTAATAATTCCCGATTTTACAGTGTTTGATTCAAATGCCCTCAAGGCTGCAAGACTATCTACGAAAATGTCAATGGCGCAAGGACTTAGGTCCCTTGTCATAATCATCTGCACGTCTTTATCAGTTGCAAGTACCTCGGCCTGGAAAACACTACACTTGTCCGCAAATCTCAATGAGGACCGGATTTCAAGGCATACATATATGCCTTGAAATCCGAAGATCAGACAAAGTAACGTTATTCTTCCACTTCTTTAAGAAACTGAGGCACTGGAATTCTTCTTTCGACACTTAAAAAACATGTTGGTTTCAACAAACATCGCATTGTATTTTCTTGCCCAGAACATCAATAGTGTCGGATTCATCAATAGTTGTACTACCCATGGATTTAGATGACGTTTATTCTTCCTTCAATAATTATACCATCAACTGATAAAGACGACGTTATTTCTACTTTGATACACTCACGGAGGAAACCGATAGTTCAGTAGCAACAACCGGAATTTACGGTTCTGTTAACAGAATTATGATAAAGACAACCGAAGTATTGTTGTAAAATCGGGGTGGTTCAAGAAGTAAAAAGTTTTTGTATCAGAGTGGAGTAGGGTTATGACATTTGAGGGAATCGCAATGGGTATTTTGGCATTCAAATAAATTCCCCAAATTGGCGGACGGCCATTAAACCTAACCTAACCTATTGTTGTAATAGCCGATCTTATGATGTCTCACTGTCATGTTCCTTCGGTTAGTTATAACACTTGTATCACATTTGAAGCTCTAAATTGATTTTCCAGTTATTTACAAAGATGACATTTTGTATACATGCGCGAAAATGATGACTTTGGTTTGGTTGGCTTCTCCAAAGCAAGATATCTGATGTTGACTGCCCGAAACGGAATTGGGTATACTAATTCCGCTGTTTTCATTTGGTTGCCCTATCGACAAAAGTTCAAATATTAGCTACCAGATAGTCGTAATTCGAGACATGTCAATGAATTTTGTAGGCGGTTTCGGTTTAACACTTAGCCGACCGTTCTATATTTCCATTTATAGCAGATTGCTCCATTAAAGTCACAAAACTTTTCCTCTACCACATACATCCAAATTTCATTGCAATCCGCCTCCTTTCACCCAAAATACCTTCATATCCATAGTTAAACCAAACAATCTTAACTTAAAATTCTCTCATTCACTTTTCATTTCCTATAAACAATTCTTCTTATTTCCAATAAAAACATTCAACATACAAAATTCCTTTGACCATGTGTGTGGTCTTCACATCTTCCTTTTAAAAAAAAAGCCATGCCGATCATTAATGATCTTTACCATTAAGGGGAAAATGACTCGTTGAATAAGTTCCTACTAATCATAAACGAGACAACAAAAAAAAAATGTGTGAATTAGACAGAAAAAAATATACTAAACAATAAAAAACGAAACTAAAAAAAACAGTTTTCAAGCTTTAGGATTGATATAAACATGGCTATAAATGTGATGATCAATCTTCAATGAATGAACGTAAAGAAAAATCGCACACACATTATGTCTGGCGACAAACTTAAAGACAAAAAAATAAAAACCAACTACAATAAAACAAGATCAAAAGACCACACATGGTGATGGTGGTCAACCATCATCAAGATCATCATCATCAATGAATTGACACAATATGTTACATACAGTAATGGGAAACGAAACAACCTTAATAGTAGACTACATTGTTTCCAAGTGCATTTATGGAAAATTTGAATTGGGTTTAACATAGTCTTTTTCAACTATCTCAACTTACACACTTCAGGGTAGACTTTTATATAAAATCAAACTTTAAGATATTCCCTTCCTTCTTAAAAGATAACTTGTCTTCAAAAGACATTGCAAAATTGATCTTCATCGTAAAGCGCGAAAGGTAAAGAGTCTTGTCTAATAATCAAGGTATCCCAATTTTAGAAGCTTGTCCAACAATCTTAAGTTTCAAAGTAACGAAAATCTTAGAAATGTTTAACAATAAAGTGATTTTAAGGAATCTTTTCCAACAATCGTGGGTTGCGAAAGCTACCAAACTTTAACAAGGTAAATTTTTAAAGGCACTTATGTTTAAGACTCATGTCCAACAAAAAAATTGTACAAAAATCTTGAGTAAAATTCTTAGATAGTTGGTAAGGCTAGGCTGCTAGGCGCTGTTCGTTAAAACAATAAACTCTAAGGTCCGTTAAGATGACATGGAACCTAAAGGTATTCTTCTTAGTATCAACTGTTGACCAAGAGAGCTTTTAATGAAGCCACTACCTGGAAAGCTCTGAGCAATTGCAGAGATTGTGCTTTAAGTTGAAGTTATCTCCTCAACTTTGTAAAAGTTTATAGGGAACTAGTGGCAGTCAACGTTTAAAGCTGCCTCATGGAAAGCGCTTTTGGTAAAGACGAGTCCGAGTGTGTCTCGAGAATTTACATTGCAGCCCATCTATGGTTCGTATTCCCAGCGGTATAATAGCGAAGTGCGGGTTCTCAGAGCAGGTTCTCAGAGGCTTATTAAGATGTTCCAGTTTTGTAAAAAGATTACTTCCACTCTTGGAGATTCATCTAACAAACAAGTTTTCTGAAATGTTCCCATGCGTGTTAGAAATGCATTAAGCGTTTTATTTATTGAGCAGTGACAAAAAGTGGTCTTTTCCAATACCTATTTTATTTTGTCTTTCCAGCGTTACAAAGTCGAAGTAAACAATATTCCGAAAGCATACCAACCCAGTCGGACAAATGTAGTATTTTCCAGGCTGAGGTACATACTTGCAATTCGTAAATCCGTAGCAATGGTTATGACAAGGGACCTAGATCCTTGTGCTATTACCATTTTCGTAAACAGTCTTGCAGCTCTGAAGGCCTTAGAAGCAAACAGTGTTAAATTGGGAATCCCTTCGTCGAATCACTCAGCACACTGTCAAGTTAATCTAAGTCCCTAGACATAATGGTGTCGCTGGGAACGAATTGGCTGATGAATATGCGAGAAATGGCTCTGAGTCGGTGGGGGAACATGTTTAACCTGACATCTCTGTTCCTAAAGTCGAATTGATAAACGAAATTGATAGGATATCAGAAATTAAAGTGAAGGTAGGTGGATATCACTGTCTACGTGCTGGGTTATGCAAACCCACTGCCAAATCCTAAGAGGACAGAAAGTCTTCTTAGCTTTGTCAATCGGAAGGGTATCCTATTGGTGGGAGTACTGGCAGGACACTGTATAATCGTCCAATGGTCGTTCGTTTAGGAAATCTCTGACAGGAACTATTGTAGGAGTTGTGGGAAAGTGGAGGAGAAGTAGTCAGTTAAGTACTTGCTGTATGATGTTCGGGTCTGTTGAAGCGCCGCTTTAAGTATTTGGGGCAAAGGCTTTTCGATGACCTGGAATGCCTTAAAGGTGTCTCATTGACTTCTAGTGTCCGACCGAATACACCTTTTTTGGCCGAGGCCGAAGCCGAAGCCGAATATTCGGCCAAATTTTCACTATTCGGCATTTTCACTATTCGGCCAAACCGAAGCCGAAGCCGAATATTAAAAAAAAAATAAATATTTATGTAGTAAAAACAAGAAAAAAATAAAAGTCGACTCGGCGGGATACTCAAATGCATGAGAATGCTGTCTAGAATGATTTTATTTTAAGCAAAAAATTTTTTTGGACATTTTTGTAAAAAAATATATTTTAGAGTGTAAATTTTTTTCGATCGAAAATTTTTTTGAATGTAAAAAATGTTTTTAGTTGCAAAAACACTTATTAAAATGTGTAATGTGATTCAAAGTTAGTTTAGTATGTTTTTCAACACGTGAGCACAAATATTATACAATTATTCGGTATTCGGCCTATTCGGCCAAAATTGTGGCCGAAGCCGAATAGTGGCCGAATAGTGCTTTTTGGCCGAAGCCGAGGCCGAAGCCGAATATTCGGTCGGACACTATTGACTTCTCTATCATAATAACTTAGGATATCGTGTTAGTTTTATAAATAGATCTTTGTATCAAAGGGGGAGTATGGGAATAACAATTAAGGGAATCACAATGGGTCTTCTGGTCTCCAGGTGATTTCGAAAATGGCGGACGCCCTCCAACCTAACCTAACCCAGTCTAGTTCCTTCGGAAAGTAGCAACAACAGAGTGTTGGGTTGTACAAGAATTTTTTTCTAAATGTTGTTTTCAGTGCACATATAAGTCGAGTCTCAAACTGCTTTACCATCCCAT
>OY992537.1:94249183-94300924 GCA_963921195.1 Pegoplata infirma | reverse complement strand
ATAAGATCGAAACGAATTTTACACGGGTACTAAAGAATATAATGACCTCGAACTAGAACAGGCGCGAATACAGGAATTTCATTTGGGGGGGGGGGGGGGAGATTTTTTTTTACCAAAAAAATATAAAAATTTCGTTGGAAGAGCGGGGGGGGTGTTTGTAAATTTTTACGAATATGTATTTAGTAACAAATTGAAAACAAAAAAAGTTTTTTTTTTTTTTTTTTAATGCGGATTTGGGTGAAATTTGTTTATAGCCAAAAAAAATTTCAAGATTTACTTCATAAATAAGGCCGTTAATAGTCAAATAAAAAAAAAATGTTTTATTCTCAGATCGAATTTTCTATAGAAAATATTTCAGATTCAACATTTTTCGCATAGAAAATTTCTCACAAGGGAAGTATCTCAACCCTTATGAACCGATTTGCATGAAACGAAAAATATATATAAAAGAGACGATTCTAAGGTTGGGGAGTCTCGGCTTATCGGGCATATCGGGGATTTAGGGGTTCAAAACAAGAGTCAAAAAATGGCGAAAAATTTTTTTTTTAGGATTTTTTAGCCATTTCTTTCTAAGAAACTATATGATGGTTACATATGAGAAGAAAGGTTTTTTTTAATGCCTATCCAATAGTGGTATAACCTTGTAAAAGTTTGGCTTCGTTAAATACTTTTTTCATGAAAATGTGTAAATTTTAGGGGGTATTTATATGAATACATAGATCTACGTCCATATAAATACGAAATAATCTTTATTAAATTTAAGTCGACACGTATTTTTTCTCTAGATGCTATTCCTGTTAGTTCGGGAGTTATCGAAATTTTCCCGGAGGTCCACATTGTTTCATAAGGGGACAACGAAATTTTGAAACACTGATATTGCCGAAAAGCCGAGACACCCCAACCTTAAAATCGTCTCCTTTATATATATTTTAAGTTTCAGGCAAATTGGTTCATAAGGGTTGAGATACTTCCCTTGTCAGATTTTTAAAACCTTATTTAAGAGAAATAATCTGAGATTCTAAGACTATCTTTCTTTAAAAATTTTTGCAAATTCTAATATACTTTTCTTATAAAAAATTTTGGAAATAATTCTTATATTTTTGTATACAAAAATTCTCAGATTCTGAAACATATTTCGTAAAAGAAAATTATCAGATACTTAAAAAGCATCAGATTCTAAAACATTTTATGAAGAAATTTTTATACACTTTTGCAAAAATAATATCTTAAATTTTATAGTATTTTTTATAGAAACATTTTACTGTTTTAATGTCATCTAATGTTTTCCAAGGCAATTTTTTGGATTATATGAAGGGCTTACTGCAAGAACTTGATAAGCAACCTTTTATTTTTTCGTGTTTTTCGTATTCTGCTGATGTTCCATCGACAGATTTTTGGCAGAAGTCTTGCTTTAACCCTTCGTACAAGTATATTGAGAATTAAAGTTCTGCAAAAGTTCTATTTTCTACATTTTTTTAAAAGTTTTAAGGCAAAACCCACCATAAAATGAAATGTTGCTTATCGAGTTTTTACAAAAAGCCCTTCATATGTATATTCTTAAAAAAATTTCCATAATGATTCGGAAATATATCTCTGCACAAAAAACTAAGATTCTAAAACGCTTTTCAGTAGAAATGCTATCCGATTCTAAAAAAATTTTTTGTAGAAAAATTGTTGTCAGATTCTGAAACATTTTTTCTAATAATAAATTATCGTTTGCTGAGGAATTTTTTACATAGAAAAGCTATAAGAAATTTTTCCTAAAATTCAAAATGAATTCTGAGACATTTTTCTATAAAAAATAAATTCGAGATAATATTTTTTTCTTAGGAAATGATCAGGAAAGTTATTCGGTTAGAAAATGTCCACGACTCTATTGACATTTAAGTTTCTCGTATGAAATTTTATAAATTCTGAAACATTTTATTCTAAGGATGAAAAAAAAAATCTTAGGATAAAGGCTATGTGTGCTGACGTAAATCATCATTACTTTTCTTAGGGCTGGTAACTTATCACAATATAATCAATGATTAGGGCTAATCAATGTTTGTAAACGTAAAATTTATATGAAATTGATTAATGATGAGTATTAATCATTGATTAGCTTTTGATAAGTTACCAGCCCTTAGGATTTTTAAACATACTGTTTTTTTACTTTCTTTTTTCCATTCCCTTACTTTCTTTCTTTTTTTCTTTCTTTCTTTTTTTCTTCCTTTCTTCCTTTTTTTTTTCTTTTTTTCCTTTCTTTTTTTTTGAAATCGTTTTGGGGGGGGGGGAGAAATCCCATTCTCCCCCCCCCCCTGGATCCGCGCCTGAACTAGAATAAACCTACTTAAAATACATTTTTTGTTTAGCGTTAACAAAAAAAAAAATAAAATCACAAAAAAAGTGTTTGGACATTGTGGAGGGTGTTCTTAAATTCGGTCAAGTCAAATTTATAATTTTCTACTTGTTTTCTTTTTTTTAATGTTGTTTTATTTTGTTGTGTTACTTTTATTCTCATCATCCTTGTTTGTTTAGCATATGTATTCCATTAAGGGCCATTCTGAAATGTCCTCCTAGTGGTTTATTTTACATAAAAAAATGAAAACATTGTGCTGGTCTTTTGAATAAAATAATAATTATGTTGCTTTTACATGACTTCATTTGTTCTATTTCATTAAGTACTAATTTTTTTTCCAACTTCTTTTTAAGTATTTGTGAGTGTTATATGGGGCATTCCATGTCAAATCGGACACTTTGAATATTTTTTTTTAGATTTTCCCAATTTGCTGACTATTTTTAGTATCATTCGAAAACTCCTTCGTTTTAAATTTTCAAACTCAAACTTCTTTTACTCATAAGTTCTTTAATAATGGTCCATTTTTGAACTCTTCGATTTTTTTTGAAATTTTTTTGTGTAAAACTTCTATTGATTCTACAAATTTTTTGCCCTGGAGGATCGGTCATACATTTTATTACTCTAAGGGCACTCTTAGGGCAGTTAGAGCGGTTGGAGCAATTTAAAAAAAATGACATTTTGTGTGGGAGCCTCCTTAGAAATTGGAGATAGGGTATTAGTTTGTTCCGAAAAAATGTTAGGACGTAAAAATTAATGGGGGTCGGTCTTGAAAATGACCCCTTTATGTCGCACCATTGGATCAGTAGAAATGATTTTAAGATTGTAAAATTACAATAAAATTTTTTAAAAAAATTAAAAAAAATAGAAATAATCGTTATCCCACAATCCTCCTGGGCAAAAAATTTGTAGAATCGATAGAAGTTTTACACAAAACAAGTAGAAAAGTTAAATTCGACTTGGCCGAATCTATGAATACCCTCCACAATGCCCTTTTTAAGTGATAGCAAATTTTCTAACGTGAAAAAAAATAAAATTTTTGGTTAGAAATATTTTATTTTGTATAAAAAAACTTTTTTTTAGTAATTTTTGAAAGAAAAAAAAAAATAATTTACTATTTTTTGAGTGTAAAAATTTTTTTTGAGTGTAAAATTTTTTTGAGTGTATTTTTTTTTTTGTTTTAGTGTAAAAATATTTTTGAGTGACAAAAATACCTTGTAAAATATTTTTGTGACTTACTAATGTTTTTTAAACATGTTTAAAGGGTTTTCAACACGTGAATTTAAGGTGAAACTAATCTGAAATTCACGGCTTTGCTAATAACTTTTGAACGACTGGACCGATGTGGCTGAAATTTAAAACGAATCGGACCAAAGGAACCGCAAATATATATGCCACACTTCAGCACCCTCAGAATTGTCGTTCGAAAGTTACCCTGTGTTTTAACTCGTAAATTTCAGGAAAACCCTTGCCGAAATTAACTCATTTGCTTATAACTTTTGAACCACTGCACCGATTTCGCTGGATTGCAATACCAACCTGACCAGGTAAATGCCCAACATATATGCCAAACTTCAGGAGTCTCCGTGAAGTCTTTCAAAAGTTAGCGTGTTTTCAACAGACAGACAGACGGACAGACGGACTGACGGACATCGCTAGATCGTCTTAAAATCGATCGAGGATCATGAATATATATACTTTATGGGGTCCTAGACCAATATGAATGACAAACTTATATATACCCTCTATCACTAGAGTGGAGGGTATAAAAAGTTCAAAAAAATCAAAGAGTATATATATTTTCAAAAATGAGATTAAAGTTTTAAAACTTAAAAATCGCATACTAGAGCACTTTTTTTGATTTTTTTTAAAAAGTACGAAAAAAACAAAAATTTTGAAAAAAAATTTGCAATTTGAACTATTATTGAAGTAGATATGAGTAAAAGAAGTTTGAGTAAAGGAACAAACTACCAATTTTTAAAAATTCGATATCTTATGAACGGGTGATCAGAAAAATCTGAAAACTTACCACGAAGGAGTTTTCAAAGGGTACTAAAAACTGTAAACAAATTGGGAAGATCTAAAAAAAAAATTATACA
The DNA here is from genome assembly GCA_963921195.1 of Pegoplata infirma. Classification (NCBI taxonomy): domain Eukaryota; kingdom Metazoa; phylum Arthropoda; class Insecta; order Diptera; family Anthomyiidae; genus Pegoplata; species Pegoplata infirma. The sequence goes on along the minus strand of OY992537.1, from coordinate 94,296,487 downwards.
AAGTGTCCGATTTGACATGGAATGCCCCATATATTTGTCTGATTTCCGTTATACATACTTATTCCATTTACATATTTACTTCTACCAGTTTCTTTTTTTTTTTAATGGCCTTAGGTGTGAAAAGAAATTACAATTGTTTGTACTCGACAAACATTAACTCTTAATACAGTTTGCCTTCCCTATCCCCTGCGTCACTTTTTTCCACCAACAAACTAACCACAAGACTTTAATTAACTTGCCTTTCCTGCAGTAGTAATTTGTAACATTTATATTCAAACTGAAACATTTTTTTTTTTCACTCGAAAAATATGGCAGCAATTTAAAAGAAAAATAATAAGGCAAGGAAGAATAATAGCTGAAGTGTTGAAAGTCTATTATGATTAAATAATATTGATATCAAAAAGGAACAAATATAAGAGAAGTCTTAAAACTTTTCATTTCTTTTTTTTGTTTTTAAGAATTTGTTACAATATCACGTTTTTATTTAGCCTTAGGATCATAATAATAAAAATAAAATAAGATTATGAATTTAATAAGGATAATATTTCTTATGTTTTAAATGAAATTACTCAAGAAAAGATTATTTACCTTAATTTAAATTTTATTTAACTTTTTTACCCTGCACTTACAAGGGAATATGACTTTTTGACTTACAAATTTAAAATTTAAAAACCTGCTAAGCTATTTATCCGATTTCAAAAATGTTTACAGCAATGTTTTAAGTGGTCCTTTAGGGTAGACATTGGTCATTTGTATGCCCACTTTTAGCAAAAAGAAACTAATTATTTAAGAATCTCCGAAAATTTTCATCCGATTTAAAAGAAAAAATTAATTTAGATTGAATAATATTCAATTTAGATTCAATATACTTACAAGGAAGGTCTCCCTGGTGTCACCCGCCGATCTTTATGGAATTGGTTTTATTTTGTAGAGCAGCAAAAATAAAAAAAATAGGGTGTGAAAATGAGGGGGGGGGGAAACGGTAATTTTTCAGTTTTTTGCGTTTATCTCCAATACTATTCAAATAAACCTTGCCATGTTGCATATCAAATGAAAGGCCTTTTGCAAAGTACGTGTGCAAAGTACGTGTCCAAACATGCACAACTTTTCGTCATATTGAGTAAAATACCAAAATTGTAGGACATTTTTGATTATATGTCAAAAAATATTCGTGTCTGTCATGACTTCAGAACGTTTTCAATTAGAGCGAAAATTTTCGAATCACATAAAAAAAGATTTGGTGTTTCCAAATCACATATTTCTTAATTATATGTTCGAAAAATTTTACTAAGATATGCTAGATGCGAAACACGGGCTTATGTTTAAAAGTAAATAAAATTAAATAAAATAAATAAATAAAAAAGTTTTGCACAATTTTTAAACAAAAATATATATTTAACACCAATTTATCATTGAATTTCTTATTAAATAATATATATTCACGAATATGAGTTGAATGAATTACTCTTATGTACCTTAAACTCAACAATGTTTCGCATCTTGATAATTCTATGAACATATGGTAATAAACCCCAGTTGTAAAATGTAGTACTTTTCAATAGTAATAATAACTGGCAACACCATGGATTGGCATCACCATTTATCGAAAATTTTTCGAAGATAAACAACGCCATGTTGAATTTTGTAAAATTTTATAATTAATTTATTTTTACAATTTTTAAGTATTTTAAGTGAGTTAAACTAAAAGTGTTGTGCATTAAAAAATGAAAAATTTTGTGCTCTTTCTTTTGAAAGTATTTCTCAGCCGGGAAAACGTGTAGTTATTGAAATATGTGATTTTTTTAATTTGTATACTTTTGTTGTTGTTTTTGCACAACTTCCGAACAAAATTTCGATAAATTATGGAGTGTTTTTAAAATAATTTTTACATATATTTAGTCTTAACAAAATGTTGATTTTTTAATGTAAATAAAAAGAATGTATATCAAATTATAAATTAAACATGGGTTTTTTATTTTTAAGTTAATATTTTTAAGAAAAAGTCCATTCTAATTACTTTCAGTTAGCTTTTTGAACACGAAAGTAAAACGAAAAAAAAAATTCGGAAGTGAAACCCAGGAGACCAAAATATTCGGAAGTGTTTCACTTTCACGTGGATGTGAAAGTCATGACAGACACGATTATTTTTTTTTACACGTTGTTAGCATCACAAGATATACATTTTAAATACGTTTTATCTGATACCTAATATGCCTATATTAAATTTGAGTAAATATTCGTAAATCGTTAAAAACTGAAAAAAGTCAATTTCCCCCCATATAAATCGACCCCCTAAAAATGAGCTTGGCCGCTAAAAAAAAGTGTCGAATTTTTTTCGTTCTGAACATTATATCCAAATTTCATTGGAGGGTGACACCAGGGAGACTCTCCTTGTTAGATTCAATTTAGATTTAATTTATATTCAATTTAGTTTCAATTTAAATAAAATTTAGATTCAATTTACATTCAATTTATATTTTGTTTGGATTCAGTTTAGATTCAATTAAGATTCAATTCATCTTCAATTTAGATTTAATTTAGATTCAATTAAGATTTCATTTAGATTCAGTTAAGATTCAATTGCGATTTAGTTTATATTCAATTCAGATTCAATTTGTATTCAATTAATATTCACTTTAGATTTAATTTAGATTCAATTTAGATTAAATTTAGTTTCAATTTAAATTCAATTTAGATTCAATTTATGGGGGGGTGAAATAAAGCCATAGGCAATAAGGCCATATGGCCTTATTTCCAAAAAAGTTGAGAAATAAGGTCATATGGCGTTATTACCAACCACTGTTGGAAATAAAGCCATATATGGCTTTGTTACTCATTTAAATATTTTTTAAAAATGTTCATCATTATTTTGCGAAGAGTGTGGAAATATATTTCCACGTAAATCCTGCTACCAAAAAAAAAAAAATATTTAGCGAAGCCGCTAAATTAATTTATGGAGTTTGAAATGGCGTATGGACATAGCGCCCAAGGTCTTATCGCCCAAAACCGTAAATGTCATATCGCCCAAGCTGCGACATATAGCCCAAAATGACAGGTCTAAAAATGTTATTTCTCGCAAAACAAAATTGTCAAAAAATCCAAAACATTTTTTTTTGGCGAAATGTCGAAATTACGACTTCTATGACTTGTGTTTTTGTAATACAGGTTTTCTGCGTAGCCGGCCTTCGGCCGGGCTTAGGGATTACATACTCCATGCATTAAACCCACCCTCTCTGCAAACCAAAGCTATTTTGGTTATCAGGCCTTTTTGAGGCATAACAAATTTGATAGCGCAAAGGCCTGCTACCCTAGAAAACTTTACTTTGCGGAGAGGGTGGGTTTAATGCATGGATTTTGTAATCCCTAAGCCAGGCCGAAGGCCGGCTACACAGAAAAACTTTTTTTGTTAAACAATCTTTAAATTAAAAACCCTGCCAATAAAAAATTGGTGCCTCTAGACCCCTCTAAGTTCTGAGGTTCCTGGTATATGTGGTTTTTTAATTTGAAGATAGTAAAAAAAAAATTTTTTTTCTGCGTAGCCGGCCTTCGGCCGAGCTTAGGGATTACAAACTCCATAAATTAATTTAGCGGCTTCGCTAAATAAATTTTTTTTCGGGTAGCAGGATTTACGGGGAAATATATTTCCACTTTTTTAACTGATATGGCTTTATTTCCACTTTGGTTGCAAAATCAATATGACTTTATTGCTCAATCGTGTTGGTAATAAAGCCATATGGCCTTATTTCCCATTGAATTGAGAAATAAGGCCATATGGCCTTATTGCCTATGGCTTTATTTCACCCCCCCTCAATTTATATTCTATTTAGATTTAATTAAGATTCAATTTAGATTTACTTATGATTCAATTCAGTTTCAATTTAGATTTAATTTAGATTCAATTTGTATTCAATTAGGATTCAATTTAGATTCACTTTAGATTCAATTTAGATTCAATTTATATTTAATTTATATTCAATTAAGATTCAATTTAGATTCAATTTGTATTCACTTAAGATTCAATTAAGATTCAAATTAGATTTAATTTAGATTCAATTTAGATTAAATTTAGATTTAATTAAGATTCAATTTGGATTTAATTTAGATTAAATTTAGAATAAATTTAGATTCAATTAAGATTCAATTTAGATTCAATTTAAATTCAATTTAGATTCAATTAAGATTCAATTAAGATTGAATTTAGATTGGATTTAGATTCAATTTTTTCCATATAGATTCAATTTAGTTTCGATTTAAATTCAATTTAGATTCAATTTAGATTCAATTTAGATTCAATTTAGATTCAATTTAGATTCAATTTAGATTTAATTTGTATTCAATTAAGATTCAATTTAGATTCACTTTAGATTCAATTTAGATTCACTTTAGATTCAATTTAGATTCAATTTGTATTCAATTAAGATTTACTTTAGATTCAATTTAGATCCAGATTAGATTTAATTTAGATTTAATTAGATTTAATATAGATTCAAATTAGATTTACTTAAGATTCAATTCAGATTTAATTTATATTCATTTTAGATTCAATTAAGATTTAGTTTAGATTCAATTTAGATTCAATGTAGAATCAATTTTTATTCAATTTATTTCAATTTAAATTAAATTTAGATTCAATCTAGACTCAAAATAGATTTAATTTAGATTCAATTTAGATTCAATATGTATTTAATTTATATTCAATTAAGATTCAATTTCGATTCAATTTAGATTCACTTAAGACTTAATTCAGATTCAATTTAGATTTAATTTAGATTCAATGTAGATTCAATTTAGTTTTAATTTAAATTAAATTTAAATTCAATTTAGACTCAACATAGATTTAATTTAGATTCAATTTAGATTCAATATGTATTTAATTTATATTCAATTAAAATTCAATTTCGATTCAATTTAGATTCAATTTAGATTCACTTAAAACTTAATTCAGATTCAATTTAGATTCAATTTAGAATTAATTTAGATTCAATTTAGATTCACTTAAGATCCAATTCAAATTCAATTTAGATTCAATTCAGATAGATTAAATTTCAGATTGAATTCTGATTCAATTTAGATTCAATTAAGATTAAATTTAGATTCAATATTTATTCAATTAAGATTCACTTTAGATTCAATTTATATTCAATTGAGATTTAATTTAGATTCCATTTAGATTCAATTTAGATTCAATTAAGATTCAATTTAGATTCAATTTGAATTCAATTTAGGTTCAATTTAGATATAATTAATATTCGGATTTAATTCAGATTCTATTCAGATTCAAATTTAATTCAGATTCAATTTAGATTAAATCAAGATTTAATTCAGATTCATATTTAATTCAAATTCAATTAATTTTCGATTCAGATTTAATTCAGATTCAATTGAGATTAAATGCAGATTCAATTCAGTTTCGATTTAATTCAGAATCAATTCAGATTCAATTAAGATTCAATCAGATTCAATTCAGATTCTATCAGGTTCAATTCAGATTGAATTCGTCGGGTAAAAACGATTTTTTTTTGAATTTTTTTTTCCTCAAAATTTTTTTTTAATAAGTTATTTTTACTTTGTAATAGATGGTATATTAAGTTTGTCATTCCGTGTGTAACACTTCGAAATATTGGTGTAGGACCCCATAAAGTATATATATTCATGATCCTCGATCGATTCTAACGATGCCCGCCCGTCCATCCGGCCGTCCATCCGCCCGTCCATCCGTCCGTCTGTCTGTCTGTCCGTCTGTAGAAAACACGCTTTTGAAAGACTTTACGGAGGGTCCTGAAGTTTGGCATATATGTTGGCCAGCGAAATCGGTCCAGTGGCTCAAAAGTTATGAGCAAAATACTGAATTTCGGAAAGGGTTTTTTTTGAATTTTTAGGATAAAAAACGCGCTAACTTTCGAAAGTCAATCTTGAGCATACAATTTGTCGTTTCTCTGACCTGGTTTGTATCGAATTTCAGCCAAATCGGTCCAGTGGTTCAAAAGTTATTAGCAAAACCGTGAATTTCAGATTAGTTCCACCTAAATTCATGTGTTGAAACCCGTTAAACATGTTTTAAAATCATTGGAAGGTCACAAAAATATTTTACAACGTATTGTTGTCTCTCAAAATATTTTTACACTAAAAAAAATACACTCAAAAAAAATTTTGCATTAAAAAAATATGTTACACTCAAAAAAAAAATTTTGTAAATTATTTTTTTTTTTTCAAAAATGGCTTAAAAAAAGTTTTTTTACACAAAATTAAATATTTCTAATCAAAAATTTTATTTTTTTCACGTTAGAAAATTTACTATCACCTAAAACGGGCATTGTGGAGGGTATTCATAGATTCGGCAAGTCGAATTTAACTTTTTTACTTGTTTTTTTTTTTGTTTTTTATTTCAAATTATTTTTTGATTGCTTGTTTTCACTAAAATTAGTTTTTCCTTAATTTGTTTTACTCAAAATTTTGTATTTAATTACATTTGTGTAGCGAAACAGAAAAAAGGTTCTTGGGGGAATTGAACCCACGACCCTCACGTGTAAAGGCTAACACGCTAACAACACTGTGCAACAAATTTGGGGTCTTTAAGTGTATCTTGGACTGGACCAATAAAAAAATGAAGTTATGCCATTAGTTGACCAAATCCCCGGAAGGGTTTTGAAAACTTAGCTTCTGTTTTTATGGCACACTGAAGTTTTTTTTAAAAGGCGTTTGGAACAATTAAAAAAAATACATTAAATCTTCTTTTTAGCTAAGAAAAATTTATACGTGTCTTTAGTGAAATTTGATGGCGGTTCTTTTCTTATTTCACTTTTTATCGCTGTTCGAATATATGATTTTATAGTAGAATTATAAGAAATATAAAAACTTTAGAAGATTGTATATATTAAACGCCTTGCCTAATAGCTCTAGTTTAAAGAGATTTTGATCTAAAATGTATGGCAATTATTTTCCATATTAAATCGCGCGCTGAATACGAACAAAAGTTAAAAGGTATATTTCTGCATTTTTACTCAAATACGAAGTTAATGTAATTTAATTTTTAACGGATTTTTTGTAAAAAAACTATTTTTTATTTATTTTTTTTATTTTTATTAAGAATTACCATATAATTACAAATTATATACTAATTTTACCTAACCGAGAACTGGTAACAATGACCTTCGTCTCGTTGTAGCGAATCAGACAAAGGCCTCTGGTGGGAATCGAACCCACGACCCCCAGACTCATAGGCTAGCACGCTACCAACTAGCCTACTGGGGCGCCTAAATTATTTATTTCGTTGTATTTTTATCTTTGTGAAATTTATAATGAATTAAATAATTATTTTTTTTTTTCTTTTTTTTCAGTACTAACCCTCTGATAACCCTGATCTACGGTTGGCCCGTAGGTTCACACAGCATCGTTGTTCCAGTACTTCAAATACAAAAAAATCGGTATTTATTTTATGTTTTTATTTACAAAATTTATATTATATTTTCAAGGTATGAAATTGAATGTAAAATCTTTTAAATTTTATGTTTTACTACTTTGCTGTTACATGCCAGCTCGGAAATTTAACAGTTACCGTTTTTTTTTATGTGGAAGGCTCAAAGTTTAATGTTTATTACTTTAACAAGCCAATGATTACTCTAATTAACCACTTTATTGCCTTTTACCCATAAAATGAATAATATTTATAATAAATAAAGTAAATTTTGCTGCCACGCCTACAATACAGGCGATGTTAAAAATGTCTGCATGGTGTGAGCTACTTACATGATTAATGAACCACACCTGCCTTTATAGGCTCATCGAGCGCGCAAATATTGGCTACATTTGGACGGGGCTGGCGAGAGCAATATTTACACCTCGGCCTCAATTTTTGTTTTAAACTCATCTACGTGATGTTACCTTTTAAACTGTAAAAAAAATAATCAACATGTTCTGTTTTTCTGTTTTTATCTAGAGTGTTGGTACTTTTTACGAAAAAAAATCGTATTTTTTTATTTTTTTTAATTTAACAAATTTAAAATGGTGTTAATTCGGACCAAAACAAAATATCGCTTAGTTTTTTCAGAAATCTATCTAGTTTTCAAATGAAGTTAGTTTGAAAAAAATCGTAATAAATGCGACCATGCTATTGGCAAAAAACTGAAGCCGGGACCGGTCAAACTTTGAAATTTCACTTTTTAAAATGGCTCTTTCTTGGAAAGTATAAGAGATAACCACACCCCTTTTTTAGGGCTCTACTAGCACATTGTCTACATATAATTTTTTATGACCAATTATTCGAGAACTTGCTGAATGGCTGACTTATTTCCAAAAAATTATTCAATTCACCCACTGTGCGGCGGTTAACATTTGAAATTTAACTTTTTAAAATAGCTCTATCTCGGAAAGTATAAGAAATAGCCCCAGCCCATAAGCAGGTTTTTTTAAGGGGCTCTACTAGAACATTGTGTACTTATAATATTTTAGGAAATCGGATAACAAACAAGAAAATGGCACCCTACTTTGGGGGGTTCTGGTGCCTCCCCCTTCTAACCGCTGTGCTCCAAATTCGAAGCTTAAGCTAAAATATACGTTAGCTATGACCACTTAAAAATTGATGGCTATCGGTCCAGTTCTTACTGATTAGCTGAAATATTCTACAAAAAATAGCCATTTTTCCCACTTTTCAGCGCCCTTCTATTAAAGTTTTGGATTTTATGGCAAAATTTTACCATTATTTTGGATTTTTAAAAAATGAAAAAATAAAATATCATGCAATACATTTTTTTAATAGTTTCGGAAAGCTAAATATGAATGTTAAAAAAATTTCTGAAATCGGTTTAGCGGTTTTCGAGACATCGCCATTTGAAATTTGTCACAATATTTCTAAAAATGGCGGTTTTCTCCTACATTCAAAAATTTCTTAAAAAAATCTTAAAATTTGTTCTCACTAAATATTTTTAAGAGCTTCAGACAAACTTTCATGTAAATTTAATTAGATCAAATTCGGATAAATACTTTCGAAGATATGGCTTTTCAAATTATCATAATTTTTGATTTTCTTTCAGTTTTTGAAGAAAATAAAATTCGCCAAAAAATCGCGATTTTTTTAAAATTTAAAAAACTTAAAAAGGATATATGAGGCATTCCACACCAAATGTCCCGCTACAGAAAAACATGTTCTGAATATGTTGTTTGGATAGCCCTATATTAAACTAAGAAAATTGCGTTTTTGGCTTTTAAAATTTTCAAAAACTGGGCTTAGGAGGCGTGGTCAAATATTGGAAAAATGGTAAAATTTGTGGCAAGTTGCCTTGATTAAATATTTATCACATTAAAACGGAATGCACCACAATGTCAAAAATTTACATTCTTATATAGTTTTGTATGGGCTATCGATTAAAATTTTTTTTTGGAAAATTTTCAGAACCCATTCTGAAATTTACCATTTTTTAAGAAAGTCAATTTATCAAAAATCCGGCCACTTTTTTTTTCTTTTTTAATTTTTTTTTAAAGTTTAGATGTTTGTCCATCCACACAAAAAAATTCAGAAACACTTTATTCGCTTTTTTCGAGAATATCGCATTTGAACTTTAAATTTGTTTTATCGTTGCGAATGAGTATTATTAATTGCATAAATATTCCTCATACGCTTTGTTGGAACAAGAAAATACAAGAAAATTACTAAATTGTTATGAAATTTAAAATTCAAATGCGATTTCCTCGAAAAAAATTAAAAATGTGTTTCTGAATTTGTTTGTGTGGATAGACAAACATCTAAACTTAAAAAAAAAATTAAAAAAAAATAAATTGACTTTTTTAAAAAATGGAAAATTTCAGAACGGCTTCTGAAAATTTTCCAAAATAAAAAATTTTAATCGATAGCCCATACAAAACTATATAAGAATGTACATTTATGAGATTGTGGTGCATTCAGTTTTAATGTGATAAATATTTAATCAAGGCAACTCGCCACAAATTTTACCATTTTTCCAATATTTGACCACGCCTCCTAAGCCCAGTTATTGAAAAATTGAAAATCCAAAAACGCAATTTTCTAAGTTCCATATAGGGCTATCCATACAACCTATTCAGAAGTTTACGGTACACATGTTTTTTTTTCGCTGGACATTTGGTGTGGAATGCCTCATATTTAGTTGGCTTTAATATAAAGAATATTAAAAGACCTAGGGTCAGAAAATTCATTTTTTTGCGTTCTTTGGTGGAATTCGTGATACGTAAAATCATCATGGCGTATACTTAATATTTTTAGTTGACTTATTTAAAATAATTTAATTTAATAACAAAAATTTTGTTACATGAATTCTTGTTTTCTAAAACAAAAGTATTAAATTTCTTTTTCATCAATATTAATTGTTATGGTCTTTGAATTTTTTTATTTCGCAACCATAAATTTTTTTTTTGCTTAACTCCCATTAAGCTCAATTAGTTAAGAAACTTAAATATAACAAGTAGAAAAGCTAAATTCGACTTGGCCGAATCTATGAATACCCTCCACAATGCCCTTTTTAAGTTATATGTAGTAAATTTTCTAGATTGAAAAAATAACATTTTTGATTGGAAATATTTTATTTTGTTTAAAAAAACTTTTTTTTTAACAAATTTTTGAAAAAAAAAAAAATAATTTACTAAATTTTTTTTTTGAGTGTAAAATTTTTTTTCAGTGTAAAATTTTTTTCGAGTGTATTTTTTTTACTTTTAGTGTAAAAATATTTTTGAGTGACAAAATTGCGTTGTAAAATATTTTTGTGACTTACCTATGTTTTTAAAACCTGTTTAACGGGTTTTCAACACGTAAATTTAAGGTGAGGCGAATCTGAAATTTACGGTTTTCCTAATAACTTTTGAACCACTGGACCGATTTGGCTGAAATTTAAAACGAACCGGACCAGAGGAACGGCAAATATATATGCCATACTTCAGCACCCTCAGAATTGCGGTTCGAAAGTTACCGTGTGTTTTATCTCGTAAATTCTAGAAAAACCCTTGCCGAAATTCACTCATTTGCTTATAACTTTTGAACCACTGGACCGATTTCGCTGGATTGCAATACCAACCTGACCAGGTAAATGCCCAACATATATGCCAAACTTCAGGAGCCTCCGTAAAGTCTTTCAAAAGTTAGCGTGTTTTCAACAGACAGACAGACAGACAGACGGACAGACGGACGAACGGACGGACGGACGGACATCGCTAGATCGTCTTAAAATCGATCGAGGATCATGAATATATATACTTTATGGGGTCCTAGACCAATATTTCGAGGTGTTACAAACGGAATGACAAACTTATATATACCCTCTATCACTAGAGTGGAGGGTATAAAAAGACAAATATAGACACGCAGTTATGTATTTACCAACAAACAGACAGACAGACCGACCGGACAACCAACCATCAAACCAACTTTATGACTTTTGGCTGAAAGAATTTATTACTTAAATGATGGTTGGTTGCTTTTGGTTTGACTGAGAGTTCAAAAGAGCAATCTAAAAGAAAAATAAAAGTTATTGTTGGTTTATGTGTGATAAAAGTTTATAAAGACAATTTTTGGTCATCAGAAAAAAGAAAACAAATCTCAAATACTAACTGAAAACTAAAAAATGCTTATGAAAGACGTTTTCTTTAGAATTAACGGAAATTGAAACGACAACGAAAAAAAAAATGTAAGGAAATATATTTAACACCCATACAAGTACAATTCAAACAAGAAACATAAAAATTCACACAGACATAGACTATAAAATCCGAGGTAACACGCGAAGTCTATCACAGCGAAAAGTGAAAGCGGAAATTTTTCATTACCAAAGAACAACCTGTAAGAAAATATAAATATACAAACAAAAAAAAAGCTTTTAATGTTTACGTTTTATTTTAGCAAGTTTCCGTTTTGATACCCTACTTTGTTTTAGAAAATATTTTCAGTTAAAGCTACTTGTTTTCAAATGATTTTAGATAAATCATTTATTTTTTGCCCGGGTTCTGGTAGCAAATTTTGGGTAATTGGGTTCACTTATTTTAAATCTGAAGACAATTTTGCTTATGTCAGATATGCTTATTCCAAAAATGCTCGTGCTTTCTTTAAGTCATCTTTAGTAGTCTAGAAGATTCTTCAATTCTCTTGTATTTCATTATGTCAACATCGCGTATGAGTAACAAAACAACGAATTTCGCAAATATTCGTTACTCATACGCGGTGTTGACACAATAAAATACAAAAGAGTTACAGAATTTTTATGAAATCCAATATTCAAATGCGGCTTTCTCGAAAAATGCCCTCCGGATTTTTTTTTATGTGAATAGACAAACATCTAAACGTTAAAAAAAATTAAAAAAATGTGCGCTGATTTTTGATAAATTTACTTTCTAAAAATGAAACATTTTAGACAAGGTTCTAAAAATTTTACAAAAAAAAAAAGTTTTAATTGATAGACCATAAACAAATATGTAAGAGTGTAAGTTTTTGAGATTGTGATGCATTCCGTTATTATTTGATAAATATTTAATCAAGGGAACTCGACACAAATTTAACCCATTTTCCAATATTTAACCACGCCTCCTTTGCCCAGTTTTTGAAAAATTGAAAAACCAATAACGCAGTTTGCTTATTTGCATATAGGCCTATCCAAACAACGTATTCAGAAATTTACGGTAAACATGCTTTTTTTTTTCGCTGGAAATTTGGTGTGGAATGCCTCATATTTGTATATAAGGGTGGCACGAAAAATGACTTTTATCGAAAAAACCACACTCAAAGAAAATGCTTCATTATATTTATCACAACTTTCATACACTCAAAATAATTCTACAGTAAAAAAATTAGTAAGTGCGTTGGTAACCCAAATCTACTAATAAGTTACCAATTACCAGTATTACAGTAGTTTTTTTAGTATCTTCAAAGTGCTAAAATTAGTATTTCTTACTGTTTATGAGTAATTTTTGTTGGTAGTTGGTTTTACTAATTTTTTTACTATTTTTAGTTCATAAAAGTACTAATATATAGTAATTTATTAGGTTTTTAATTTATTTTTGTTAGTAATAATTCCGTAAGGGGGCGCTTGTTTACAAGCAGAGCTACCAACTGTTTTTTTTTGCAAAATCGTTAAATTTGAATTCAGTGTTGTCACTATATTACATTTCGGGTATTTGCTGGTGCTTTTTTGGTCTTTTTTAAATACGCGTTTTTAAAAATAAGGTATTTATTGTGTTTTTCCATTTTTTCGCGACATTTTTTTTTAATTTGTGATTTTTATATTATCAATTTTTATATTATACTTACGCCTTAGACCTAATGTAATTGGAAAAACACAGTCCCCTTTAAATTTGACTCAAGGTATCCGTTCAAAATTGCAGGTAAACGTGTTTTGTGTTCACAAATCAAGATCCCAAATGTTTTCTCAAAATTCATGAAAATAAAAAATAATTGATTTATACTTTATTAGTATGCGTGAGCAGGTTACCAAGCCGACTAGGAATTTTTCGCGGTGGCGGGCCGCTGGCCACTGGCCCATTTTGCTTGCCGACTGCGGATTTCTTATGGAGTTGTATTTTTCTAATGATGCATTAAAAATATGTATTTTTGACAGATTTAAATAAAGAAAATTTGGGTTTATTTTCGAAAATTGTGTAACAGGCAAAACGCGCAAAACAGTGACTCAAAAAGCGATAAATTTGAATAAAGTAAAAAGCGATAATAATATAATTTTAATTCAAGATTAAAAAAAAAATTAGAAAATCATCAGGCCTATTCACAGAATAAGTCTAAAAATTGTGAAATATCTTTTTTTTTAAATTTTCAACAAAGTTTTCCATTTCTTAGATTTAAAAGAATGCGCTTTTTGGGTGGTCGGATAGCTTTCAATCCAGCACGAAACGCGCTGAATTGGCATCGCTGTTTTTGGTTGTTATTTGATTCAAAACTTAAATAAGTTTTGTACCGGTCGTACAAAAATTAAAATTTTTCGCAATTTATTTTTTTTTGTTTCATTTAGCAAATTTAGTTTTTGGATTATATTTTTTTTGCTTCATCAAGACAATTTAGTTTTTGGATTATAACATTTAAATATTGGGATTCCCCACGAAAGATATGAGTAAAATATTTTACTAAACTACCTGTATAATATAGGGTTGTAAAAGTACCGGGTATTTGGGTACTTGGTATCGAGTACCAACAAATTTTCCGGGTACCCACTACCAAAAAGTCCCTACCCAATACTTTTTAGGGTTGTATTTTTTTTACATTTTAGCAATAAATTTATCCAAAAAGTGCAAAAATCGTATAAGATTTTATAAAATATATATATAAAAATCCGTTAGCCATTGGCGCTTATATAAAACCAGTGTCAAAAATACTGAATATTGTATAAAAATAATGTATAAATATAATGTAATATATATAATTTTTTAAATTTTGCTTAAAAAACATACTGAGCGTATACTAAACAAATAGTATCGAGTAGTATCGAGTACCCAATTCAAAAAGTATTGAGTAGTATTGAGTACTGAAAAGAAGCAGACTTTAACAACCCTAGTATAATATCACTTTATACGGATTGGAAATACTAACAATATTTTTTAAAGAAAATGTATTATATTATATAATATTTTTTAATGAAAATGTATTATAAACTTTTTGGTACATATTTTCTACATTTTTTTACAACTACGTATTTTTTAAAATATTTAATGACTGTTGTTTTTTGAAACAAGTTTGTTTACTGTCAAAATGAAGTAAAATGCTTAAAAATTAAACTGATAAAATATCCAAACATTTCATTAAAAAAGATCTGTGGCGTGTTGATTGAATGTAATACAAAAGTTTGTATTAAATTAATTGTTTTTTTAAGTAATATGAATGTAATATTATTTTTACTCGTGATTGTATCAGCTTATTTATTTAATTTATGATAAAAACAAATACTTTTATTATCGTTTTTTCCGTTTTTTATCCTTTTAACCTTAAAAAGCACATTTTCCATTTTTTTTTTTTAATTTTCTCTTTTTTTTCTTTTAGCTGTTTTTTTTTGTAAATTTTTACACTTTTCTTACGATTTTTGCGTTTTTTTATTATATTGGTAATGGCAACACTGTCTGTAATAGCCACCAAATGCTTCTTCACATAACAGTTCAGCAGCAAGCAGCAGACAGAAAAAATAATGTGTACTCTATTTAATTATAAATTCACTAAAATGACGCATTTTTTATTTCTTAACATTAAAAGTGCATACCCCTAGCTGCAAATACAAAAAGTACTTATTTTTTAAATGTATAATTTATAATTAAACACAGTTCTTTATATTTCTTGCCGTCTGCTGCTTGCTGCTGCAGTGTGTGCGATAACCACGTTTTCTCGCATTTAACTGCAGTGCTACCAACAGATTTTTCTGTTTGTTTAGTGCGAAAAAGAATTAAAACCGAAACAACGCGATACCCGGTCACGGAGTGTTTGTAAAAAAATATATATTATAAATTTATTAAATTAAATTGTGTTAAAGTAATTGAATATATGTTTTTTTATTTATTTCAATATAAAATAACATTTCTATGTCAGTTTTTTTGTTTAATCGTTTTGTATTTCAATGGCTGTGTGAAAAAAACTCAAGATGAAGAGAATTTATGGATACACAAACGAATACAAAAAAATGTATGTAAAAAAAGCACCCTCTGTGGTAAAATGTTTGTACATACATTTGAACATGTATTGATATTATTTCTTTTTTATATTTTTAGCGATCGTTTGCAAAGTAGATTTCAATGGTATGGCGACATTAATCATTTATTTTTTCAAATGTGGTACAATCAACGCTAAATTTTTTTTTTAACAGCTTAAGAAGACATGTAATTAAGTATAAATTAAACCCGAAGTGGAATAAAAATCATTTACATATATATAATTTTTTTCTGATTTTTATTTACTAAAATTGATATAGGTAGTAATTTTATTCACTAAAATTAGCAATTTTATTTACTAAAATTAGTAATTTTTTTTACTAAATAGGACACAAATTTAAAATATTTATGATTTTTTTAGTAATTATATTTACTAAAACTGTAGTAAATTGCAGTAATATTTACTGTTTTTTTAGTATTTTTCATGTACTACATATTAGTAACAAATTTTAGTATTGATTACCAATTCCTGCACTAGGTCCTTTTGGACTAAAACATTAGTACTCGTAGCTAAATTTTTAGTATTGAATACCCACGTTTTTTTTTGAGTGTAAATATAATGAAAATCTTCATTAAAGTTCGTCCAATGTAACAGTTTCATATATACAATGAAACAGTTTCATAATTGTTCATAGGGTCAATATTTATGAAATTTGTCAATATATTTATGAAATGTTTAATAAATATAGTGAATAAAATTCCATAAAATTATATGAAACTCTTCATAATTAGTATGAAATTTTTCATAAATACAAGAAACATTTCAAATATTTAATTTATTGTTTCTGAAATATTTGATCATATTAGGAAACTATTTCATAGTATTTATGAACCATTTTATTGGTACTATAAAATAGTTTCATAAATATAATGAAATACTCAAAAAAAAAAAAATAATATTGTTTTTATGAAATGTTTTTTAGTATTTATGAAACATTTAATAATATTTATGAAACAGTTACATTAAAATTTCTAGGCAAGTCCATGGCGCTCAGACTTAAAATAGTCCATTGTACCGTATGAAACAGTTACATTGGACGAACTTTAATGACAAGTTTCATTATATTTCTGAAAAGGTTTCATAGTATTTATTAAATGTTTCATTAATAACATATGCATTTTTTAGAAATAAAATTTATGATATTTATATTGGAAGAACTTAAATAAAGAATTAACATCTTTAAAATTGTTCTTAGGAGCCAATTTTTTTAATTATATTATAAAAATTTCATAAACAAAAAATTCATTACATTTATGAAGGTTTCATAAATATAATGACATTTTATGACAAAACTATTTATGAAATCATGTCAATCACTTTTTTCGCTGAGTGTGCGTCGTAAACACTTGAAATTTTTAATGAAGGATCCTTTGGGAAAAAAATACTCTGCAAAAAGTACTTTGGTTAAAAAATTTTACTTTTGGTACTTTTTACATGTCCTGAAATAATGATCTTAGACATATGAAATTTTAAATTCAGGTTCCTTCGGTGAAAAAATCATTCTAAGAAAAGTACTTTATGGAAATTCCGATTCTATGGGGACGAAAATAGTGAAAATTGTGTACTTTGGTACTTTTTTCTTTTTCCTGAATTAATTGGTTCTAGAAACTTGAAATTTGGCATGTAGGAACCGCCCTATCTCCACTCCCTAAGTAGGCTCCCATACAAATAACAGTTGGAGCAAATTTTATAAAAATGTAATTTTGAATGGAAGCCTACTTAGGGAGTGGAGGTAGGGCTGTGGAATGCTTTACAAAAATGTTGTAGGGTAAAAATAAATGGGGGTCGGTCTCACTAATGACCCCTCTATGACGCACCATTGGACCGGTAGAAGCTGATTAAATATATCAAATTTACAAAAAATAAAAAAAATTGTATGGGGACCGCCTTAACAATTAGAGATGGAGGGTAGGTGTGTTCAGAGAAAATGTTTGGACTAAAAAAATATTGTTGGTCGGTCATACATTTTGTTGCTCTATGGGCACTATTAGGGCAGTTAGAGCGGTTGGAACAAATTTAAAAAAATGTCGTTTTGTGTGTGAGCCCCTTTAGAAATTGGAGATAGGGTATTAGTTTGTTCCAAAGAAATGTTAAGACGTAAAAATTAATGGGGGTTGGTCTTATAAATGACCGCTCTAAGACGCACCATTGGAGCAGTAGAATGATTTTAAGATTGGAAAATTACAATAATTTTTTTCCAAAAATTTTAAAAAAATAGTAATAATCGTCATCCCACGATCCTCCTGGGCAAAAAATTTGTAGAATCGATAGAAGTTTTACACAAAAAAAATCCATTTTAAATCTCATTTTTCAAAAATGAGATTTAAATTTTAAAACTTAAAAATTCCATGCTAGAGCGCTTTTAAGAATTTTTTGGGATTTTTTTTTTAAAAGTACGTAAAAAAACAAAAATTTTGAAAAAAAAAAATTGAAATTTGGACCATTATTGAAGAAGTTATTTTCAAAGTGTCCGATTTGACATGGAATGCCCCACATATATTCATGATCCTCGATTGATTTTAAGACGATCTAGCAATGTCCGTCCGTCCGTCCGTCCGTCCGTCTGTCTATCTGCCTGTCTGTTGAAAACACGCCAACTTTTGAAAGACTTTATAGAGGCTTCTGAATTTTTGCATATATGAGGAATTCCACACCAAATGTCCCGCTACAGAAAAACATATGTCCCGTAAATTTCTGAATAGGTTGTTTGGATAGCCCAATATGGAACTAAGAAAATTGCGTTTTTGGTTTTTCTAATTTTCAAAAACTGTGCTTAGAAGGCGTGGTCAAATATTGGAAAAATTGTCAAATTTGTGGCGAGTTGCCTTGATTAAATAAATATTAAATATTTTTCAATGCGATTTTCTCGAAAAAAACGAAGAACGTGTTTCTGATTTTTTTTTTTGTGGATGGACAAACATCTAAACTTTAAAAAAAAAATTTAAAAAAGAAAAAAAAAAGTGGCATGTTTTTTTAATAAATTGACATTTTTAAGAAATGGAAAATTTTAGAACGGGTTAACTTAAAAACCAAAAACGCAATTTTCTAAGTTCTATATAGGGCTATCCATACAACCTATTCAGAAGTTTACGGTACACGTGTTTTTTTTCGCTGGACATTTGGTGTGGAATGCCTCATATATATTCATGATCCTCGATTGATCTAGCGATGCCCGTCCGTCCGTCTGTCTGTTGAAAACAGGCTAACTTTTGAAACACTTTACGGAGGCTCCTGAAGTTTGGCATATATGTTGGGCATTTACCTGGTCAGGTTGGTATTGCAATCCAGCGAAATCGGTCTAGTGGTTCAAAAGTTATGAGTAAAAGACTGAACTTCGGCAAAGGTTTTTCGTGAATTTACAAGTTAAAAAACACGCTTACTTTCGAAAGGCAATTCTGAGGATGCTGAAGCACATATATTAGTCATGCCCCTGGCCTGGTTCGTATTGAATTTCAGCCAAATTGCGTTCAAAAGTTATTAGCTAAACCGTGAATTTCAGATTAGTTAAATTCACGTGTTGAAAACCCTGTAAACATGTTTTAAAAAGATCGGTAAGTCACAAAAGTGTTTTACAACGTATGTATTTTTGTCACTCAAAAATATTTTTACACTAAAACAAAAAAATACACTCGAAAAAAATTTTACACTCAAAAAAAAAATTTACACTCAAAAAAAAATTTAGTAAATTATTTTTTTTTTTTTCAAAAATTACTAAAAAAAAGTTTTTTTCGCACAAAATAAAATATTTCTAATCAAAAACGTTATTTTTTTTCACGTTAGGAAATTTACTATCACTTAAAAAGGGCATTGTGGAGGGTATTCATAGATTCAGCCAAGTCGAATTTAACTTTTATACTTGTTCATATCTCTCACAGTTTTCGAGAAAATAAGAAAATTAATTTATTTTTTTGCAATTTAAACGCGATTTTTGCAAAAAGTGCTCGATCGAAGATTTTGGTTTTTGTTGCTAAATTTTTCTTAGAAATCCCAAACACATATTAAAAAAAAAAAAAAAACTTTTGGTATTCGCACGTTTTGATTGCAGCATACTCGGACCAGTCGTGGTTAGTTAAAAACGGTATAAATTTTACTCCAATCGCTCTAGTACTTACTGGAAGGATAAATAAACCACCGTGGATTGTCTGTTAAAAATTGGTTGTGTGTTCCCTAAACAAATTTTGAATAAGCAAAGGTTTCCTCCGACACCGTCAAATAAATAAGAAGTTTTTCTAATTCCACTTATAAGACCATCTAAGCCTTAAGTAGGGTACACATGTTGCACTTCATATTTGTTTTTATGATATTTTTTATTTTCTAGACATTTTATTAATGTTGCTGCAATATTTGTTTAAGCAGGTACATAAGACTTGTATAAGACTTGTCTGAATGAATTGTTGACTTTGCACAGTAATAATTTATGAAGTGTTAGAGACATTTAAACGTATTTTATTTTCTAAAGAATTTTTAATTAATGTCTGTAATAAACACAAAGTAAGAAGAAAAACAGAAATATTTATACCTTAAAAAAATATTTACCTTTTAACTTTATGTAATTTCCATTTTTTATATAAATTTAATTGAAACACAAATTTTTAGTTATTAATTTAAATTATTTTAGATTTATAGATTTATTATTAAAAAAGAAAACATTTTTATTTGGTATTTATACTTTTTCTCATTAAATTTTTATTATTTTAAATATATTTAAATAAATTTTCAAAAAGTTTTTCAAGGTCTCTTCTTTAAATTCTGGAGGAAAAAAAAAATCACTTTTGATTGTATACACAGTTGTATATCGATACATTTAAGTGTGTGTGTATGTGAATATATTTTCTTTTGTTTGTTTCATATATTTGTATGTATGTGTGTTTCAGGTTCAGCCCATCATACATACACACAACAAACACATACACACCCTCACTTCCTGTTTAAATGACGTTTCAAATGCGCACTCTTTTTTTTTCTATTTTCTTAATAAAATATTTATCTATTTTTGTTTTAATTGGCAATTAAAAATAATTTTTTAATTCTTCTATTAAATTTTACCGTTTTTATTTTTTTTTTATATTTTTATGCAACAAATTGTTCGCAATTTGCAAGAAACACAAAAAACAATTATTTTTATTACCAACACCAACGCACTTTGTTGTTTTTTTCCTGTTGGAAATTTTACATTTTTCATGTATTTATTTTGTTTTTCCGAAATCTACCGTTTGTTTAACCGTATCATTTAAAACTCCACCACGAACTGATAATATTATATCACAAGTTAGAAATTGTTATGGATAACTTTAGCTTTTCTCTAATTCGTAAATGGTGGGAAAAACATTATAAAGCTTTTAAAGTTTATTCTTATTTTTTTACTCTTTTTTTCTCTTCCCTTAATATTCTGTTGTTATGTTCTCTATACTTTTTTTTTTGTTTATGTGTACTTAAGGAAAAGTGTTGCTAATTTAGTGATTTTAATAATTCATAATTTTTAGTTGCTCATAAGACTCAAAATTAATTGCACTCCTACAATACATTGTCTAAAGTACTTTGACCTTCTAAACACGAATCTACCAGCAGAATTTTTTTAACATGATAATATTTTTAGGCTGTGGTCTAATTTTAAAAATTATGCAGGCCGCCATTTCAGTTTGACTATATAAGCTAACGACTAACAAAAAATAATATATACAATCAAATTACAAAATTGTTATAAAATTCAAATCCGATTTTCTCGAAAAAAACGAAGAACGTGTTTCTGAATTTTTTGTGTGGATGGACAAACATCTAAACTTAAAAAAAAAAAATTAAAAAAAAACAAAAAGTAGCCAGATTTTTGATAAATTGACTTTTTTAAAAAATGGAAAATTTCAGAACGGGTTCTGAAAATTTTCAAAAAAAAAAAAAAATTTTTAATCGATAGCCCATACAAAACTATATAATAATGTAAATTTTTGAGATTGTGGTGCATTACGTTTTAATGTGATAAATATTTAATCAAGGCAACTCGCCACAAATTTTATCATTTTTCCAATATTTCACCACGCCTCCTAACCCCAGTTTTTGAAAATTTGAAAAACCAAAAACGCAATTTTCTTAGGGCTATCTAAACAGCCTATTCAGAAATTTATGCGACACATGTTTTTCTGTAGCGGGACATTTGGTGTGGAATGCCTCATATGTGGACTAATATCGCAGTTTTGGATTTTATAAATTTTTTTCCGAACTTGAATTTTGGTCGAAATACTTAATTTTTTTCAACTTTGACAGCTGGTTGCCGACTGAAGATAACCTTTCGAATTTTTTTCATAAATTTCCCAAAATCAGATAAGAAAATTAAATTTGATGGGACGCCCTAGGATACATATGGGGCATTCCATGCCCCATATACATAGCATAGCATAATACATAGCAAGAAATATATATGGGGCATTCCATGTGAAATCGGACACTTTGAAAAACTTTTTTTTTTGATTTTCCCAATTTGTTTACAGTTTTTAGTACCCTTCGAAAACTCCTTCGTGGTAAATTTTCAGATTTTTTTGATGGCTCGTTCAAAAGATATCGAATTTTTAAAAATTGGTAGTTTGTTCCTTTACTCAAACTTCTTTTAATCATAACTTCTTCAATAATGGTCCAAATTTAAATTTTTTTTTTTTCAAAATTTTTGTTTTTTTACGTACTTTCTAAAAAAAAATTCCAAAAAATTCTTTAAAGGGCTCCAGTATGCGATTTTTAAGTTTTAAAATTTAAATCTCATTTTTAAAAATGTTTGTACTCTTCGATTTTTATGAAATTTTTTTGTGTAAAACTTCTATCAATTCTACAAATTTTTTGCCCAGGAAGATCGTGGGATATCGATTATTACAATTTTTTAAAATTTTTTTAAAAAATTTTATTGTAATTTTCCAATCTTAAAATCATTTCTACTGCTCCAATGGTGCGTCATAGAGGGGTCCTTTATAAGACCGACCCCCATTAATTTTTACGTCTTAACATTTCTTTGGAACAAACTAATACCCTATCTCCAATTTCTAAGGGGGCTCCCACACAAAACGACATTTTTTAAAATTTGTTCCAACCGCTCTAACTGCCCTAATAGTGCCCTTAGAGCAACAAAATGTATGACCGACCCACAATATTTTTTTAGTCCAAACATTTTCTCTGAACACACATACCCTCTATCTTTAACTGTTAAGGCGGTTCCCATACAATTTTTTTTATTTTTTGTAAATTTGTTTTATTTAATCAGCTTCTACCGGTCCAATGGTGCGTCCGAGAGGGGTCATTAGTGAGATCGACCCCCATTTATTTTTACCCTACAACATTTTTTCAAAACATACCTACGCCCTATCTCTACTCCCTAAGTAGGCTCCCATACAAAATTACATTTTCATAAAATTTGCCCCAACTGTTATTTGTATGGGAGCCTACTTAGGGAGTGGAGATATGGCGTAGGTATGTTTTAAAAAAATGTTGTAGGCTAAAAATAAATGGGGGTCGGTCTCACTAATGACCGCTTTCGCACGCACCATTGGACCGGTAGAAGCAGATTAAATAAAACAAATTTACAAAAAATAAAAAAAATGTATGGGGACCGCCTTAACAGTTAAAGATAGAGGGTAGGTGTGTTCAGAGAAAATGTTTGGACTAAAAAAATATTGTGGGTCGGTCATACATTTTGTTGCTCTAAGGGCACTATTAGGGCAGTTAGAGCAGTTGGAGCAAATTTTAAAAAATGTCGTTTTGTGTGGGAGCCCCCTTAGAAATTGGAGATAGGGTATTAGTTTGTTCCAAAGAATTGTTAAGACATACAAATTAATGGGGGTCGGTCTTATAAATGACCCCTCTATGACGCACCATTGCAGCAGTAGAAATGATTTTAAGATTGGAAAATTACAATAAAATTTTTTCAAAAAATTTTAAAAAATAGTAATAATCGTTATCCCATGATCCTACTGGGCAAAAAATTTGTAGAATCGATAGAAGTTTTACCAGGGGGTATTTATGTCGCTCACGAGAAAAAACTTTAGCCGGTGGGATTAAAAGAATGATGGTTGAAAGAGGAATTGAATAAAAAAGGGATTTTGGATTTCTTTAAAATAAACACTTTTGTATTGTTTTAAACAAAAAAAGTTATGTGTTTCACACTTTTAAGATGTTAATGATTCAATGATTAAGATGTTAATGCAAATAAAGTACAAATTTCATGATTTAAAAAAAAATCCCAAAAAAACCATTTAATCCCATCCAGACTTCATTTGAGAGGAAAAATTGAGAGGTGAGAGACACACAATCTCTTATCTTTCTTTCTCTATGGTTTTACACAAAAAAATTTCAAAAAAATCGAAGAGTACAAACATTTTCAAAAATGAGATTTAAATTTTAAAACTTAAAAATCGCATACTAGAGCGCTTTTAAGTTTTTTTTTATTTTTTTTGGATGTTTTTTTTTTAAAGTACGTAAAAAACAAAAATTAAAAAAAAAAAAAAATGAAATTTGGACCATTATTGAAGAAGTTATGAGTAAAAGAAGTTTGAGTAAAGCAACAAACTACCAATTTTTAAAAATTCGATATCCTTTGAACGGGTCATCGAAAAAATCTGAAAATTTACCACGAAGGAGTTTTCGAAGGTTACTAAAAACTGTAAACAAATTGGGAAAATCAAAAAAAAAAAAAATTCGAAGTGTCCGATTTGACATGAAATGCCCCATATATATAATTCGAAATATAATATAAAGATCAGAATGCGTTCACGGCTCTGAGTCTGTCCTTACCTCAATATTAGAATTTTGGCACTTGTGACTTTCTTTCTTAGAAGGGCAGTAATGTGCATATATGTTTCTTGCTATGTATTATTTTTGATATATTGTGCCATGAATGTCTCAATAGGTTGTATGGATAGACTTATATGGGACTAAGAAAATTGCGCTTTTGTTTTTTTATGTTTCAAAAACTGTGCTAAGAGACGTGGTTAAATATTGGAAAAATGTCCATATTTGTGTCGAGTTCCCATGATTAAAAATTTTTCAAATTAAAACGTAATGCTCCACATTATCAAAAATTTACATTCTTGTAAGTTTTTTATGGGCTACCGACCGACATTTTTTATATTAGATAATTTTCAGAACCCGTTCTTAAATTTTTAATTTTTTAAAAAAGTCAATTTGTAAGAAATTCGGCCACATTTTTTTTTAATTTTTCTTAAAAGCTTAGATATTATTCTATCCACACAAAAAAAAAATCAGGCGGGTATTTTTTGTATATTTCAAGAAAATCGTATTTGAATATTGAATTTCATAAAAATTCTGTAATTTGTATTTAATTGTGTCAACATGGCGTATGAGTAACATTAATTGCGAAACCAACGAGTTTCGCAATTAATGTTAATCATACGCAATGTTGACACAGTAAAATACAAGAGAATTACAGAATTTTTATGAAATCCAATATTCAAAGAAACAAAAAATTTCAGAACATGTTCTTAATATTTTTTAAAATTAAAACTTTTTATCGGTAGCTCATACAAAATATTAGAGTCCGACCGAATATTCGGTTTCGGTCTCGGTTTCGGCCGAATAATGGGGTTTCGGCCTCTATTCGGTATTCGGCAAAATTTTGGCCGAATATTAGCCGAAACCGAAACTTTTTGGTATTTTAAAAATATGTAAAAAAGTCGCTGAATTTTTTTTATTTAGTATTTCATTACACTTGTTTCAGTTCAATTGTAGAAAATGTTACAAGTTTATGCAATAAATGTAAAACTGTTTCAGTTCAAAAATTATTTTCTCCTAATCTACATACGAAATATACAATTTTTTTGTAAGTTTTTTAAAAAACATATTTTTTTTCAAAAATACAACATTCCTATGGTTTAAAAGCATTATATGCTGTATATTTATCTTTAATAACTTTTTAATAATTTTATTCATGCCAGGCGGTAATTTTTTTTAAGTTTCGGTTTCGGTTCGGCCGAATATTACTTTTTCGGCCGAATATTCGGTTCGGTTTCGGTTCGGCCTCGAAAACTGGTTTCGGTCGGACTCTACAAAATATACAAGATTGTAATTTTTTGAGATTGTGCTAAATATTTAATTATGGGGTTTAAAAAAAAAAATAATAATAAATAAAAAATTGCGTATTTATTTTTTATAACTGTTTAAAAATTGCTCACGTTAATACTGTTTTATCCTTTAAACCCCCCTTAAGGGAACTCGACACAAATTTGAACATTTGAAAATAATTAACCATGGCTCCAACAACGCAATTGTCTTATTGTTAGTTCCACATAGGGATATCCATTTCACCTATTCACACGTTCATGGCACACATGTTTATATGTGACGGGACATTTGGTGTGGAATACCTCATTTATGATATACAAAAAAGTGCTTTTATAAACATTTATTTTGTGATTTGAGTTTATTATTGTTGTTATTAGAAACCATATGTTTTGTTTTTGTAAATGTGTATGTATGTATTTTGACTCGTACAAGTTGTTTTCACTTGTATGTTTTTATTTATGTAACACTTTTTCTTTCCATTTCGGAAAACTCACCATAATACTCTCATTTTTGTTTTTTCTTTTGTTTGATTATAAGCTTTTGCAAATAAAAAACACCTGTAGTCAGTTAAAAAGCTTTCGTTTTTTGTTATGGTATTAAAAGAGTTGCCCATGGTGCTAAAAAGGAAAATTTTATGTTGATAAATATTTTAAATGTGTAATATCTGGTTTTGGGGAAAAAATAATTTTTAATTAAAAAAAAAACAATTGCTTAAGCTTTTAAGTTGATTAAATAGACCTAAGGAACTTAGGTAAAATAGTATGTAAATGTATAATATACTTTGTCGGTTGTAATTAACTCGGTTCCGACGATTGATTTTGGTAGAGAAGACCAAAGAAAAAAAAAATACAGTGGGCGACAATACATTGGAACACGTTTTTATAGTAGATGCAATTTGTTAAAAACAAAGTTAATAATACTTAACGTTATAATTATCAAGTGAGTATTATTTTAAAAAATGTTGTGTAGGTAATTTATTAAGCTTTAATTTAAGCTTAATGGCGTCTAGATTGATGAAATAATAAAGATGCTACTAGGGTCGATCTGGAAAATTAAACTATTTATAGACATTTTTTAGAAAATTTTTTAAAAATATTTCCAAGTCGATTTTTTCCAAGTTCAAGCATTAAAAATTTAAAAAAAGGTCCAACAGGTTATTCAATGAACAAATAATTTTTCCAACAACCCAAACAGACAGTGAAATTTTTAAGTACAGTGGAAAAAATCCACATTTTTTGACCACCAATTTTTTTG
Source organism: Pegoplata infirma (assembly GCA_963921195.1). NCBI lineage: Eukaryota > Metazoa > Arthropoda > Insecta > Diptera > Anthomyiidae > Pegoplata > Pegoplata infirma. The sequence goes on along the minus strand of OY992537.1, from coordinate 94,269,528 downwards.
ACTACCAATTTTTTGTAAACAAAGAAAAATTTTAATTATGTTAATATTTCACTACTATACATTTAGGTGTACCAAAATTAATAAACAATAAAATCTTTTCTTTGTTTACAAAAAACTGGTGGTCAAAAGAATTGAAGGTCAAAAAATTTTGATTTTTTCTACTGTACTTAAAAAATTTCACTGTTTGTTTGGGTTGTTCGAAAAATTATTTGATCACTGAATAAAATCTATTGGACATTTTTTTAATTTTTTTATATTTGAACTTGGAAAAAACGATTAAGAAATATTTTTAAAAAAATGTTCTAAAAAATGTCTATAAATAATTTCATTTCCCAGATCGACCCTCGTAGCACATTTATTATTTACTCAATCTGGGCGCCATTAAGCTTAAATTAAAGCATTATAAATTAACTAAATAACATTTTTTTAAATAATACTCATTTGATAATAATAACGTTTAGTATTGTTAACTTTGTTTTTAACAAATTACATCTACTATAAAAAAGTTTCCAATGTATTGTCGCCCACTGTATATGAACGTGTATCGCCGTTTTAAAAGATCATATCGGAAATATATTTTTGGGGCGATTAAGGTTTCCCAGTTTTGGCCTGTTCTTGCAGCATATCGGAATATAAAGTTATGATTTCTTTACATTGTAGGTGTAGGCTATGTTCAGCGACTTTGTAGGAAATGTTATGGAAAATATTTTTGTGGAACATATTAACCCTCTAACTCCCCCTCATAACATTATTTTTTTGGCTCTATTCTTACAAATCGTAAAAACACCCGGAAAAAGGGGGAGGGCGAGGAAGAAAAGTTCTACAAAAATGTTGACCATAAAATTAAAAAAAAAAAAAATTTAATGGGCAATAATGAATTTGACTCTTAAATTATGTGTTCCTTACATCTGATGTTTAGAGTATGCTCAGAAACTTTGTAGAAAATATTATGGCAAATATTTTTGTGGAACGTATTAACCATGTAACTTCCCTACATAGCTATCATATTACAATTTATTTTTTAAGTACATTTACATAAAAAGTTTTACAATGGTGAGTTTTTTTTATATAATAAAAAATTAATTTTAAATACATATCCATAAAAAATTTAACTGGCATCCGCCGATTTAGTTAATTTTTGGTTATTTGACAGAGCTTTATAAACGATTAAAAACCATAGTTTTTTTTTGTATCAATACTTTTGATGACATGGGCAATGTTGACTTTTATACAGTTGTTTTACCATTTTTTTTGTATTGTAGATAAAATTATAAAAATTTAAAGTTTAGGAAAAAATAATTTTTTTCAAAAGAATTTCTAGAAAAAATTTTGAAAACAATATTGGAATGTCCTTTTTCCTGGCAAGGGCACCATGGATTTCCAAAAACAAAATTTTGGATTAAAGTTAAGAATGTTCTTATTTCGCTGTTAACATTTTAGAGAGGTGTTTTTTGGTATTGTTGAGTAATAAATTTTCAAAGTTTGTTAAAGAGCCAAATATTTGATTTTTTCCAAAAATTAAAAAAAAAAAAAATCAAATAGTTAGCTCTAGACAGTTTTTTTTTTTTTTTTTTATACACGGAGACCGTAAGTTGTACGATAAAAATTATGGAAATTTAAGATTTAGAAACAAAAAACTTTTTTTAAAAAAATTTTAACAAACATTTTTGAAAACAATATTGGAATGTCCTTTTTTTCCTAGCAAGGACACCATAGATTTCCAAAACCAAATTTTTGTATTAAAGTTTAGAGTGTCCTTTTAGCGCTATGAAAATTTCAGGGAGGTGTTTTTTGGTGTTGTCGAGTAATAAGCTTTCAAATTTGGTGCTAAAGCAAAATTTTTGATTTTTTGCAAAAAATTTGAAAAAATCAAATATTTGGCTCTCTAACAAACTTTAAAAATGAATTGCTCAACAATACGAAAAAACACCTCTTTAAAATTTTAACAGCATTAAAAGAACATTCTAAACATTAATACAAAATTTTGTTCTTGCAAATCCATGGTGCCCTTGCTAGGAAAAGGGGCATTCAAACATTGTTTTCAAAAATTTTTGTTAAAATTTTTTTGAAAAAATTTTTTTGTTTCTAAATCTTAAATTTCCATAATTTTTTTCGTACAACTTACGGTCTACGAGTATAAAAAAAAACACAAAAAACTGTCTAGAGCCAACTATTTCATTTTTTTTTAATTATTGGAAAAAATCAAATATTTGGCAAACTTTGAATATTTGTTACTCAACAATACCAAAAAACCATATTTGAATTTGTTTTAAGAATTTTGTGTTGAAATTTTTTTCTTCTTAATTTTAAATCTTCATAATTTTATCTAAAATATTGATTTTACAATTTTTTTTGTACACGTTACGGTTTCTAAGTAAATAAATGGTAAAAAACAGTCTAAAAGTCAATGTTGCCAAAAGACGATTTTTTAAACGGCCATAACTGCCAAAGTATTGATCAAAAAAAAAAAATAACAAACAAGGGTTTTCATCATTTATGAACCTGTATCAAATAACCAAAAATTAACAAAATCGGTGATCCGCCAGTTAAATTTACCATGGATTTTCTCATATTGTACTATCCTAAAATTTTGAAATTTTCATACAAATTATATTATGTTCACCATTGCGTATGAGTATTGATTAATTGTTATCATTATTTATTATTCATACGCCATGATGCCTGTAGAAAAATTTACTTAAAAAATTCAAAATATTTTAGCTAATAAAAATAATACAATTCTGTAATAATTCTGTACACTAAAGTGGGGTGAATTTGATTTTTTTCGATTTGTGTTAATTTGTGTTTTTAGAGGGTTAATTTGTTCTAAGAAAAGAACTGTCAGATAATTTCACTGAATACACCAAACCATGTTTTGAAGGTCAGATGTGTTTTAATTATAGTTTTTTTACGTTTTTCAAACGCCTTTGGTAAAAAATTGAAAATTTCAGTGGGCCATAATAAATAAATCCGCACTGACTTTGCAAAACCCTTTGATGATTTTCTCTACTTGATGGTTTACTTCTATATGGCGTTGAAGTCATTGAGGCTGAAAGCGATGACCCAAAATTTGTTGCACAGTGTTACCACATAATCCAATCCTCTAGAATCAACTTGACCCATTATAAATTTTATTGGCGTCTTTGCAATGATATTGGGTACATTTAAATATAGCCCATTTTTTTAATGCTTGTGTGTTGTGAAGGGTATTACCAATTCGTGTCATCGTATAACACTTTCCGTTATTTTGTTTTTAATAAACTAATTGTCCTGTGTGTAAACAAATATGTACAAAAAGATGTTATCACGTGATATAGAAAATGCGATTGTAACGACTAAAAGCAAAACTATTTATAAATGGACAAGCGTTTAACCAAAAAATAACCCTGTATGATTAATAGAAAACAGCGAACCATAAAACGGGAATAACGTGCTCAGCAAATAACTTCAACACGGAAAGGAAAAAATTAAAAAAAAAAATAATAATAAAAAAAAACAAAATGAATATTTTAATACTATCTTTATCCACGGTAAGTATTATTACATTTATTGTATACAAATACGAAGTTTTTCAGTAAGGATTCTCCTCTTTGTAAATTTTTAATAGTATCAAATAAAATTTTATTGTCTTTTGCAAAAGTAAAAGAATAAATAGCATTTTTTAACTTTTACTCAAACTTTCAAAGAAAGCATTCTCAACATTATAAAAATTTTATTGCCACAATTAAAAGTTTACTTGCCCGGTGAAAAATTACCATATATGGATACTTATATGTGAATATCTGAATACATGTATGTGGATATAAGACAATACATGGACAATGTCCATTGGACATAACGGTGAAGCAATTTTTCCTTTTTTCGAATTTCAAAATCGTTGGGTTCGGAATAGTTGCCTTTTAGCGTCAATACTAACACACAAAAATACTGGACCTGTAGGCCAATGCCTGTTTTGAAGTGAAAATCGGAAAGTTCCGAAAGTGAAAAAAAAAATGTTTTAATTTTTAAATATTTTGACCTAACTGTGTTTTTAATAAAAGAAGTATGAAGTATGTAAATAAAAAAAGTAAAGAAAGTATATTTTTCCATTTTTTAAGTTTACATTAGCATAGCTTCAACAAAACTCAATATTTTTCAAAAAAATGGCCACGGTAAGTACAACAGAAGTTAATAATCAAAACTCAAAAAAAAAAAAAAAAAATCATCAATATCGGTTCAGTAATTTTTGCTGTACATCTGCAGCCGATTTTGTCCTTTAAAAAAAGCATACTACAATTGAGTGGCAACCCTGGCAATTCTAGTTGACCAAATTTTATGTTATAAAATTTTTAAAATATTAAAATAGTTTATCTATAAAAAAAACACCTCTGTAATATTTTTTTTTGATTTTTTATAATTTTGGAGGTTATCAAAGACTTAAAACTTTTTTTTACTTTGTTCGAAACATTCTGATTGTCAAGTCAAAAAAATTAAGCCAAGGACATTGCCCTATAAGTCTAATATTTTTGTGTGTTAATATTGATCTAAATAGGTAACTATTCCGACCCTGATGATGTTAAGGTTGGACATTTGAATGTGTATTAGCGCGTCCCGAATTCAAATGTTTTTAGCTTTCCTCCTCAAATGATGGGGATTTAGGACCCTTTTACGGGAAAATTAACAAAAAAAAATTTTGGACAAAAAACCAGTTGGCTACCAGCAGCTAAAGATTGCAATCTTAGTGCATTTTAAAAAAACTTTTTTTTTTGTTGTCCAAAAATTTGACACCAAAAGTTGCGCAATATAGAGTACATTTGAGGAAAAATATTAATAAAATTTTCATGGAGTAATTTTGGTGCAGCGTTGCATTTCAAAGATCAAAAGGTGTACTTAATTTTTACTTTTTCTTTCTTTTAAGCTAAATTAGTCTCAAAATCTGCTTTGACACAGTTTTAACTCACATTGATCTCTTTTGTGCAGGTTTAGAGACCAATTTAGCTTAAAAGAAAAAATACAAAAATTTTAAGTCACACTTTTCATCTTTAAGGTGCAACGCTGCACCAAAATTACTCCATGGAAATTTTATTAATATTTTTCCTCAAATGTACTCTATATTGCCCAACTTTTGGTGACAAATTTTTGGACAACAAAAAAAAAAAGTAAAAGGGTCTTAAATCCCCATCTTTTGAGGGGGCAAGCATTTTCAAATTCAAAAAAAAAGCCGAATTCGGGACGCGCTAATGTGTATGTGGTATAAAGTGCTATAATCAAATTTTTGGAAATCGCGTTTTTTTCCAAAATCGTAAATTCCTACAATAGTTTGATCTATTTGTTAAAAACTTAATCACTTTCGGTCATAAAAGTGACCTTAAAAGTTAAATTTTAACTATTTTTGGTCAGATCATTTAAACCTATAGCGCCCTTCAAAGTTAAGAGTTTTTAAGCTCAAGTGCAAGAAGTATAACAAGTTAAAGTGTAAACATTTTCTGCGATGTTGAAAGCGTCCCCCAATAAACCCTGTCGAGAATTAGTATTTTTTTCTACTCATATTGTAAGTTCGGCTTAACAAATTATTATTTAAAACTTTGTTTTTTCATATTACAGATTTATGGTGTCATACCAATGAATCGTCTTGATATGGACAAAAATACTATTTTTAGTTATTTGCAAATGTATATCATACCAATTCTTTATTTGATCTGTTATGGTGTAGTAAATTTCAGTTCTCTTGGCGTTAATCAGCAGTTGAGTTGTGATAGTATTTGTCGTTTGGGTAATTCACTATTTATTCATTTGGGCTGTTGTCTCTATCTAACAACCCATGCTTTAACTTTATGGAGACGCAAAGGATTTTATATTAAATTTCAAGAATCATTAAATGACATTGATGATTGGCTTAAGAAATGTGATACGTTGGGTGCTAAGAAGGAGCAAAAGAAAGAAACTCATTATATGTTCTATCTGACTTGGTTGGTGGTTATTGTGGCCTTTGGCGTTGCTTTGATCTATGATATTAAGGAATTAATATAGTGAGTATAGTCCCTTGAAATAAGGAAGGGTTTATTTGCGAAATTTAAGGTAACTAATTGATTTTTATATAAAAATTGTAACGCAGAAATTTTGTAGGGAATTCCCTACAAATTTTGTTTTATGAAAAAAATTTTAATAAGATAAATAAAAGTACCATTTCATACAAAAAGTATCATTTTATAAAATGTACCATTTTATAAAAAAGTAGCATATTATAAAAAAGTAGCATTTTATAAAAAGTACTATTTTATAAAAAAGGTACCATTTTATAAAAAGTACTACATTTTAAAAAAGGACGATTTTAAAAATATAAAAAAGTATTATTTTATAAAAAAGGTACTATTTTATAAAAAGTATCATTTTAAAAAAAGTACCATTTTTAAAAAAGTAGCGTTTTATAAAGAAGTACACACAAAATTTTTTTTTCCTCATTAACGATTTTCATAGTATTTATGAACAAATTCATACAATTTATTAAATTTTTTTTATAATATTTATAAACTTTTTCATAGTATTTATGAAAAATGTTAAAAATTCTTAAATTTCACATATTATGATATATTCATAAATACTATGAAAAAGGTTATAAATATTATGAAAAAGTTAATAAATTGTATGAATTTGTTCATGAATACTATGAAAATCGTTCATGAAAAAAAAAAAAATTTTGTGTGTACCATTTTATAAAAATGTACAATTTTATTAAGGTACCAATTAAAGAACCATTCAATTAAAGTATAATTTGCTAGGACACCATTTTATAAAAAACTAAATTTCATACAAATCGATTTAAAAAAATAAACATTAAATATTTTTTAGGAAACAATTAAATATTCTTAAATAAAAATAGAAAAGTACAATTTTTAAAAAATACCATTTTATAAAATTTTAACATTTTATAAAAACGTACAATTTTATAAAAAGTATCATTTAATAAAAAAATTCGATTTTATAAAAAGTACCGTTTTATAAAAAATTACGATTTTATAAATAAGCACCATTTTATAAAAATGTGCCATTTTATAAAAAGTATAATTGAACAAGTAAGAAAATTATAGTCGGTCCAGACCGACCATATAATACCCTACACCAGAGTTTTCCCGAAAATGGGTCCCAAGTTCAAACATGGACTGATTAGATCTATATTTTGTCAAAACTTTAATAAGTGTAAAAATCACTCTTAAATCAAATTTGAGTGAAATAGGGTTCTTTCTGTTGACAATATACCGCTTTAACTGCATATCGGGCAAAATTTTCAAATGGGGTGGGCCTAAGTCCAAAAATGCTCCGATGATAATCAGATTTCACAAGGTTGTTAATGTATGCGTTCAACATACACAAACAGAATTTTAATTAAATATTTTCTATTTTCATGAAATTTGAGAGATTTATGTGAAAATCGGAAAGGTGGTTTGTATGGGGGCTACAAGAAGAACCGGTCCGATTTCTTTAAAATTCGGAATGGTGATTTGTGTAAATAAAACATGATTACCTGCCAAATTTCGAAAAAAAAATACCTATTATAATGCGGTTATTAGAGTCATTTGAGCCAAAACTAAAGAGGACCTTTGTATAAGGGCTAGGAAATATGGACCGATTTTTTCCAATTTCAATAGGCTTCGTCCTTGAGAGCTTTAAGTTTCAAATTTCAAGTCAATTGATTAAAAATTGCGATCTGTATCGTGTTTACAACGTTTGCATGGAAAGACAGACAGACGGACGGACAAACGGACATCGCTAAATCGACTCAAAAAGTGATACTCTGTCGATCGGTATACTTATAGGTTGGTCTAGGATCAATATTTCGGTTAGTTACAAACATCAGCACAAACTCATTATACCCTGTACCACAGTGTGGTGTAGGGTATAAAAAAAGTACAATTTAATTAAAAAGTATTATTTTATAAAAAGGTACCATTTTATAAAATGTTCCATATTATAAAAAAGTACGATTCTATAAAAAAGTTCCATTATATGGAAAAAGTTTCATTTTATGAAAAAAGTACCATTTTATAAAAAAAGTACCATTTTATAAAAAAAAAATACCACTTTGTAAAAATAAGTACCATTTGATATCAAAGTAGCATTTTATGAAAAGTACCATTTTATAAAAAAAACTACCTTTTATAAAAAGTATCATTTTACAAAAAAATACCATTTTATAAAAAAAGTACCGTTTTATAAAAAAGTACCATTTTATAAAAAAGTACCATTTTATAAAAAGGCACCATTTTATAAAAAAAGTACAATTTAATAAAATAGTACCATTTTATAAAAAAGTACCATTTTATAAAAAGGCACCATTTTATAAAAAGTACCATTTTATAAAAAGTACTACATTTTAAAAAAGTACCATTTTAAAAATATAAAATTTTATAAAAAAGTACGTTTTTATAAAAAGGTACCATTTTATAAAAAAAGTACCATGTTATAAAAAAGTACATTTTTATAAAAATGTACATTTTTATAAAACTGTACATTTAAAAAAAAAAAACACCATTGTATAAAAAAGTACCATCTTATAAAAAGTGCCGTTTATAAAAAAGTACTATTTTATAAAAAAGTACCATTTTATAAATAAGTACCATTTTATAAAAAAGTACCATTTGATAAAAAATAACATTTTAAAAAAGCACCATTTTATAAAAAAGTACATTTTTATAAAAGGGTACCATTTTATAAAAAAAGTTCCATTTTATAAAAAAGTACATTTTTATAAAAAAGTACATTTCTATAAAACTGTACATTTTTATTAAAATTGTACATTTTTATTAAAATTGTACATTTTTATTAAAATGTACTTTTTTATAAAATGGTACCTTTTAATAAAAATATACTTTTTTATAAAATGTTTTTTTTTTTAAATGTTATTTTTTATAAATGGTACTTTTTTATAAAATGGTACTTATTTATAAAATGGTACTTTTCTATAAAATAGAATTTTTTTTATAAAATGGTACTTTTTATAGAACTGTACTTTTTAATAAAATGGTCCTTTTTATAAGATGGTACTTTTTTATACAATGGTGTTTTTTATAAAAATGTACAGTTTTATAAAAATGTACTTTTTTATAAAAATGTACTTTTTTTATAAAATGGTACTTTTTTTTATAAAATGATACCTTTTTATAAAAAAAGTACATTTTTATAAAACAGTACATTTTTATAAAAAAGCACCATTGTATAAAAAAGTATCATCTTATAAAAAGGACCATATTATAAAAAAGTACCGTTTTATAAAAAAGTACCATCTTATAAAAAAGTATAAAATGGTGCTTTTTTAAAATGTTATTTTTTATAAAATATTACCATTTTATAAAAAAGTACCATTTTATAAAAAATTACTATTTTATTGAAAAGTACCATTTTATAAAAAAGTACCATTTTATAAAAAAGTACCATTTTATAAAAAAGTACCATTTTATTAAAAAAGTACCATTTTATAAAAAAGTACCATTTTCTAAAAAAGTACTTTTTTATAAAAAGGAACCATTTTATAAAAAGTACAATTTTATAAAAAAAAGTACCATTTTATAAAAGTAACATTTTATAAAAAAGTACCATTTTATAAAAAAGTACCATTTAATAAAAAAGTACCGTTTAATAAAAAATGTACCATTTTATAAAAAAAGTACCATTATATAAAAAAGTACCATTTTTTAAAAAATAACATTTAAAAAAAGCACCATTTTATAAAAGAGTAAATTTTTATAAAAAGGTACCATTTTATAAAAAAGTACATTTTTATAAAAAAAGTACATTTTTATAAAACAGTACATTTTTATAAAAAAGCACCATTGTATAAAAAAGTATCATCTTATAAAAAGGACCATATTATTAAAAAGTACCGTTTTATAAAAAAGTACCATCTTATAAAAAAGTACTATTTTATAAAAAAAAGTACCATTTTATTAAAGTACCATTTAAAGAAACATTCAAAAAAAGTATAATTTGATAAGACATTATTTTAATTATCAAAATAAATCAAAAGTTTATACAAGGCATTTGATAAAATTAAAATTTCAATAATATTTTATTTATGAAAGTACCAAAAAAATTAAAAATTTTTGTTGTGTCCGGGACTTTCGGGACTTTCAAAATTTCAAAATTTATGAAAAAATTTTTTCCTAAAAGCATTTTAATTTTTTTTACACAAAAAAAAAAAACTCAAAAAATTTTTTTAAAGGAATCGGACTCCAAAACAAATGTCTATGAAAAATTATATAAGTTACCTCAAATTACGTAATTCAACCTATTTTTCCTTATTTTCCTGCGATAGTGCTACACACGGTGAGCCTCAGCGATGTTCAGGTTGAACTTTAGTGTCGACGAAAAGTGTAAATGCAGTTCGATTTCTACATGAATAAATGTCACAAAACTGTTAACAGCGAAATCGTAGCTGATCGCATTCGCGAGATATCGCGAAATTAGTGTTTTTGTATTTTCTAAAATTTTGACAATGAAGTTTTTTAAATATCTTCAAAAACTGGGTATGCAGTTTTAATTGTATTTATTTACATGTCACAACACAGTTAACAGCGAAATCATATCTTCTCAATTTCGCGAGAAATCGCGAAATTACTTTTTTGCTGTTTTTATTTTTGTTTCTATCTTCATATATGATTTTTTAAAATTTCATAAAAACATGGTATGCAGTTTTACTTGTGGTTGATCAAAGGTCACACAGCTGTTGACATCAAAATTGTAGGTGCTAAATTTCGCGAGATATCGCGTAATTATATATATATATATTTTTTTTTTTATTATATTTTAAACCCGGTTCTTTAGAAATGATAAAAAAAAGTGGTAAGCAGTTTGATTTGAACATGCTGGAAGAAATTAAAACTGCCCCCAAAAAAATTATAGCTGCTCACTTTCGCGAGAAATAGCGAAAAACAGCTTTTTGGGGGTATTTCTTGTTTTGATTAATAAAAGAAGTTTCTTTAACATTGTTGAAAAACACGAAATGCAGTTTGACTTGCTATTGATCAAAGGTCATAAGGCTGTTAACATTTAAATTCTAGCTGCTTAATTCTTCGAGATATCGCAAAAAAACTCGCTTATCTACTATTTATTCATTAATTTGTGTTATTTGTGGTCTTTAAAAACATATACTTCAATTAACGACAAAAGTGTGGTATGCAGTTTGAATTCGAGGTTATTAGAGGTGACAAAACTGCAAGCATAAAAATTATAGACGGTCAATTTCCCGAGAAATCGCAAAATTACTGTACGAGCTTTTATAATAAATTACTTTTTTTTCTTTGGTATCAAAAAATTTAAGTAACGACAAGTATATGGTATGCAGTTTAAATTGCCCGTAACTGAAAGTGGTAAAACTGCTGAAATCTATATATTGACGCTAATTTTCGCGAAAAATCGCGAAAAATTTTTCAATTTTTTTTTTTCATTTATTTTGTATTGTAATATTATTATGCACTCTCTTTTTCTTCAAATAATTCATAACCATTTATTAACTGTCATATTATTTTGAATTATAAGAAATAATTTTTTGGTATTAAATGCATACCACGTTTTTACACCATTTCAAAAGAACATGCAAAATTGAAAAATAAAAAAAAATAAAAAATATATAAATAATTCCGCGATATCTTGCGACAGTGTACACCTACAACTTTGATGTCAACACCCTTATGACCTTCGATCACGTACACATTAAAGTGCATATCAGCTTTCCACAACATTTGAAAAAAACCTAGAAAAAGTTGAAAAACAAAAATTGACAAAAAAGTTATTTCGCGATTTCTCGCGAACTAAAGAAGATAGGATTTCGATGTTTGCTGTTTTGTGACCTTAAAATAAGTACAATTAAAACTGTATACTCAGTTTTTGAAAATATTTAAAAAACTTCAATATCAAAATTTTTTAAAATATAAAATCACTAATTTCGCGATATCTCGCGAATGCGATCAGCTACGATTTCGCTGAAAACAGTTTTGTGACAACTAATCATGTAGAAATCGAACTGCATTTACACTTTTCGTCGACACTAAAGTTCAACCTGAACATCGCTGAGGCTCACCGTGTACATCTACATTTAAGTTTTAACTATTTATTTTTTGTATTTTATATCCAGTTATTATCGTGAATACTTTTTCATATTATTGATGGTTTCTAACTTTCCCTATTCGGCTGGTAGTGTACTTTTGGGTCAATTTATTTTTTTGGTTTCAGAAGTATCCGTTCGCTTTCAGAGACTTAATGAATTGTTTGAGCGTATTAATCGTGAAAGTGAACGTAAACATGCTCCTTTGATGATATTTGATATTGAAACAGAAGTAAAAAAAGATTTTCGTTCAAATCAAGAGTTACGTCATCGTCATATTGTCGAGAATGTGCCAGCCACAGATGAAAGTGATGATTTTAATGAGGATGTTGATGATTATAATGATGCCGAAACTATTCCAGCCGATGGGTAAGTCATTGTTTTTTTAAACAAGGGATGCCAGAAAAAAATTTTATTTTTTAAATATTCAACAAAATATTTTTTAGGTAAATTAATTTTAAATTAGGCAAGAATTTTTGAGGTGTTTTTTTAATTAATTGTAATTTTTTTTTTGGTTTTCAAGGAAACTGAAATATTGACTGATTAATACAGTTGTTAAAAAAATAAACTACAAACTTTACGGAAAAATATTTTTATTAGTTAAATAACACAGCTCAACAAGAAAATGCGTATTGGGTTCTTGTAAGTAATTTAAATAGTGTTTGTTGTGCTGATTCCAAATCCGTTGCCCAAATTTGTCTATCACGTCAGGATTTTGAGAAATTCGCGGTTAAAGTGTCGAAAAAGGGCATTTTTGAGCATTTTTGAAAGTTTATAAAATAATAACCAGACATGCGAATGTCTTGGCATCAAGCTCATTCGAAAGTCTGTAATTTTCTCTTAAAGACAAGATTAAATATTCTTTAAATTTATTTTTCAAAAATTGTAAAAAAATCATTAACAAAAAACTTTCCATTTTTTTAATATTTAGTTTATTTACACAGTGTTTTTTAATAAATTTCCATACAAAAAATTAGATTTAAAGCAGTTGTGGCTAATGATTTTTTCATTATTTTAAAAAATTAAGTTAAAAGAAAAATTGATCTTGTCTTGAAGAGAAAATTACACACTTTCGAATGAACTTGATACCAAGCAATTCGCATGTCAGGATCTTATTTTATAGACGTTCAAAAATGGTCAAAATTGGCCTTTTTTGACAATTTAAACGCGATTTTCTCAAAATTGTGACGTGATAGAAAAATTTGAGTGACCGTTTTGTAATTGGGGCACCAAAACCTATCAACTTTTTTTGGTTTCATCCAAAATGCAGCGACAAACCTCAGATTTGTAGAGCAATGTAATTTGTGACCGTCTGACAGGTAATATTAAACATGAACCGGATGATATACGTCTGAAAGTAGAGATGAAATTGAATAAAATTGCATTTACAGTTTTTCATTTCGTGATCCTGTTTCCTTTTAAAAGGACTTCAAAGTTTTAAAGGATACATATCGTAAAATATTTTTGAAATATTTGTACTTGTCCTAGGATGACACTGAAGATGGCAAATGAAAGAGAAGGATTTCCCCTAATTTTTCTATATTTTTTTTTATTTTGCAATATCAGTAAAAAATGATGTGAATAAAATCATTTGAAAACTTTATCGAAATATTTAGTTGAACATTTTGATAATATTAAAGAATACATTTTTAAAAGGACGTTTCTTACCTAGTTTCTCCTGATACGTAAAAGTAATAAAATAGGAAAATCAGGGGAGATCCTCCTCTTTCATTTACTATCACTAGTGGCATCATAGGGCAAGTACAAATAATAAATAAATCTATATATGGGGCATTCCATGTCAAATCGGAAACTTTGAATAATTTTTTTTTAGATTTTCCCAACTGTAAACAGTTTTTAGTACTCTTCGAAAACTCCTTCGTGGTAAATTTTCAGATTTTTTTGATGACCCGTTCAAGAGATATCAAATTTTTAAGATTGGTAGTTTGTTCCTTTACTCAAACTTCTTTTACTCATAACTTCTTCAATAATGGTCGAAATTACAATTTTTAATTTTAAATTTTAAAACTTAAAAATCGCATACTAGAGCGCTTTTAAGAATTTTTTGGGATTTTTTTTTTAAATACGTAAGAAAACAAAAATTTTGAAAAAAAACAATTTTAAATTTGGACCATTATTGGAGAAGTAAAAGAAGTTTGAGTAAAGGAACAAACTACCAATTTTTAAAAATTTGATATCTTTTGAACGGGTAATCAAAAAAATCTGAAAATTTACCACGAAGGAGTTTTCAAAGGATACTAAAAACTGTAATCAAATTGGGAAAATCAAAAAAAAAAAAAATTTTCAAACTGTCTGATTTGACATGGAATGCCCCATATATATTCATGATCCTCGATTGATTTTAAGACGATCTAGCAATGTCGTTCCGTCCGTCTGTCTGTTGAAAACACGCCAACTTTTGAAAGACTTTACGGAGGCTTCTGAAGTTTTGCATATATGTTGGGCATATACCTGGTCAGGTTTGTTATTGCAATCCAGTGAAATCGGTTTAGTGGTTCAAAAGTTATGAGCAAAAGACTGAACTTCGGCAAAGGTTCTTCGTAAATTTACAAGTTAAAAAACATGCTAACTTTCGAAAGGCAATTTTGAGGATGCTGAAGCTTAGCACATGTATTTGTTGTTCCCCTGGCATGGTTTGTATTGAATTTCTGCCAAATTGCGTTCAAAAGTTATTAGCAAAACCGTGAATTTCAGATTTGTTAAATTCAAGTGTTGAAAATCCGTTAAACATGTTTTAAAAAGATTGGTGAGTCACAAAAATATTTTACAACGTATGTATTTTTGTCACTCAAAAATATTTTTACTCAAAAAAAATTTTACACTCAAAAAAAAAAATTTTACACTCAAAAAAAAATAGTAAATTATTTTTTTTTTTTCAAAAATTACTAAAAAAAGTTTTTTCACACAAAATAAAATATTTCTAATCAAAAATGTTATTTTTTTCACTTTAGAAAATTTACTATCACTTAAAAAGGGCATTGCGGAGGGTATTCATAGATTCGGTCATGTCGAATTTAACTTTTCTACTTGTTCATATCTCTCTCAGTTTTCGCTATTTTGTTTCTACAAACTTCACAGATAGGTTACGTAAATACCATGGTTTTTACGTGTATTGGTTCATGAGTTATATGCATTTAAGTGCACTAAAAAGAGAAATAATTGCATTGTGTTTGTAAGGCGTGTTTTCTGTAATGCGTGAACCGATTTTATTTCTTAAAAATTTACAACGAAAGGTGACGTCAATGACAAGGTTTTTATGTGTATATGGTCTCTGTATGTGTGTGTATTGGTTCATGAGTTACATTCAAATGGGGAAATATTTGGTCGGGTATTCTAAGAGGGTGAAATAGGGCAAACAATTGTAAGATTCTTTATGGAAAAATGTCTCAGAATTTTTCAAGAGGGAAAATTGTTTTAGAATCTGTGAACTTTTCTAGACGGAAAAATGTCTCAGTAGCTGAGGATTTTTTCTAGACGAAAAATGTCTCAGCAGCTGAGAACTTTTCTAGACGGAAAAATGTCTCAGCAGCTGAGGATTTTTTCTAGACGAAAAATTGTCTCAGCAACTGAGCATTTTTCGGAAAACTGTCTCAGCAGTTAGAATTTTTGTAGACGGAAAATGTCTCAGCAGCTAAGAACTTTTCGAGACGAAAAGCTGAGAATTTTTCTAGACTAAAAAATGTACCAGCAGCTGAGAATTCTTCTTGACTGAAAAAGGTCCCAGCAGCTGAGAATTTTTCTAGACAAGAAATGTCTCAGCAGCTGAAAGATGCAAATATGTCTTTGTATCCGAGAATTTTTCTAGAAGGAAAAATGTCTCAGCAGCTGGAAATCTTTCTAGACGGAAAAATGTCTCAGCAGCTGGAAATCTTTCCAGACGGAAAAATGTCTCAGCAGCTGAGAATTTTTCTAGACGGAAAAATGTCTCAGCAGCTTAGAACTTTTCTTGACGGAAAAATGTCTAAGCAGCTGAGAATTTTTCTAGACGAAAAATGTCTCAGCAGCTGAGAACTTTTCTAGACGGAAAAATGTCTCAGCAGCTGAGGATTTTTTCTAGACGAAAAATTGTCTCAGCAACTGAGCATTTTTCGGAAAACTGTCTCAGCAGTTAGAATTTTTGTAGACGGAAAATATTTTTGAAATATTTGTACTTGTCCTAGGATGACACTGAAGATGGCAAATGAAAGAGAAGGATTTCCCCTAATTTTTCTATATTTTTTTTTTATTTTGCAATATCAGTAAAAAATGATGTGAATTAAATCATTTGAAAACTTTATCGAAATATTTAGTTGAACATTTTGAATGATATTAAAGAATACATTTTTAAAAGGACGTTTCTTACCTAGTTTCTCCTGATACGTAAAAGTAATAAAATAGGAAAATCAGGGGAGATCCTCCTCTTTCATTTACTATCACTAGTGGCATCATAGGGCAAGTACAAATAATAAATAAATCTATATATGGGGCATTCCATGTCAAATCGGAAACTTTGAATAATTTTTTTTTAGATTTTCCCAACTGTAAACAGTTTTTAGTACTCTTCGAAAACTCCTTCGTGGTAAATTTTCAGATTTTTTTGATGACCCGTTCAAGAGATATCAAATTTTTAAGAATTGGTAGTTTGTTACTTTACTCAAACTTCTTTTACTCATAACTTCTTCAATAATGGTCGAAATTACAATTTTTTTTTCAAAATTTTTGTTTTTTTACGTACTTTTTAAAAATCCATAAAAATTCTTAAAAGAGCTCTAGTATGCGATTTTTAAGTTTTAAAATTTAAATCTCATTTTTGAAAATGTATGTGGGGCATTCCATGTCAAATCGGACGCTTTGAAATTTTTTTTTTTAGATTTTCCCAATTTGTTTACATTTTTTAGTACCCTTCGAAAACTCCTTCGTGGTAAATTTTCAGATTTTTTTTGATGACCCGTTCAAAAGATATCGAATTTTTAAAAATTGGTAGTTTTTTCCTTTACTCAAACTTCTTTTACTCAAAACTTCTTCAATAATGGTCCAAATTGAAATTTTTTTTTTTTTTTCAAAATTTTTGTTTTTTTACGTATCCCAAAAAATTCTTTAAAGCGCTCCAGTATGCGATTTTTAAGTTTTAAAGTTTAAATCTCATTTTTGAAAATGTTCGTACTCTTCGATTTTTTTGAAAATTTTGGTGTAAAACATCTATCGATTCTACAAATTTTTTGCCCAGGAGGATCGTGGGATAACGATTATTACTATTTTTTTAAAATTTTTTGAAAAAATTTTATTGTAATTTTAAAATCAGTTCTACTGCTCCAATGGTGAGTCATAGTGGGGTCCTTTATAAGACCGATTTTTACCCTACAACATTTTTTTAAAACATACCTACGCCCTATCTCCACTCCCTAAGTAGGCTCCCATACAAATAACAGTTGGAGCAAATTTTATGAAAGTGTAATTTTGTATGGGAGCCTACTTAGGGAGTGTAGAAAGGGCGTAGGTATGTTTAAAAAAAATGTTGTAGGGTAAAAATAAATGGGGGTCGGTCTCACTAATGACCCCTCTCGGACGCACCATTGGACCGGTAGAAGCTGATTAAATAAAACAAATTTACAAAAAATAAAAAAAAATTGAATGGGGACCACCTTAACAATTAGAGATAGACGGTAGGTGTGTTCAGAGAAAACGTTTGGACTAAAAAAATATTGTGGGTCGGTCATACACTCATAAAAGTTTTACAGTTACTGTTTCACAGTCAAACAAATAGTTTTCGTTTTAGTTAATATTAAAAGAAAATTCGTTTGTTTCACATACAAATATTCTAAACAACTTTTTGAACGTTTATTCAAATACATAACTGTCTTTTAAATAAAATTTTCCGTAACGTTTGTTTTTTTCAGTTATTTAAAAAACAAACCACATTATTTTATTTGTCGTTTTTTATTTGTCAGTTATTTAAAAATTTCTAAAATTAGAATTTTTTTTTTTGAATTTGAAAATGAAATTTAGTTGCTGAAAATATAAGTAGCTTGTGGCACAGAGGGTAGCGTGCTGGGCTATCAGCCAGAAATTATGAGTTCGATTCTGCTCAGGTTCGAAGTTTTTTAAAATTATTTCTAAAAAAATAAATAAAAATGAATGTAAATTTCCGTTATTTTAACCGTTTTTTCCGTAAAATTTTGTCAGTCATTTTTTACGGATTTTTAAGTTATTTTTACGGATTTCAACAGTTATTAATTAACATTTAAAAATAACTGAGAAATGTTTTTGTTTTAAATGAAATGTAAGTAGTCCGTTTTTTAAATAAAGTTTCATTTGTTTCAAACGTATTTTCTGTTGAATTTACTTACATAATAGTACATACATTTTCAAGAATGAGATTTAAATTTTAAAACTTTAAGAATTTTTTAGTAAGTAAAAAACTAAATTTTTTTTAAAAAAAATTGCAATTTGGACCAGTATTGAAGAAGTTATGAGTAAAAGAAGTTTAAGTAATGGAACGAACTATCAATTTTTAAAAATTTGATATCTTTTTTCAACGGGTCATCTAGAAAATCTGAAAATTTACCACGAAGGAGTTTTCGAAGGGTACTAAAAACTGTAAAAAAATTGGCAAAATATAAAAAAAAATTATTCAAAGTGTCCGATTTGACATGGATGGCGCCATATATAAAAAAAAATGTATTTTCTTTATAATGCGTTTTCTATGGAATGAGCGGGCCGATTTTGTTTCTGCAAACTTCCCATGATGGGTTGCGTCAATACCATGGTTTTTACGTGTATTGGTTCATGAGTTATATGCATTTAAGTCCACTAAATAGAGAAATAATTGCATTGTGTTTGTAAGGCGTGTTTTCTGTAATGCGTGAACCGATTTTATTTCTTAAAAATTTACAACGAAAGGTGACGTCAATGACAAGGTTTTTATGTGTATATGGTCTCTGTATGTGTGTGCATTGTTTCATGAGTTACATTCAATTTAGAGCACATGCCAGAACGTTTACGTAAATGCCGCAAATGGGGAAATATTTGGTCGGGTATTCTAAGAGGGTGAAATAGGGCAAACAATTGTACTTTAGTACTTTTCTAACAAGGGAAGTATCTCAACCCATATGAACCGATTTTTTGATAAAAGGGACAATTATATTGGGGTGTCTCGGCTTATCGGCCATATCGGGGATTTAGGGGTTCAAAACATGTCAAAAGACGGCGAAAAAATCATTTTTTGGATTTTGCAGCCATTTTTTTCTAGGAAACTATATGATGTTTACATATGAGAAGAAAGGTTGCATCACCTTGCAAAAGTTCGGCTTCGTTAAATACTTTTTTTCACGAAAATGTGTAAATTTGGGGGGTATTTATATGAAGACATAAACCTACGATGTCCATATGAATACGAGTAATCTTTATTAAATTTAAGTTGATACGTATTTTTGCTCTAGAGGATATTCCTGTTAGTTTGCGAGTTATCGAAATTTTCCCGAAGGTCAACACTGTTTCATAAGGGGACAACGAAATTTTAAAACTCTGATATGGCCGATAAGCCGAGACACCCCAACCTTAAAATCGTCTCTTTTATATATATTTTAAGTTTCAGGCAAATCGTTTCATAAGGGTTGAGATACTTCCCTTGTAAGTTCGAGTTTCGAACTTGAAATTTTTATTCCAAGGTGATAAAAAAAGGGAATATAGGTACTGTTCTTTTATCTATTGAACTAAAAACCCCAGAGTTAAAAAAAATTAACATGTAGGATTCTCCAGCATAATTAACATCCAAGAGAATGACATAATCTCAAAAAATAAAATTTTTTGTTAAAAAACAAGGAAAACTTTTTGCTACCTCCTATTTTATGAGAAATTCTAGTAAAAATTACGAGGTTTTTCGTAACTTTACAAGATTTTTAGCAATAAAATTGTAAATTTACATTTTTTTAAGGCAATAAAACTTACAAGAAAATCTCGTGAATTTACTAGATTTTTTTTTTGTAAAAAAACCTTGGAAATTTGTAAAATTACCAAAAAAAATTTTAAATTACAAAAAAAATGTAAATTTTGATCGAAAATTTTTTGTTAAAAACAAGGAAAACTGTCAAATATTGGTAAAATGGGATTACGAGACTTTTTCTAGTAACAAGTTTTTTTTTTTGTGTGTTGCTATTAACATATCAAAGTCATGTTGGTAAATTTGAAAGACTGGTAATCCAAAAAATCTCACCAGATTTCTAAATTTCAACATTTTCATCCCTTTTATCCACAAAAATTTAAAAATTTT